>JANVCL010000004.1:6736146-6752007 GCA_026546855.1 Erythroxylum incrassatum
CGTGCTTGTAAAAGCAACAAAACCTTGAGGTCTTGGGTTCGAGTCGTGGCCTCACCCTTGACCAAAGAGGACAATACTGATTTGTGTTGGATGCCGCGGTATCACCCGCAAACACACGCCAGGGTATCACCCCCAAACACCTACGGGTGGGGTGTGGGGTCCAACATACATACCTATTAGCTTCTTTCATGCGCCTAATAGTTTTAATGTTCTATAATATTTCAACAATGTAAAGAACTATACCAAGTTTATTAAAGAACTTCTTGACTTAAATAATCATTTCTACTAAATGAAAAATGTATTATGACTTAATTAATTCAAATAATATTGTTCTCAGTACAATATATCTTAAATATGACTTACTTTTGTCAAATACTAAATTAATATCCATATAATCTAAAGCTCAAATGTAACAAGTATAAGATGTATAGAACACTAATCACCTTTAGTATATTATCTATATATTTAGACTATAATAGGAAAATAACTTTTGTATACTATCTCTATAAAACTAACTTTTATAATTAAGTTGCTATCGTTTTATATCCAATAAGTGTTGCTTTTGGATTATCATATCTTCAGTAATTGAAAATGTGAATTATTGTTCTCTATAAGCATTATATCTCTATATACTCTCACTGATGAGTATAATAATACTCTCACAAGCCTTCTTATAAACATGACAAATCTAAAATCACATAAAATGCCTTTGAATTCATTATAAAAGTAAATCTTTAAATATCTTGTAACCCCTAACTATATATCAAATGTATCGAAAAAAGCACTAATTCCATTCAAATGTATTGTTATGATATCTAAACTATTTCAAACTCCACCTTACTCTCACTACTTATCTTGAAAAACATTTTCCTATTAGTATTAAAATAAATATTTTATTCAGTGGGGTTCATAAGATTATATCCAACCCTTTTAGATATCTCATAATTTTTTACTATCAAAATTAGTTTTAAACTTATTAGATAATATATGCTTTAACTAAATGTAACACCTCACTCCCGCATGACCCGAATCCGACATCGATGGTGATATCCGAGCCCGAGCATATTCCAGTGTCATTGGGCAGAAATTTCCAGTACTGAAAACCAATCAGTCCACCGCGTGGCGATTTTTTCAGTCCGGAAATTTTTTTCGGAAAAATTCCTATATTTTCCCAAAAATATAAAACACATAACAATCCACTCCAATTAAATTTTCAAGCCCATAAACCACATTTTCCAAAATAAAATCCCATTTAGGCACATATACCGGGAAATGTCATGAATGCATGTACAGTCATTTTCATGTGCAAATTTCACGATTCACATGTAAGAATGTGCATGGATATTTCACAACAATGTAAACACTCTTAGCCCTTTTTTAAATTACTATTCTACCCTTCCCATCGGGGTGAGATGTTACACATAACCCTCAATATAAATCTGAGAGAACTCGTAGAAAAATTCTTCTAGTTAGTCGATATCCAATATCCCTAAGAATGACCTTGGTTTTGCCTAACAAGCCACCTTAGTTCAATTGGTAGGTATCGATTATACCAATTGCATCTCCAATGCAACTATTAAGTGCTATCAACTGTTTATGTGTGCATACTCATTAGGCTATCAACTCGTGACACATGTACATTTAATATACACTACTTAACTTCCCATTAATCCAGAAATCCTATTTCCATGATTCGAACATATCTGTGTAAAGCGGGCTTGAGTTGGCCCAACAACCCTAACTTTAAAAGGACTCTAGTTCTTGCCATATTAAAAGAAGGCGTTAGTTTTCATATTATAAGTGAGGAGTTTAACTAAGGTCTCATCTAACTTAGATGGTCTTATACATATAACTCATATATATATATATAAACATATAGTTACTATAACTATATAGCATGATATGGACTACTCAATCAAATTGGGCCTAAGCCCTTAATCATCCATCATATAAGCCCACACATTCTCCTAACAATGCATTCTCTAATGCATATATGTAAACGCATCATTTTGGTTATGAAATCTTATGGATCCCAACATGAAAGGCCCAATCCAACACTTGGATATACTATCTTCCTTTTACTAACTTGGCTAAAATTACTATTGTATGTTATTTCATTTGTAATTAATATTTATCTAATTAACATGAATTCCTAATTCCATAAATTAATTCATAATTAATTTACCTTAAAATAATTATTTAATGTACAAAATTAAACAACTTCAATTTTGTCACACATGCCAATTTTTCTAGTCTTACTATAAAATATATTACTCTACTAAGATTAATTTCTATAATTTCACTAAATTTCCAGAACATCAATTCATCATTTCAAGCATCCGATCAAAATAATTTAGGAATCACCCAAAAAGTATTATAGTCAACGAAACACCGATAAGACACTAAAAATGACAAATATGACTTTTAAAATTTTTCTGGAAATCAAATTTCAAGCAAAATCATTTCGACATGAATCAAACATCAAATGAACACATTTTGATCACATAAAATATTTTTAAGATTCTAAAATCGAAATATAAACATACAAAAACATCAAACAAAACATATCCTACAATTTCTAGAAAACTGCCCAGATCTAAAAAATTGTTTGATAAAATTATTAAAACATTTTAATAATTATACAAAAATTACATAGGCATAAACACATCCTAAATATGTTCACATAATTTTTTTAGAATCAAATTCCATGAAAATCATGTGTAACCTCATCAGTTTATCCAATAGACATCACATGCCTAGCAGAAAGATAGATTTCATGCATGTTCTTGTAAATTCGAAATTAAATATTTTAATCATATTAAAAAATTTTCAGTCACACTAAATCATTCATGTACATCTTATGAACAGATTTGTGAAAGAAAATTGTGAAAACTATTTTTCTATATTTAATTTCGAACAAAACATTACAAGACCCTAAGCTGTCACAACCATGAAAATAATTTTCACAAGTCATGTATTATACATCTAACAAGGCACAAGATAGCTCTAATACCACCGCTAGGTTCCGATCATGCACCCAATCACCACCCTATAAGTAACCGCTGAAAGCCATCAATGAATGGAGTCAAAGCACAGGATCAATATCCGAGATATTCTTAAGCACCTCAAGTCAAAGGATGCTTGCATCATTTCTATGATGAGACTATCATTGAAACTGGAATAGAATATCCATATGATTGTCTCATATTAGGTTAATCCAATGTATTTATTACCCTTAGTAAGCATCCACATATTAACTCTAAACAACTCATGTCTACCGCTTATGAGATGTAATATCCTGTTTTTCAGAACATGCTTAGGGTTTAACCCTAGATTAAGTATTGCATACGTGTGTATAACATTAGCATTCATAAACGAATTGATATTAGAACACATTACAAAGATAGCATATGCACTCAATTGCTTATTCTGGGGTATGAAAAATGTTAAGTGATCATAATGTGAATTATGAATTAATATGTCTTGAATTATGGTACGATTGGATTCAATTAGTAAATTGGATTAAATGTTATGGATTGGGAAATTGATGGATTAAAATGTACATTTATACTATGACAAATTCCAAGTGGTAGGATAAATTGATACATGAAAAATTTGGATGATTTAGCCTATAATTGAGTGACATTTGGCATAGTGAAATTGGTGACAAATAGACTAGTGATTAAATGACAATTGAATCAATTAGTATATGACAAATGGACCAATTATTGTGTGACGTGTGGATTATATATAATGAGACACATGGAGTGATTAATTGATGACGTATGGCAACATCTTCATGAGACAAATGTAATACATGCTTTAAGACATCTGTCTTTATAAGTTAGTGACACCTAGAATGTGAAATAGCAAGTTTTTGCAACTGAGTTTTTGCTTCCTTTCTTGTTTCCTTCGTCGAAATTGTGCCAACTTTTCTCTAAAATTTGCTTGAACCCAAGCCAATTTGTTGCATGAAACCCATACATATATCCTTCATCAAATTGCCAGAAAACTAGCTGAATGTGATTATAAGTTTGCGTTGATTTTTGCTTGCTTGGGAGGACTGGTATAATTTGGAGTTTTGAGCTGAATTAGAAGCCTAATAGGTAAGTAACAATATGAGTTTTATTTCATGTCAAATGATGTAAGAATAATGTTTGAATTGGACTAAAATGCATGTGATATTGGTGAAGAAGAATTGCTGGAATAAGTTAGTTGTAGTGTTTTCACTGAACATGCATCAATATTTTGGCCATAACTTGATCTATAGACATCCAATTGCGATTATTTTAAGTTTAGATTAAACTAGAGACATATGGATATATTTTTCATGAAGTAATCAAATTTTAATTCTGTCTCTAATGGTTTCAAATTTTGGCTTGAAGTTGAGGTTTTGGATTCTGTCATTGTTTGGGAACAGTATGTAGTATTTTAGGTATAACTTGCAGAATATTGAACAAAATTGTATGAAATTGCTTTTATTAGGAACTTAAGACATAAAGGAAAAATAGTTTAGAATAATGTTTTGCCTAAATCCTTCTTTTTCCTTGTCAAAATGGCCATGAACAATTGACCCAAAGGTCTATTTTGAGAAAAGTTGGAATGAAGCTTAAATAAGAGGTAGTGCACAATCGTGCACAAGCACGATCGTGAAAGAAAGGGGTCATTAATGGTTTGCACGATCGTACACAAGCATAATTGTGATAGAGGAGGATTAATAGGAAGTGCACGATTTTGCACAAGCACGATCGTGACAGTGAAGGTATACTGCTATTTGACAGCTTTAAACACCCTTCACTCTTTTGACCATAACTTCTTCTCCAGACATCCGATTGACTTGAAATTGAACCATAAGCTCTTCACACATTGCCCTTCCTCTCCACTAAATTTCATTGTCATCTGAATTCATTAGGAAAGGATTGTTAATGATTGATTGATGATGTTATAATAATCAAGTGTATTGAGCTATAAATCTTAGTTCATAATTGAGTGATGAACTTAGAATAAATTTTTATTATTGAGGTATAAACCTAAGTTAAAATTAGACATATGAGTTTTAAAGTATGAATTATATGAATTTTGAAGTATGAATGATCATGAGGTGAATAAAGGAAACATACCTGGAATAGTCATTGAGCATGCATTGAACATGACATATTTATATATGTGCATAAATGAATAAGTATTTGATTGATTAACTTTGTAATGTGAATTATGTGTGAATTGTATGATTTTAAACACTCAATTGGAGCACACTATGAGTCAACCTAGATGGTCTTCCTAGGATTGATTTATTCTATTTAACTTCCAATTATTAAACTATTTGTGATTTGTTTGTGAATTCCAAACTTTAATAGTCTGAGGAGTTTGATACTTGAGAATGTATTAGAAGTGTTCTGTTTTCATCTAAATTCTGAATGATATCTGTATACTCAACGAAAGTTGAATGTCAGACTCAGATCAGATAAATATGAGGTTTTGTTTATGCATTAGAAGTGAATGTTATACATGACATATTCTGTTATTTGATGCATTTCATAAAATGCATGTTCAGATCAAGGCGTTGTGATCAGAGTAGCCAGTCTGAAAGAGCTTTAAGCTCAAAGTTCTACACGTAGAGTTTTACTCCGTGATTTTTGTATCTGACTGAGCCCAATGGGCTAGTATTTGTATCTATATCTGAAAGGCGCTCAGTCATAACAAATAATAACGAATCTGGAGTCTCATATGCATATGCATCTGCATTTTTATATTTATTATTATGAAATATATGATTATGAAATCTTTTCTGAAATTATGATGATAAAGTGATATGCCATGATAATGTGATTGATTGGATTATACATGTTCTGAAAGAATGTTTGTGAAAATGGTTGGTTGTGTAATATTTGTGTATTTGACTCGAGTGAGATCATTAATGATAGTTTACTCATTAAGTTCGCAAAGCTCATCAAAATTTACAACGTGACTTTTCAAGTATAAAATAGGAGACCTAGTTCCTAAGATTTTCTAAAGGAACATTTTCGATTAAGTTGTGACTCAAAGGTCTGTCAGCTGACACCAGAGGAGTTATAGATTGTATTTTGTAGTTTCTTTGACACATAGAACTTTTGTATAAAGGATTGTAAATATTTGTTCCAATGACTACAATGTAAACTTTTGTCAATGAATGAAGTGAAGTATTGATGTTTTAAGTATTGTATATTCTTTATGATGTCATTTAAGAGATTATGTTTGCTCTAACATATCATTGTCATAGGATATGTACTTGAATGTCCTCTAGCTATTCGGGTATATACTTCATAGTAGTGAGATGTTTCATAAGATTTACTGCTTGATCTAATCAAGGAGTATAACATGTGCTAATCTATCCGGATTAATGATATTCCATCTCATTAATCCTATAACTAGGAAAAGTTTAGATATTAACATAATTACACATTATAGGAATCTCATTATCATGATCTCATTATGATTTTCTCGATGCTATGTTTTCTATCAAGGACTTCATTAAATCAATTTAAGATCAACATCAAATTCATAAACTTATAAACATTGAAATAATAAAAATTTTCTTTATTAATCATAAAATGATTTGTACAATAAGTGCTAAAGGTGATTGCCTTTAGAGTAGTTCTCTACGGAAGTCACTTATATTTAACTCGTAATTAAGTTCATTTATTGGTGTAGATGTTGGCTTTTGTGATAAGAGTCCATTTTCGCTGCACTTTATATCTCTGGAAAATACATATTACGATGTAGTAATACATTTCATCGTTATTTGCATGATTCCACAGAGGAAGATACACAGATACAGTTATGTCTTCATTACTTGTATATTTAAACAGGAAGTGAAGCGGAATATATATTCTGCAAACTATTCTTTACGCTTTGCCTAAAGACGAGCAATTAAAGTTGCAGAAGGACATATCAGTAAATCTTGAAGTTTCCTGCTTCAATGTGATCCAAGTGCTGCATTAAATCTAGTATGGACCAAATATTTATGTTCTCCTTTCTCGTTTTCCTACAGGAATGTTATCAACTTCAGAAAAATGTTGGAAAAATTTTCACAAGTTGGTACCGGTTCCATCCTTACATCACAGTTCTGATTTGTTATTCCATTGTTGTTGGACTACTGCAATGAGAAGCCAAGTTAAGACACTGATTATAGCCTGTGTCAACACTTGGTGATCAAGTTGATGTCGTGATCGGTTTGATCATGTTCAAGTGCAATCTAAATCTCTGGACACATCAACTAGTTGACCCTGGCTAATCAGTAACTAACTATATTATCTTATAAAAGGAAATAGGTAAATATTTCATGAATTAAGCCCAAGGAACGGAATGGTGAACAATTTGGGTTAACTAGAGGGAGACAAATGAACACGGTGGTTTACAGTAACAAATTCTTGCAACAATTGTACAAAGCTGTGTTACCTACTTATCAGATTGATCAGCATCAGCCAACGAAACTCTGCTTAGCCTACTGGGACTTGTTGTCACATCGGTTGTTTTCACCTTCTTGCTACCGCCACGTCGGCTGCTTGAACCATATATTGCTCTGTGAGCAAGCGCTTTTCCAAAGTTGTTCCTACCTGAACTCCTTTGGTTGAACGAGGTCTGTTTGGAGTTCTCCCCCACATTGTCATTCTGAATGTTATCTGATACCTCGGCATTTGCTTTCTCAGTTGCCATTTCTATATTCTTTGTTTCTACACAATTGTGTTCCAGGAGTACTGACAATTAATGTTACATACAAGAAGCACTGCTACTCACTACAAATGACTACTTACGTACATATACATACATATGTATATATATATTGTTCAGCAGAGAAAAGAATTTAATGGACGTAGAGGTTGAATCGATCTGAAGATGCTGGCAAAGGAGTTTCCAGGCAAAGTTGTTTAAAGCCAAGCCCAAAGGAAGCTGTTCCTGAAAACGCTTTTACCAACGAACAAGCAAAATGTGTCTTTGGTTGGAAGAAACCAAATATACCTTTGATGTTCATGCATAGCCATTTGTAACATATCATTCTTTTTGTTTATTTGTATTATACCAACAGCTTAATTTGGAAAAGACAAGAACGGCTTTTGGACGTTACTTCAGATTCCCCGTAAACCCCTTCTGCATAGCTGATGAAATTTGAAGTCAATGTCGTGTTGCTTACACCTGTATTTATATTTTGGCTTCTGTTTTATCCTCTACGAGCATCAACCAAGCAGTCTAATATTTCTTCCTTTCGTTTTTGTTTTTGGGATCTTTGGATAACAATGATGGGTGCCAACTTCAGTGAACTTTTGGCAGAAAATGTAACAGGAATCAGGCTCATCAAACTTGCACAGCATTGGATCTTAAATAAATTGCGTGGAAAAAGGGTATCGTTGATTGATCGAGTTGTGAAGAAACCTGTAATAAAAGTACAGAAATTGGTAAAGAAGATGTGAAGGGACCACATATTCACAACTTTATCAATCGGGTCTAGTAATTGTGGTGGGGACTGCAAAATCTGTCCCCTTGTCCTTTTTCCACTCTTCACTTTGAGAGAAGTTGTTGACAGAAGGTATTGCAATAAGAATTCAAGAATCTAGATTTCCAGCTATGCAAGTGAACTGTACCCAACTTTACGGCTGATTACTGTATCTTCTCTTCTTCCCTCTGTATAATAAAAGCCAATAACTATAGCTTTTCCGCGAGTCATGTTCCCCTCTTTTTGTGGCTTTCAACCTCAGCAGAAATGGCGTAATTTTGAAACAGTCTACACGCTTTATCGATGACAAACACCTTTAGATACAGAGTATGGCACCATGAGGAGCGCAGACGATGATCTTGAGAGAATTGAATTAAGACTGTAATTCGATCTCTTCGTCTATATATGACGGCCAAGCCTACAATGGTGCCTGTTGATTTCAATTCAACGAATAAGGGGGTCATTTTTCAAGAGAAAAAGCTCGTAACTTTTTATTATAAATTAACTCAATACTTTTTTATAGTTTGATGTATCAACTAGTACTGATTATCAGATCCCGTATAACTCAAAATTTTCTATACAAGTCAATAGTTAAATTCGGTGGTAAAATACAAAGAAATTTGATACCAATTTATAGCAAATATCAAATTTTAATCAGTATTATAAATAATAAAAAATATTTTTATATAATAATAACGGGTCATAATAATCACTTGCAGCAAGTAATCATTCCTAGTTAATTCCTTTCTTGCAAGTTAGACTACCCAATGCCAAGGAAACTAAACAAAGGTAGCAGTGTTATGCTGTAATGTCAAAGTTGGGCATAGTATACACAATCCGAGGGTAAAGGTTACTATCCTTTCCCAGTAACTACAGAAGCTGTACAAAATTTTATAATTTCACATAAATGCTTTTCATGTGCAAGAAACCTGCGACAAGGCCCCAAAATAAGATCTCCAAAATTACAAATGCTAGGGTGCCCCACCTCTCGGAATGAAGCATCGCCTGGAGGAGTGATTTTGTGCCATCAACCTGCAAATAAGATTGTCCTCAATCAGTTTGTTCACTTTGCGCTCACTCCAAACGTCTCAGAATTCGAGCTTAGAAACTTCCTTTTATGGATCAGGATTACAAAGAAATTCAACGTACTCCTTCACACAGGATTACAAAGAAATTCAACGTACTCCTTCACACAAGTAATAGGTGATCAAATGATTTTTGGGTGTTCTCCTCCAAAAATATCACAATGGTCCACTTTCAGCCTAAAAAGTAAACAAATATAGCTCGGAAAAGATAACTTTCGCATGAACTTTTTAGTTGTTGGTCAATAACTGATCCAACTGTTTCATACCAGTCTCTATTGTAAGCAGTGGAAGTTCTACTCTTGCAATAACTTTCTTCGTTGATAATAAATTATATTAACTTATTATAACAAACAAGAGAGAGATTTTGATTGCAAGGGAAAATGCCACTCTTAACTAGTAGCAAAAGAAGAAAGACATACCAAGTTGTTTTCTGGAGAACGCCAATAGAAACCTTGCAAAACTATGGGGCAAAGTTCAGATGCAGCCAAAGCAAAAATAATGAGCGCATTCATCCCCATCCACTGGAATAACACTGTGAGCCTTCTGAAATTCTTCACATCAACCTGCATCAAATTATGGTGCAGAGCAGAGATATTTTTCATGGCCATCCAATTTTACAATTTCATCCTCTCAAAAAGAACAATAAAATTGAGTAATAGTTTTAACAACCAAATGACACATACCTATTCTACAGTTCAAGTTCACACTGTTGGTGTTGTAGTTCCCATCTCTAGTTACCTAGCCTAATTTATTAACAAGTTATCCTTCATTTCCTTCCTATTATAATTATATTCATGGCTCACTAATCAAAGAGCACTTCAAACAACTTGCATACATTAGCATATGACATGTCAAAGAGCTCTTTAAAATATCAAGTTCAACCAGAAGTTTACATGGACTTAAAAGTGGAGTGGTAAACTCACCACATAAAAGATAATGGTTAGAAGCATGCCGGATGCTCCTGCTGTGATGCACATATAGCTCAATGTGTAAAGTGGTTTACATAATGGAATGCCTGCAATAATTCACCATGTCATTAAAGAAAGAGACAAAATCTTGTCGATAAGATTAGATGTAAACTAGATTAAGATGATGGAAAATTTACCAAGCAATTCCATCATATATCCGATTATTAGAAGTGGAAAAGAAGACATAGACCATAAAAGCAACCTCTGCATGTGGTCCTGCAGGAATGAGGAATAGATTCATCAGAATAGATCCATGAAGAGCTCACCTAATCAATAAAACACGAGAAGTCTATATCTCATAAACGCACAATTTTATTTATTTTTAATAGTATACCTTATAATGGATAAGTATATGCCCAAAATGCAACCCTAAAAAGCATGTAACAGCAGCCATCAAGGAACTGAAAGGTTTATTTAGTGAAATTAGCATTTCAACGCAAAAATGTAAAGCTGCAAAGAATATTAGAGTGCAGACTCTTGTAAACTGTCTACAGAAATGCAAACTCAGATGTCCACCCACCAAATAATATTGCAATGGCCCAAAAAAAATTCATCCGATATCTTCCAGCAGACACATGAAAGTCTAACACTTCTTTAACCATTTAGTGTTTAGAAGATAAATACGGCAACTAATATTCAACTTCTAGTTCTGCATTGTTACTCTTCAAGGAATCAACAATTAATCTCACATTTCTTATTATCGTTAAATACCTGAAAATTTTGCTTAATGAACTCCAATCTAGTTTTTAAAATAGCTCCTTTCCATTTTCTTTTTATACCCCCTTCTCTTGATTTGCTAACAAAATCTGTGGGAACTGCTGACGAAATTGAATACCCATTTGCTTATTGTCCAAGCATTTCTGTTTAAGGTTCTTATTTGATTAGGAAAACAATTAACTATTTGGAATTCTTGCTATGGAACACATACAAAACACAAAAATGTGAGAAGAAAAGGAGTTTGCCAAAACAAAATGATTATGCCAAAAAAAAAAGTGATTATCTAACCTTAAGATGCCCTCAGGGTCAAATGGAGCAAGGCACCATCGAGGAGCATCTGCTGGCAGAGGCCCATAATCAGGAGAATTCACGCTACATTGCTGTGAAAAGAAGGGTGCGAGACTTTACACATTAGTTAACTGATCCTGGTATAGGGAACTAATTAGTCGTTATAGAAAAACCTAATTTACCACCTTGGTTCTTTTGTAAACAGGATGTTGATACAGATGATGTTCACCAAGAAAAAATCGATCGATCAAACCAACTGCATTACAAGGAGGCTCAAGACTACCCCTTACTCCACAAGCCACCTAACCAAAAGGCACCATCATTTAATTTAGTCACATAGACTAAGAAAACACAAGCATATAATAAAGTAAAACCTTTGTGTGAAACTTATGTTAGAAAAAGCACTGGGGGCAGTGTTAAAGGAAAGAGCTATCAGCCTAACATGACTCTCTAGATTCATGCACCAGATATATAATTCAGATCATTATGTCACCTAGTGGTCCCTAAACATTATTCTACAGTAATAGCCCCAAAGTCAGTCCATGGTTTCTTACAGGATACAACCATGGTCAGCATCTTTAGTACTGTTTCCAAAATTGTTATGATGGACAATTTGGAGGATCCTCTCAGCAGAAACCTGAGAAAAAGTTACATACTCACAATTTGAGCACCAGATCCGTAGCCAAATACATTGGTGCTTGAAGCTTCAAATTGCCAGTTTGGAACATATAGGCCATACAGCAAGCACATGTAAAGCGTGCACAGCAAGCAAGCCAATATCCTGCCATATAAAGCAAGTTTAAAAGGTGAGTGCAAGAACATGAAAGCACAAATTTATCCAGCATTACTGATGCCAGTTAAATCCTGATCAAGCTTAGCTCTCTTACTCTAGGCCATAGTTGCTTGTTAGCAAGTGAAATGGTACCCAGAGATATGTAAATTCTGGGCAATAAAACTAACCACTGAATGCTGTATTTCTTCACAAATGACATGGATGAGTCAACAATCACATTGTCCACAAGCCAGATCTCTGACAATGAAGCAACCAGATATCCAATAGATATTCTCTGTGATTAAAAAGCAGGTATGATCAGAAGAAAGACATGAACAGTACTTCCTTTATGAAAATGCCACCCATTAAAGAAATTCATCAGGATTAAGTAGCTCAATTTTATGATGTTGACAATTTATTAAAATGCTGGCCAAGCTGAACAAAATTTGCATATCCGTGCCAGTTGAAATTACTTTCACAATAATAGTATAATTTCTGCTCATGCTTGTCCCGCAACACTATAAGGACGCTTGCTGCTGCATATCACTTCTACTTAAAAGTCAAACCATCTTTAGTCCTAATACCAACTAGGTGTTTCCAGACTAAGTTCATGATTTTGAATCTCCAGTAAGAACTTTTAAGAATATGCTAGTTGCAGTTGCATAGCTAATGTTGGTAAGGAATGAAGCAAAGTGATTATAACTATGTATGGGATTAAGCATCATATCAGGACCAGTATCACATGAATAAGGGAACAAAGAATTTACAAAATTCTATCAGCAAACAAAATTTCAGGATAAAGGTTGCCATTCCTTTTAGAAGAATGAATTACATAAATGTTCAACAACTAATAGTGTTGACAATATTACCTGTTTGAATTACATAAATGTTCAACAGCTAATAATGTTGACAATATTACCTGCAGCACACCTAGCAGACGCATCTTGCTTACATCAACTCCATAGGTTAAATTGTCACGCCCATGGAAATACCCACCTAAATGAATTCCAAAATGGAAATGAACAAAGACTTTAGCAGGTAAATACTCTTAGTTCCTATTATCAAGACTAGGAAGCGGCGTGAAAACTTCTTTTGCAAAATGAATAATTTGTCCCCAAGACCATATCAAAAAAGTTTATGCAGTCACCGGAGTTCTCATGACATACCTTGCAACAATAACCCTAGAAGAAATAATTTAAGTGTCCTCAATATGACTTTCTTGGTTGCGGTCAGTTTGCTAGATACTTTCTGCATGTAGACTCAAAATTATGAGAATTGACTGATTTGCCAAAACAAGTTACAAAATCCCGCACACAAAATACGGAAATATGCTGCATCCATATTACGATATTCACAACATTCCTGACATTTCCTAAGTTTTTTTTCAAGGAACAATAACTTTTACCTTAAAAACTAAACTGATGGAGACACCAACACCAAAGAGAAAAGCCGGCATCACAAAGTCTGCTAATGTCACCCCAAACCAAGGGGAGTGATTAATAGATGGAAAAGCACCTCCAGCATCATCTACTAAAATCATGAGCTGAAAATAGATAAGCAGAAGAGATAATTAATAGAACAATTCTCTGCAAAAATAGCCAAACAAACCAAGCTTTCACCAAGGTTCCAGTATAAGACGAGTTTTCAAAGAAACTGCTAAGTTCAATAAAGCAGTTAAAATCACAAATTTCCAAAAAAACTTAAGGCAAATACTTGAATTGAATTTCTAAATATGGAAGCGAGAAGTCAGATGGCCAACCGCGACAGTGAGACCACGGAAAACGTCGAGAGAGAGTAGACGTTGACTACGGGGCAGCGTGACGGGTTCGTCGGATGAGTTTGAAGGTGCAATCTCTCCTCCGTATCCGGTGAGAGGTGGATAATTGTTGAGAAGTGGCTCTCGAAGTTCATCTCTGGCGACGGTGATGGCAGTTGACGCAATTTCGCTATCGCCGGTGGAATTTGGCTGTTGCTCTTTCATGATGCAAGTAAACTGATCCTTCAGTTTGCCAAACACACATGGCGTAATACAATGTTTCGAACTCGGCATTGACCATTTTCTCCTTGCTGAATGACAACATTTACCTGTTGTATCTAGTGAACGAGTTTATATTATAGATTTGACGAAAATTACGTTTTGAATCTAACATTTATATCGAATTTATTATTTTTTTAATTTCAAATAATGACCCACTATCTTAAAAATCTAATCTTTTCATGTGCTGACGGATGACAAGTCGTCGATACCTTCTTTCTCGTTGAAACCGGCATCTCCTTGAGAATAGGAGTCGTTGATCGATGATTTATAGAACACCCCCACTTCCAACAGTGGATGTAGCCGGATCACTAAGTTCCTCAACCTCAGTTTAATAGAAAGCTGACATGCTAAGTTCCTTCTCCACCATTGCAAATTTGCGAAGCAGACCCTTTAATCCTCCATTTTCATTTGCTTGAAAACTCTCTTCTCCTTGTCAACTGCCACAATATCTAGGATTTCCTGTCTCAAGCAATCTTCCAGCACACTCATGCATGGATCTGCCCTTTCCGTGTAAATGTCAAGTTCATTGAAACCTATTAGAGATTCTAACATGTTGGTTTTTGCTACTATGTTACCTTCATCTTTGTTTAAATCGAGCATATCTTCTTTGAGTTTTGAAATGCTCATAACTTTGCTGTTTTGAACTCGAATGGTATGTTATAGGTCTCAGTGAAATCTGTTGGCATCTTACTTGTTGCTTCGATCCTAATTTTTTATGTTGTTTCTTTTGTAGTTATCTTTAGAAGCTCAATTGGCAGTCAGTTCTAGTTGCAAGAGCTTGCATTAAAATTGTAGAACGCTCTCCGCTTCTAGTTGCTAGATCAGTGAAAACGCTGACCCCCAGATTTTCTACTATTGCTTGGATCCCAGTGAACTAAATCACTTAAATGTAGGGAATCTGTGGAGAACAAGCTACAAGATGGGATTCATTCTCTGCAATAGCAGGGGTCAGACCTACAGATGCCTTTAGGATGCAATAATTGTACTCCACTTTCTAGGCTCTCGGAGATCACCTTCCTTGATTCTTTATCAATCTTCTCCTAAAGAGCCCTTGTAAGTTGTAAATTAATGAACAATTCTTTGCAATGCATGTCTTAAATTTGAAGACAAGAAATGACACAAGTTTAGGAACTTGGTTGCTTCATCTAGTTGTTTTCTTCACAATATTTGTGTGTAGAAGCTACAAAAAGAATTGCCAGCTCCACATCTTTGATCTCCTCGTCCGAAAGACCTGGCTGAGAAGCAGCAGCATCAATCAACAATTTAAGAGTAGAGATCTCAATGCTTTACTTGGAGAAAGTAATCTGAAGCTCTATCTTGATATTCTCATCAATTCTTAAGTTGATAATGTAAACGATCTAGAAGGGGGGTTGAATAGATCTCTAAATCTTTTTGAAGAATTCTACAATAAAATCATAAGTTAATTCACACAAAACCAATTTAATCAAAATCAAATGCAAAGAGTAAGGAAGAAGAGCAAACACTGTTTTTATAGAGGTTCGGTGCTAAGACCTACGTCCTCT
>JANVCL010000004.1:6760132-6777731 GCA_026546855.1 Erythroxylum incrassatum
GTGATTATGTCTAATTAAATGTAAAATGAAATGGAATGTGAAAAAACAACAATTTAAAAAAAATTCAAAATTTAAGATATAAAAACTTGAATTATTTTACAATAAATTATTATATATAAAAATAATTAGAATATAATATAAATATATATAAAGTTTAATTGTCATTATTATTTATTATTAAAATTTTTAAAAACATAGTTGATGTAAATATTAAACTAGTAAAATATATAGTACAATAATACAATATACTAATGGACTACTTTATAAAATTTAAAAATTTTAAAAATTATTTTATAAATTTAAAAAATTACCTAAAATGATACCTAATACTGACCTATATCAGTATAATTTCATTTTAAAACCTAATCCACTATCAAATATGATACGGTGACTTTGCCCGAAATCAAAAGCTCATTTACCCGAAGTATAAGTCAATGGGGTCTTCGCTTGCATTTAAGAAGCG
The DNA here is from genome assembly GCA_026546855.1 of Erythroxylum incrassatum. NCBI lineage: Eukaryota > Viridiplantae > Streptophyta > Magnoliopsida > Malpighiales > Erythroxylaceae > Erythroxylum > Erythroxylum incrassatum. The sequence continues at coordinate 6,760,596 of JANVCL010000004.1, forward strand.
AGAGGCATGTCTTGTGTGCCCCACTGCTTAGCCGGCCCTTATACATATGTCTAACGTGTATATGTTTGTAGAGATCACTGGCTTAATGATTGAGATATTTTTTATTTTGTTATTCAGATATTTTTTTTGTCTCTTTTTATTAAGTTTTAAGCCAAGAGTTATTTATTTTTATATGAATCATTTAAAAAAACTTATATTAATTAAAAATAATACTTTATATTAGATAAATCTTTCCACACTTTGTGTCAACTAAATTTCTATTAAACGGTTGTCGTCGTCTAATATCTTTATGCTTTTCGACAGCTATATGCAGAACTTTAACAAACTTTAAGTTGAATGCAAAAGTATTTTTGTTTTAAATAAATTCAAAATTAAAAGACAAAAACTTTAATATATTAATTAATAATTAATAATTAAAAGACAAAAACTTTAATATATTAATTAATAATTATTAGTTTATACATAATTTTTACTTACTCATTTTAATAAGTTAACTTAAAGTCCTCGTTTTAAGTATATTCAAAATTTAAAGAAATTTTTTTAATATATTAATTAACAAGTATTAGTTTATGCATAAATTTTACTTATTTATTTTAATAAATATTTTTACCAATATTTGCTAATAGATAAATTAAAATAATAATTAATTAATTAATTAATTTATAAAAATGGATTTATTTAATATTCAATTATTATTATTAGTAATAAAAATAATTATATTAATATCATTATTAAACATAATTTTCATTTTTAGATGAAATGAAAAGGCATTATAAACATGTCATTAAAATATGCATGCCTAATGCCTTATGCCTTTAAGCACTTGTTTTTGCTTAAAATAAATAAGTATATTGGTAAAAACAAGAGTATTAGTATTAATTCTACACATTAAATTTAGACATTCACGGCGGCGTTTGTACGTTAAAGAGGCTTGAAAACTTCAAATTCAAAAATGACAGTGGCACTTCCCGTTAATAACACCCAAATCGAGGCCCACATACCCAAAGCAACCGGTAGATGAAGCTTCAAACCCTCACAATTATAAAGCTACACCACCTATCGTTTCATTGAAAATCCCAAATCCAACCCTTTTGCTCTGCTTCGCTGCTGCCTGACACTCTCGCTCTCTTAACTCACTCCCTCTTTCAATCTTCGTTCTTCGACTTTTCTAGGTTTTTGTATCGAGTTTATACTTGTTCGATTCCATTCGATTCGATTCCGGCGAGTCAAAGATGTCGTTGAGACCCAGCGCCAGGACGGAGGTACGGAGGAACCGGTACAAAGTGGCAGTGGACGCCGATGAAGGGCGGCGACGAAGAGAGGATAATATGGTGGAGATCCGGAAGAACAAGAGGGAAGAGAGCTTGCTGAAGAAGCGCCGCGAAGGACTTCAAGCTCAGCAACAACAACTCGCCTCCTCTCTCACTGGCTCCGCCTCAGATAAGAAGGTTTGTTGCGGGTTTCATTTTTTATTTTACAGGTTCTATTTGGCTAACTTTTAGACTTGTAATTTATGCTTCGCTGTTTTTACCTTGTTTGGGTGAGTGTTATATCTTAATTTTGTTTGGTTCTTTATTAGATCATGAGCGAGGAGTACATATTCTTGATGTACTAAAATTGTGTTTGGACGTAGTAGTTAATGTATCATTAACACTGCATTAAGGGATTATTGGATTTTCGTTTTATCATTTTAAATATTTGAACTTATTCCTTGTAGAATAAAGAAATGTTAACTCTACAGAAATTTGGAATAACGCATGTATATTATTCAGACTAGAAGGGGAAAACGTGATATGATCCATTGATGCTGTGGTTTAGCTTAGCGTTTAGAATATTTTGTTTGTTGCACTCCGTTGATTTGAATTAATGTGATGCTGTTCTTAATTTGACTGCAGTTAGAAAGTCTTCCAGCAATGGTTGCTGGGGTTTGGTCAGAGGACAGAAATTTGCAACTTGAGTCAACCACTCATTTCCGAAAATTACTGTCAATAGGTTGGTTCAATATTGTGTTTCTATATATCATACTGATGTAGCTTATGTGTCTAACAACTTAAGAATTATCATTTGCTTATTTACCTAGAGCGCTGCCCTCCAATTAATGAAGTTGTACAATCTGGTGTTGTTCCTCGCTTTGTTGAGTTTCTTGGAAGAGATGACTTTCCGCAACTTCAGGTTTCAATTAGTTATCTATGCTATTGTGTTTGGTTGTATGTGCAATTAATTTTAACCACTGAAGTTCATTTTAACTTATATCATTTGTTGGTTGATGTTCTTAGTTTGAAGCTGCTTGGGCTCTAACAAATATTGCTTCTGGGACATCGGAGAATACAAAAGTTGTCATTGACCATGGGGCTGTCCCAGTATTTGTTAGACTTCTAGGTTCACCCACTGATGATGTCAGGGAACAGGTATACGGTTCCTTTTCTCTATATTTCATTTTTACGTAATTTACTTTTTGTGTTTGCTTGCCCATTTTCATGTTTATATTTTCTTCCATGTATAGCAAGTGCTTGTCTTGAGTGCCTTGGCACTATTGTGTCCTGAGGACTGTTACATCTGGGGTGTGCCTGTAGAACTGATAACATTCAAACTAGTTAAATACTTAATAAAATTCATCTTATTGCAGTGCTGATGTATCTCTCTTAAATTTTAGGCTGTTTGGGCATTGGGAAATATTGCTGGCGACTCACCTAAATGTCGTGATTTTGTACTTGGCCATGGCGCCTTGATGCCATTGCTTTCACAATTTAACGAGCATGCAAAGCTATCCATGTTGAGAAATGCAACTTGGACATTATCCAATTTCTGCAGGGGCAAACCACAACCTTTGTTTGATCAGGTTCGCTGCTGGATATAAAATTTTGTATGCAGTTAAGTGCTTTCTCTCTTTGTTTTTATTTGTTACTAATATATGTGCTGATTGAATGGCAGACAAAGCCTGCTCTCCCTACTCTTGAGCATCTTTTACACTCAAGTGATGAAGAAGTCCTCACAGATGCATGCTGGGCACTGTCATATCTCTCTGATGGAACTAATGACAAAATTGAAGCTGTTATTGAGGCTGGTGTCTGCCCTAGACTTGTTGAACTTTTACTGTGAGTTAGTCTTATCTTTCAGAGGATAGAAAAGCACCATTTGTTTTAGTTATGAATGCTGATTTGCTCATTGCACATTTCTCTTCCTAGCCATCCATCTTCAACAGTGCTTATTCCTGCTTTACGTGCCGTTGGAAATATTGTTACTGGAGATGATATGCAGACACAGGTATTTGTCTAAGTCTTTTCTGTGTTTAATATTTCAATTTTCTAGTCAATTTTTTTCCGATGTTCTTCCAATACTGTGTGTTTTAAGGGAAGAGTAACAAAATGGCTTAGGAAGAGGGGATGACAAAGATTTAGTTGTAGAACTACTATTCTGATTATATAGGAACTGATACTGTTCTTGAAAATAGCTAGAAAATGAAACTATAAACAGTGTGTTTTTGGACTATAACTTGTACTTTTAAGTTTGTAATCGGATTCTAGCAAGCCAACTGTATTGAGTCTTTTGATTCCTGCCCTCAGCATATGATAAACTATCAAGTTCTTCCCCGTCTCCTGAACCTGCTAACAAGTAATTATAAGAAGAGCATCAAGAAAGAAGCATGCTGGACAATCTCAAATATTACTGCTGGGAATGTATCTCAGATACAGGTTAGTTTACTGTTATTTCAGAGAGATCAGTAGTGGAGCTCTGTCTTCTTTCATTATGTTCCTAAATAGTTCTAGAGTGTATATAGTATCCTAACTAATGTAATTGCATTGTCAATATTTGAACTGTGGTTTCCAATATTACACAGGCTGTAATGGATGCTGCTATTATTGCCCCCCTCGTCCAATTGCTTCAAAATGCTGAATTTGAAATCAAGAAAGAGGCTGCTTGGGCAATTTCAAATGCAACATCTGGAGGCACCCATGAACAGATCAAGTATATTGCCCCTTCCACACATATACTATAGAATCTTGATATTATGATCATGGTGTGTGTACTCTTGGTCTATGCATTTGTTTAAAGGATATAGTTTCATCATCGTGTTTTATAGGTTTCTGGTGAGTCAGGGGTGTATCAAACCATTGTGTGATCTCCTGATTTGTCCTGACCCTCGAATTGTCACAGTTTGCCTGGAAGGACTTGAGAATATTCTGAAGGTTGGGGAAGCAGAGAAGAGTCTAGGCAACACAGGAGATGTAAATCTGTATGCCCAAATGATTGATGAAGCTGAGGGTTTGGAAAAGATTGAAAACCTTCAGAGTCATGACAACAATGACATCTATGAGAAAGCAGTCAAGATTCTGGAGACTTATTGGGTTGAGGATGATGAAAATGAGCCATTACCTCCAGGTGATGCTGCCCAATCTGGATTTCATTTTGGAGTAAATGGAGTTCCTTCTGGTGGATTTAATTTCAGTTAAGGTATTCATCTTTATTGTTCCAGAATGATTAGTGTCAGATGCTGTTTGTCTTATGGGCAGCTGGCATCATTGTTGTAGGTTCGTAGGGATTTTTTTATATTTCTGGCTCAATTGGCTTTCATGGGTTTGTTGCAATTACAATTTTGGCTGGAGTGGGTCTTTCTGTGTCCCTTTCTAAAAGTTTCTCTAATTGACAACAATGCTAAATAGTGATTAGAAACAAGCAAACTAATTAGTGGTACTGATATGGTTGTTTGCCTCTAGTCCACCGCGAGTGATATGTTTGGGGTTGATTTGTTCGCCGCACTTTTTTCTTCATATAGCAAATTGTAAAGAATTTATTTACTTACTCTTGACATGGTTTGAACAGCCCAATCAAGTTAAACGGTGGAACGAAACTGAGAGCCCGGATACCTACTGTCGAAGCTGAGTGACTTTTTAGGCACTTTTCCCCCTTAACATTGGATGTGATTTGGAAGTACCAATCGAAGAAAGATCGCCACCAATGGGCCAAAACCACCGAAAATGTGATCTCTTTTTTCACTCCCTATGGCTGTTGCCTTTTGCTCTTGTCCATGTCTATTGGACGGGAGAAGGGTCACGCATTCAGATTTCTCCTCATACTTTGACTTGCTTTACAGTTTGGGATTGTAACAGTAAGGGGATACATAAACAGTGTCTTCTCAAAGGTCTTTTTATTTCAAATAGTGAATAGTTTATGTTTCTCTAAAGTTTCGAAGCGGAAAAACGATGGTTTGCGAGGTGATTTCAGAAGTCGGTCAAGTGTTTTTACGTAAAACTTTTGCGTTACAATCGACCCCCTTGGATTAGACGTAGCTACAGTGTTCCTCGTCAAACCCCCAGTGTACATGTCACCTCCTTGGTGCAATGGGGAGTTTCGTCTTAGTTTTAATTCTTAGAAAAGAAAATGTTTGCTATAGATGGATATGCTTTCGAATTTCTCCAGATTTTCGAGTTTTTAGTACTTGTATGTTTGAGACGATGATTCCCGTCCGTAGACACTATCTTGGAATTTGATTTCTCTGTCTTCTTTCGGATTAGACAGTACTACAGATTTTGACAATGGAAGGAACGTTCCTTTATAGGGTCCCAAGTACAGCTTTCGCAAACCGACGTAGTAGTACGGTCATGATCGCCATTTCTGCCATTTATTTGCTCGTTTTGACGAAAATGACACTAAGATCTGTGTAATCGTTTCAATTATCAAGATCGTCGTAAAGCCGTGCTAAGTTATATTTGAAATACTGGTGGAAGTCACCACAACCAGTGCAAGGAGCTTGGAAGAAGCTTTGAACAATGATAGGCACGAAATGCACAACCTGGTGATCAGAAGTGTACTTTGCTGACTACAACTGGGATGCTGTTCGGTCTCCAGTTTCCCTTATGTATCCTTTACTGTTACAACTTTTCTAGCAGGCCATAGAATTAACTTGATTAGTTCCCATTTTCAAAAACATTAAGAGTTTGCGACGAGGACATGAAAAACCATCCATCTTCCATTGATCAATCGACGGGGCCGGCATGTTCCTGGTGGAGAACAGGCACCGAGTTTGATGAAATTCTCAGAAATAAGTTTGACCTCCCCAACATAGCCAGTTTGTCGCCTAGACTCATAGTTCTGAGAGAGTTGGAGAGATTGGCTTTGATTGCAAATAGTGGACTCAACGAGCTACGGTATAAGCTACAGAGGTATCGTTCGGGTGATTTATGGGTTCCAACGGGAGGATTTGGAAAAGAAGAAATGGACATTCCAGAAGTAATCACAATTCTGTTGGTGGGTTTCACTGGTTCTGGCAAGTCGTCGCTTGTCAACCTTATGTACAGTGTTCTTGGTCGGAGTGGAGTCTTACCTTTTGCTCAAACATCATTTGGTAAGTCGATCATGGAGAAAGGAACATATTTACCTTGAGAGCAATACGTTTGATTTTTAACTTTTCTTTTTTCTTACAGGAGATGATTCCAAATACACGACGATCTATATGGAAGAGCATAACGTGTTGAGGTCGATGAAGAACGGCTTTTGCGTGTACGACTCTAGAGGCTTTCGTTATGAAAATCTAGGAGAGGGCCTTGAGGAATTGTCGAATTGGATGAGGGAGGGGGTGCACCATAACCAGCTTTGCTGGAGGTCCGGTGATTGTGATGTGATGAAGTACGACCCTGAAAATGTCAGTTCCAAATTTGCGCAGAGGAGAGTAAACAGTGTTATGGTTGTGGTCAACTTAGCAGAGGTGTATAAAGCTTTAAAAACTGGTGATTTCAAGCCGATAGAAGCTGTAACACAACTGTACAACTTTCCTACTTTGAGGCAATGCAGTAAGCGTCTCATATTTATCTCTAGTCACTGGTGATTTACCTAAAATGCTAACTAAACTGTTTGCGAACGTTATAATGGTGAAACAACTTAGAAAGCATCATGTCAAAGGTTAGGCTTCTATGAGCATTTGAGAACAACATTGACTTAAATACATGTTCCCACTTTTGCTTACAGGATACCCTCCATCTAATCTTCGATTAATAGTCAAGAGTCCCTTAAACTAGTTCACTATGAATTTTTGTTTACCCTGGTCTGTTAAACTCTGGATTGATCAAAACGGTATTTCTCCAGCCTCCAATCATGTTATGATCCAATTGCATTTTGTACTTTGTTTGCTGGAGCAATTCATCAACCTCCACTGCAACTTAGCAGCACCAGATATATACATGCATAGTACATTGTCAATTTAGGTTCAAAGTTTTTATGTTTACGAATGTGTTGCAAAGTTTCATGTTTTTGCTAGAACTAGGTGTCTACTAGGTAAATTAAGAGGGCTTTGAATTTGATTGTGATTCAGATGAGAACCCTCTTCTGATATTGACACATGGTGACTTATTGCCAACCGAGGAGAGGATCGAGGGCAGGCTCAAGATATGTGAAGTTCTAGGCGTGTCGGCCAATAACGGAGTCTATGACATCGTCTGTCTCACAGAGTATGGATATCTTGCAGAGGAATCGGACCCTGTTACTGCCTATGCTCTCACTGAAGTTGTATACAGGGCACTGCTCGTCTCAGACAGGAAACATTTTCCAAAGATGAACCTCCGGGACAAGGCATTGCCTGTTCTGTCGTGGCTAATGTGCCTAATCGGAGTCCTCTTCACTTTCCTTGCCGATATTTGCTCTAAACTAATGTTCCTCGTCGGAGTCTTCCTCGCTTTCCTTGCTGATGTTTGTTGTAAACTCGGACAGTGGCATATGTAGTTAAGCTAAAAGAAAAGGTTCTGTAGGTAGTAGTGCTGCAACAGCCACTTTATTATAATTATAAGGATCCTTTCCAGATGAGTTTAATATAAAAAAACAATAATTGAAGCACTTTTATAATTTAATCTAGTACTGATTAGCAATTTAGCATTTTCAGCTTGTTACCCTTCATAAAGTCCAAAGTATTGACTAATAAAGTGGGACAAGAGGAGGGAGTGGGCTATAGTTTTGTTGGCCACTTGAATTTCAAATGAAGTGCATGGTTGTCGTGCCCTTTGAATCTTATTCTTAGACTAGATCATCTAATCTGTAGAATGAAATAGCAGAGAATAAATGAAGAAAAGAATTATGTATTTTGGTTTGTACATCATTGTATCAAATAAGAGTATTTATACATATTTGATGAATCTAAATAAAGAAGAAAAATCAATGTGATAAGTATATATGATTACATAAATGATTCTAGAACTATATTGAGGCTAATTTAATGTTAATAATTGACTTCTAGAGATTTTAAAGATTTGTATTAACACCATCATCAAACTCAAGGATAATGTTAATAGTTGACTTCTAGAGATTCTAAAGATTTGTATTATTGCCCCCCCTTAAACTTAAGGAGTCATAGAAGATAAGAGCTTGAGTTTAAAAATGAGATATACAAAGTGGTGACGTGGATGTGATGAGTTAGGAATAAGTTCTACGATATCTTAGAAAACATGATGTCAATCAAGATGACAATCGATCTCGATATGTTTGGTCTATTCATGAAAGACACCGTTACGAGCCATTTGCCTGGCACTAGGGTTATCATAAAGACAGGAACAATAGATGAGAAAGATACACTCATATCTTGAAGCAGTCATCGTATCTAGGGGAGTTTAGAGGTAGTATCGACAAGAGATCTATATTCGACTTTCTGTACTGAAGTGGGAGGCAATTGTTTGTTTCTTGTTGTGCTATGAAATAAAAGACGTCCCCAAAAAGAAACAATAACTAGTGGTGGATCGGTGGGCCATTAGATTGCCAACCCAATTAACATCAAAATAGGTTTGGTATTCCAATAGGAAAGAGTAGCAAAAATGAAGGTCATGAAATAGAGTACTTTCGACGTATCTCAATATTCAAAGAATAACATAAAAGTGATAGTACATGTTGGAGAAATATTATAGAATTGAACTTTAGAAAGAGAATTAAGTGATTTTGCTGATCAACCTCTGATTATTGACTAGTAACAAAGCCTATTAAATAGGCTTTACAAGAGTTGTAATTTGAACCGGAAACTAACAACATATCAGCTATAAAATCTAACTACCCAAACTAATTTACCTAAGAAATAGGAAACTAATTGCTAGTGAATCTCCTAGCTTATTTTACGGTAATAACATAACAACTAAAGGAAGTTTAATTAACTCTAACTTCTAACACTCTCTCTTTATTCAAACTTAGAGACTCCTAATCATGCATAAATAAACTCATGCTTTTTATATGGCAACTCTTTGTCATTAAATCTGTAAGTTGCTTTTCGATTCCACAACTCTCCATTCCGACTTCTCCCTTTGCTATCAACCCTCGAAAAATTGATGTTTGATTTCAATATGCTTGGTATGACTGTGGAAAATAGAATTTTTGACCAGCATCATTGCTGAGTTGCTATCACAGAAAATATTAGTTGCTTTGACTTGCTCTTGCCCTAAATCACATAAAATCCTCCTTAACCATACTGCTTGATAAACAGAAGTTATAGTTGCCATGTACTTCGTCTCAGTAGATAACAAAGCTACTGTGGCTTGTTTTTTTAGAACACCAAGAAACTGCAGTTGTTCTAAGAATGAAATAATTTCTGGAAGTGCTTCGTCTGCCTTCAATCGAACCAACCCAATCTCTGTCTGTAAAACCCTTAAGACTAAACTTATCTATTTTTCGAAACTAGATGCCAAACCCCTTTGTGCCAGCTAAATAATGAAGAACTCTCTTGGCTGCACCAAAGTGATGTTTGGGAGATTGATGCATAAACCGTGAAAGGACACCAATTGAAAAACTTATGTTAGGACGATATATAAATCAATCTTCCAATTAGGCTTCTAAACAAGCTTCCTTTTGCTACTTATATATCATCTTCTACCTTAAGCTACTTGTTAATATTCATAGCTATGATGGCTGTTTTGCATCCCATCTTGTTAAACTTCTTAAGGGTATCTTCAATATACTTCTTACGTGACATGAAAATTTCAGCATGTGTTTGAACAATTTCTAAGCCTAGAAAGTAGCATAGTTCTCCCAAATCCGTCATCTCGAACATACTTTTCATGGACTTCTTAAACTTAGGTATAAGATGTAACGAAGAACCAGTATATATCATATCATCGAAGTAGAGACTTACTATCACCACATCATTCATACCTTGTTTTTCTAGATACAAGGTTGGTTCATGCATACTCTTATTGAATCCATTATTTTGAAAGAACTCATCGATCTTTTTGTACCACGCTCTAGGAACTTGCTTCAACCATAGGGTGCCTTTTTCAATCAAAAAACTTTATCTTGATTCCTTGCATATTCAAAACTTGGGGATTGAGTTACAAACACTTCTTCTTGTAAATCACCATTTAAAAAGGCATATTTGGCATCAAATTGGAACACTTTCCATTCCTTATGCATTGCAAGTACCAAAATAATTCTCACTGTTTCAAATCGAGCTACTGGCGAGAACATTTGCTCATAATCGACGCCTTGTCGTTAAGCATAACCTCTCACTACAAGCCTTACCTTATGCTTTTGAATTCTCGCATCTGTCAAGAATTTAGTTTTAAAAATCTATTTTAGACCAATAGCATTTTTACCTTTAGGAAGATCAACTAGTTTGCAGGTATGGTTTTTCTCAATAATATGAAGTTATTCTTCCATTGCTTTCTGCCATTTCTTCTCTTTCATTACATCCTCCACTGTGATCGGATCCCCAGTGAGTGGAATCAATAGTGTTGTCACCTCTCCTTTAATTTTAAATCAGCACTGAGGAATTCTACCACACTCACTTCTGCATAGTTGGATTGATTCACTAGGTGAAAACTTTTCGAATGAGGAAGTTCCACTTGACAGTGGATTTGACCTTGTTGGGGTTGACTTTTGTGAGCTGTCCGGAGATGGTATTGTTGCCTCTTTATTTACTGCAATGTCTTCCCCTACGTTTGTTTTCATTTGAGCATTTGACTTGTTTATTTTTTCTTCCTATGATCAATAGCCTTGTTCGTCAAACACAATGTTCCTACTTACTGAAATCATGCTACTTAAGGGATCATATAATCTGTAAGCTTTAGATTACGAGGAATAACTGATGAAGATGTATCTTTATGATTTCTCTTCTAGCTTGTGTCTATCAATTGTATGAAAAGCATAACATATGCAACTGAAAACACGTAAGTGACTCACCGAGGGTTTATTGCCATTCCAAGCTTTATATGACGTCTGATTCCACACAGCCTTCATAGGAGATATGTTAAGAAGATACACGCTACACCTTCAGCCCATAAATTGTTAATAAACCCTTTGATTTTAGCATTAATCGAGTCATCTCAACCCCCATTTTGCTCTGAAGTGTATAGGGTTGTCAACTCTCTTTTTATTCCTTGGTCTTCACAAAAAAGTTACAAACTCTTCGGACAAAAACTCTCCTCCATGATCGGTTTGAAGCACCTTAAGTTCTTTTCCACTTTGCTTTTCTACCCTATCTTTAAACTTCTTGAAATATTCAAAAGCCTAGGACTTGAATTGTAGAAAATACACCCAGCTCATTCTATTGAAATCATTAGTGAACAATAGAAAATACTTACTTCTGCACAAAGATTCAGCCCTTATAAGACCACAAAGATTGACATGAATCAGTTCTAAAGTTCTTCTACACATCTGGACTTGTCAACAGAGAATGCTTTCTTGGCTTACTTCTCCATCATGCATCATTCACACACTTTCTATAGAGGTGCGACGAAAGGTAAGTTGCTAACTATGTCGTTGTTTTTTAGAAACTGTAGACTCTTAACATTTAAGTGCCCATATATGAGGTTCCATGACTCACTTTCTTCCATTGTCTTGTTTATCATGATTGCATCTGTAGAGATATCAAGGGGAAACATCCTATTAAATATCATGTGAGCACATGCTATAATTTCATCTTTGTATTTTATCAAACATTTTGCAGTTCCAAACACAACAGAATAGCTTGAATCGATTAGTTGGCCTACACTCAATAAATTATGTGTAAGATATGGAGCAAAGTGCACATCTTTAACTAACTTCTTTTGGTTACCTATAGATACCATTATAGTCCCTCAGCCTTTAATTTGGAGCTACTTGTCATCACCAAGCTGGACATTTGACCTTATTGATTCATCAAAATCCTTAAATTTAGATTTGTCACCAGTAATATGATGCGAGCATCCACTGTCAACATACCATATATCCCTAGCAACAATCTCTGTGCGTGACTGAGCCATGAATAAGAAATCCTCTTGCTCTTCATCCTCCTCATCATAATTAGCTTCTTTTGACTTGGACCAGCAAAATTTGTCTATGTGTCCATTTTATTACAATAGGAACAGTGTAAGGAACTACTACTTCCATGGCCTTGACTTCGACGTCGAAAACTTGCACTACCTCTTCCTCTAGCATGTTGATTTTATGACTCCAACTCCCCTTTGATTTGGAATGCCTTTTCTTCTTCTTTTACAACAGTTCTGTTGATCTTGGCCTTATGTCCTTGTAAAGGCCCCATCAGGTCATCAAATGAATAAAAAAGACAAATCTTTCGACAACTTAATTGTAGCTACTTTATGATCAAATATAGGAGTTAAACTCCTTAACACTTTAGCTACAATAGTTTCAACCATAATTTTCTCACTGTATGAACGCATTTGACTTACGATGGAAGAGACTTTTGCTAGGTATTCTTAGATTGATTCATTGTCTTTCATATATGAAGTTTCAAAATCTTGTTGAAGAGATTGAAGTTTGACATTAATTACCTTTGTTGATCTTTGATATTCAGTTTTCAAGATTGACCAGGCTTGTTTGGCCGACGTAGTAGCAACTATTTTGTAGAATATCGATTCATCCACTACTTGTTGGATGAAGAAGAGGACTTTTGCATCACGTTTTTTATTGTCTTTTATACGAGTTCATCATTGTTGGATTCTGCAACACCTATTTCCATGAGATCCCAAAGATCTTGAGATCTTAATAGCGATCTTTATACTCCAAAACTTATAGGCGTTGCCTTTGAAAATTGGTATCTGTGGTTGTGAGACGTTAAGAGTGCTTGAAGTTGATGCCATTCTTTTCAAACCAGAAGAATGGCATGTTTAGTCCTAAGAGAAACTAGCTTTGATAACACTTTGTTGGAGAAATATTATAGAACTGAACAATTCTAGAAAGAGAAGAAAGTGATTTTGTTGATCAACGTCTGTTTATTCATGAGTAACAGAGCCTATTAAATATGCTTTACAAGAGTTGTAATTTGAATCGAAAACTAACAACTTATCTGCTATAAAATCTAACCACTCAAACTAATTTACCTAGGAAATAGGAAACTAACTACTAGTGAATCTCCTAGCTTATTTTACGGTAACAACGTAACAACTAAAGGAAGTTCGAATTAACTCTAACTTTTAACAGTCGAGGGGTATATATGAATTGGCTCACGATGTGAATATCATGAGCAATATCTGGATGAGACATAATAAGATAGACAAGATTGCCAACCAATATGCGATAAAGCATACCATTAGTAAATTGATTCCTATCAATAGTAGAAAGATGAATATTGGAGTCAAATGGAGTGTTAGTTGCCTTAGATTAGATTAGTGGCATACTTGGCTGGCTTGTAATAATTAGTATTCAAATTCATCAAAGGATTCCTCAAGACCTAAAAAATAACTCATGCTACCCATCTCTTTCATCTCAAAGTAATGATGGATAAATGAGATAAGATCGTAGATACCATATGTATTATCACCAATTATTATCATATCATCCATATAGAGAAGAAGAAGAGTTTACCATCGATCATTTTTGCAAAGAAACAAGGCATGGTCATAAGAGTAGGATTGGAAACCAAGATTTCCAATAGTGGAGCTAAATTTTGCAAACCAAGCTTAATGAACTTGTTTTAATCCATACAGGGCTTTGTAAAGATGATAAACCTTATTGGGAGAATGATCATATACCCTAGAGGAGCTTGAATGTACACTTCTTTTGTGAGGTCTCCATTTGGAATACCTTCCGTCTTTTACTAGCAGTTATAACAATGATAACTGTGGCCAATTACCCTATAAGTGTGAACATTTCCTTATAATTAATGTCATATTCTTGAGTGAATCCTTTAGTAACAAAGTGAATTTTGTATCTTTTTATTGATCCATCCACTTAAGTCTTAAAGTTATAGACCTATTAGTAACCAACAATTTACTTATTTGGAGATAAGTAAACCAAGGCCAAAGTATTTGTGCGAGTAAGTGCCTATAGTTCTTTCATCTTTGCTTACTGCTATAAGGATCAAAATTATCCTCGTGATAGGTGTGAGGTTCATATAGAAAGACAATATTGGTATAAATATAGAAATCATGAAGCCAAACAGAAAGTTAACTTACACGATTGGTACGACAAAATAGTGGCCGGGGGAAGGTTCTAATGAAGGATGCCACTTAAAGAATTTGATGGATCCAAAATTAGAGAAGACGCAGTGGGACCAAGTGTAGGTGGAGTTAAACTACATAGGCTATTGGAAGGAATTGTAAGAGAAATGTTAGGAAAAAGAAATATGGTAGGATCAATGAAGAAGTGACTTGGGGGTTCACTGGCTCGAAACTTTAAAAAAGTGAAAACATCTTATATTCCCAAAAGTTTACATGACCAGAGATATGAAACCTATATGAAAAAGGATCCTAACATCTATATCCTTTGTTTTCAATAACATATCCTAGGAAGCAACATAGTTGTACTCATGGTTTTGTTTTGGTATAGTCATAAGACTATAAGAGGACAAAACAAACACAACCAAACACTTTGAGATTTTGATAATGAGGATATAACTAAATAGACACTCAAATGGACAGATATTGCCCATAACAAGAGAAGTGATATGATTTATAGTGTATATAGTAGTAAGATCTACTTCTTCCTAAAAGTTTTCTGGACAAAATGTAGATATAAGTAGGGCTCGAACAATATCAATGATGTGTCTGTATTTTGTTCTACTCAACCATTATATTAAGAGGTACTTAGATAAAATCTTTAGATAATGGTACCTTGTTGAGCAAGAAATTAAATGGAATTTATATCTTTGTATTTCATGACATTATCAGTGCGAAGTATTATAATATTGTAAAAGAAAATAAGTCTGATTCATATTAGCAAAAAAAGAGTAAATAGAAAAAAATTTAGACCTATGTTACATGAGATAAATCCAATAATAATAAGAGAAATCTTCAACAAAGATCATATAATATCTTAAACCACCCATTGTATCACGAGGAGCAGTCGATAACTTATCACTAACTACTACATAATAAATTCCTAACTACCAAACTATGCAGAAAATGGTGAGCTAGGATCAAACCACAAAGAGATAGGATGCAAATGTTATTTCAAATGTTGTAACAAGAGAAAACAAAACGCCCTAAAATGATGAAGATGAGACAACTAACATGCAATTAACGTAACCAAAAAGACAAACACAAAGCAAATTTAGAAAAGTCTAATAACAATGGTAAAAAAGTGGGCTGGAGATATCTTGGGATTCTGGGATGTTCATTGATCCTTGAATCTAAATAAAAGATACTCTCATCATAGTATTAGCCTATGGACTCGATTAAGCTCTCTAAAATAGGCAAAACTAATAAGCTCTAGAAATGCTCCCGATCTCCACTATAACCTAGAATAGGCTCTCTTAGTTCAATAGCAAACATGCATTAGGTACTAAGAAACAACTAACTTAGGCCACCTACTCATAAGCTCGGAAGGTGTAACCTAAATGTATGAGATCCTAGATTAGTAAATTAAATATCCTGACAAATTCAACTAACCTATTGCTACTTTCATGAATCATTATGGACTATATCATATTACACGCTCAACCCTAACCTTAAATTAGAAAATTACCTAAAGGGTGATCAAGCCTACAGGTCATTCCTAATTCATGACATTTATCCTAATTCCAAATCAACCTAGACCTACAAGTACCAATTTAAGACAAGTTCAACTTCATTCTCACAATTTCCATCCCTTCACCTTTATAATATCTCCAAACCCTTAAATAGTCTAGCCACATATGTTCATATCAAGCACAATTGATATTAAATGAACAAAACCCATACTTAGTTAAATAAATCCAAGGCTAGAAATTATAAACGAAGTAATAAAAACTGAATTCAACACTAACTTAATAGAAATCAAAACTATTTATGCTAACAAATGACTAATCATACCCCAAATTGCAAACGCTAAACTAATTACATCAAAATGAAAATTGCAGCATACACAACTTGCAGAAAACCCAAATTAATTGAGCATAAACCTAAGAACATGCATAGATCCTAACTATTGAGCACAAATGAATCAAAAGCATCACAAATAAGCAAAAACCCATAACATAAACCATTAAACATTCAAATACCCAATAAATTTAGATCTACAAAAACACATAAATAAACTTAAACAATCAAGATTCAAATTGGAAAATTGTAGGAATAATCATCCATTGATATATCACAAAGGTTCATTACAAAATTCACGAGTTTCAACTATAAAATCCATCAAACATTCATTCTAAATATTCTAGCACATGTAAAAATGTGATTGACACTAAGAAAGATCTAAACTAATGGAATGGATAGATTATGACATATGAAAAAAGCATTGAAAATGAAATAAACTAACTAAGCATAAATAAAATAACAAAATCTTCTCTGCTCCTTCTTTCTCTTTTCTTCTTCTCTCTTCTTTAAGTTTTCCAAAAGTGGCAGATTGTGTAGCCCCCTTTCTAGGTCATTTCTCTTTCTTTTTATAGTATTTCTCATTTAAGGCAAACCTTTAGGTTTTCCCGTGCCAAAAAAGTCCAAAAAATTTCTCAAAAACTCGAATTCGAAAGCGACCCTTATCGATCTGCGTGCAGGCCACGATTGCAACCCTTACTGCACGATTATGGCTTGTTTATCTGCTCTCTATCACAATAGTAGCTGACTCCTCACCATTGTGGCCAATTTGTCTTCTATCTGTCATGTTCGTGGCTGACTCCCCATGATCTGTTGGAGTTATGTAAATATAGTGCCCTGGAAAGCAAGTGTATTTACATGTAACCTTATCTTCTTCAGTTACAGTTTTGTAATGAAAATATTTATTATTAATAAAACAAAAGAGTTTGGTTTTATCTGTATG
>JANVCL010000004.1:6823917-6840350 GCA_026546855.1 Erythroxylum incrassatum
GTTTGAGGTCAATCCGATATCTAGAACGAAAGTTATGGCATTTTTACTAAAGTATGTTCAATAGGAAATCTGGCTATGAACACGTTGTACTTTTTAGGTCAGAACTCCTTCGTCCGATCTCCGATTGAGGCGATTCTTGTGGCGTTAGTTTTCTAACATATTTTCCTACCTTACCTTAAAATTTCATGGTCATTGGTTTCAAATCCTAGGAGTTTGATCTTTTGGAAGCAAGTGGTCGGGTTGGACAGCTTAATCGAGTTATGAACCGACTTTGGGTTTTTTATGCATATCTTGAGCTATAAAGCTCCGATTGAGGAAATTCTTGTTTCTACATAAACTAGAGACCTAGATCTACTTTTTAAAAAAAAAGTCAATTGTAGTTTTTGTGATCTCTGTTTTAGGGCTCGCCTTTGTGGCTTGAATTGTGGCCAGATTTAGGGTTTCTCGTGAGGGTTAAGGAGTTTAGGAGTCCCGCTTATGTTTTGTGTTTCGTTTCCGAATCGATCGTTGGGCTTCGAGAACGGGGTCCAACATTCACACCAGCACAGATGGCGGATTCATCAGACATATCAAGATCTTCTTAAGCTCTAAGTGAGACAGATCACTCCAAAACATCTCAGTCTTCAAGTGATGCTCACAAATCTATTCTTCCAGTTGACTATCCCAAACAACATGAATATCCATTGATTCTTAGACCTAATCCAAAGAAGAAAATTCTTTATGCAGCCACAATTGGCACTGATTCCAGCGGCTCTCTTATTTTGGAACCCACTTCCTTCACACAAGCATCCAATCACAAAGAATGGAGAGAAACAATGCATAGTGAAATCATAACTCTCCTCAAGCATGGTACATGGGATCTTGTCCCTAAACCAACAAATGTCAACATAGTGGGAAATAAATGGGTTTACAAAGTTAAACGATTAGCAGATGGCACTGTTGAAAGGTTAAAGACTAGGTTGGTAGCTAAAGGCTACACTTAACAAGAAGGGGTTGACTACTCAGCTACGTTTTCTCCAGTTATCAAATCCACCACAATTCGATTACTTCTCACTTTGGCAGTATCTCACAACTGGCATATGCAGCAACTGGATATTTCCAATGCTTTCTTAAATGGGCATTTAGAAGATGAGGTCTATATGAGTCAGCCACAAGGGTTTGTTGACTCTCGATGTCCAGATTATGTATGTAAGTTACACAGATCTCTCTATGGACTTAAACAGTCCCCAAGAGCCTAGTATCATAGGCTCAATTCTTTTCTTCTTCATTCAGCGTTTCAGTCTTCACACACAAATGCTTCTTTATTTATTTTGAAACAAAATTAACATGTCATTTATCTCTTGCTCTATGTGGATGACATAGTTCTAACAGGTAGCAGCAGAGGTCTCATTCAACATATAGTTCAACAATTATCACAGGAATTTGAGCTTCGGGACTTAGAGGATCTTAAATATTTTTTGGGTATTGACGTTCAACACATAGGCGAAGGTTTGCTTCTCAGTTAATCCAAATATCTCACTGATCTTCTCAAACCCACACATATGGATGGTGCTAAGGCAGTCAAGACCCCCATGTCTGTCACACATCAGCTTGATCACTCAGAAGGTGAGCCTCTACCTAATCCCTATATCTATAGACGATGCATAGGAGCATTGCAATATGCCTGCTTGACAAGACCAGATCTGTCCTATGCTGTTAACAAGCTCAGTCAATATATGTCTACTCCAAAAGGCATACATTGGCAAGCTTGCAAGCGTGTTCTTAGGTATGTGAAAGAAACACTCACTCAGGGACTCCTACTTGTTCTTAGCTTTACAACAAGTCTGTAAGTTTTTATTGATGCAGATTGGGCTGGGAATAAAGCTGACAGACGATCCACCAATGGATTTGCAACCTATTTGGGAAAAAATCTAATCTCATGGAGCTCAAAGAAACAACAAACAGTGGCTAGGTCCTCGACCGAAGCAGAGTATAAATCAGTTGCTAATGCAATAACAGAAATAATGTGGCTGCAGTCATTACTCAGTGAGATTGGTCACAACGTGAGCTCTCCTACTGTTGTTTGGTGTGATAATTTAGGAGCTGTCTTTCTTTCTCTTAATCCTATTTTTAAGGCCCGGACTAAGCACATCAAATGTGACTATCATTTCATCAGGGAACAGTGTAGTCAAGGAAAAATCACAGTTCAATACATCTCCACCAATGACCAAATCGCAGATGTCTTCACAAAACCCTTGAGCACCACAAGATTCTCAACACTTAAATGCAAGCTTCAAGTTATCTAAGCAGATCCCTCTTGCTTGAGGGGGGTATTAGTCAAGAGCATTTACAAACTCTCCTCAATTATAGCATGTAATCAAGTTATTCTATTTTGGGTTAGATCAGATGTAATCTTCGTAGTTAATAGTTAGCAGATTGTTAGCATATAATTAGTTGTCAGAATAGCATAGCTTGAGTTTAGGATCGTGATTAGATATTATTAGCTAGATTGATGCTCTTTGTTATTGTATATAATGTCTGATAAACTCTCAATACAAATTGAGTAAGATTCTCCATTTTCATTCAAACTCTATTATTAGCTATCAACTAACAGTTAAATACAATCAGTTGATTACTAAACAATGCCATAATAATCAAAATGGTGTAATAACTTGACATTATGCATGCTAATCAACTTTCTTTGAGAGTATGCTAATCGACTTATTGGTGGATGCTTGCCTTTGTAACTTTATTTTCAGATTATTAGGCAGGCATGATATAGAATAAAGCATAATGACTTGAACCTGAAAAGTAAAACAGCAAAAACACCAAGAAAGCGTGCATATATATTAGGGTATATATACAAAAAAAGAAGAATAGGGTTTTATTAATTTTAAAAATGCTTTTATTATTTAAATTACTTAAAATCTAGCTTATAGAATTAAAAATTTAAAAAGAAAATTTTTCATTAAATTTTTAAATGTTTTCGTAATAAATTTTACTATTAAAATTTATCAATTTACTCATATATACTTCTTCAAATATTTAATAATTTATACAACAATCACTGTTAAAATAATTTAATAAAAATCACTTTTATTCTATTTCTAGGATGATAAGATACTTTTAATTTTAAAAATAATCTAAACTACGTTCGGCCTTTTATTTTATATAAAATTATAGTAGTGTTTGATTGATGTCACAGAATAATAACTTGGTTAATTAAGTCTTTCCATTTGATTGAATTGAAGCTTGAGAAAGTGAAACCCTAGACCGTTTTCCAACGTGTTGCCCAATAAGCGTATTGCTTAAGAATGCTGTTATATCTCGTCACTTAGCTTACACTCCGTAATGAGAAAAGAAAAAGTAATGGTGACTTGCTGCAAGAGAACACATCATAAGAGATCAATTTTAGAACATCATGAGAGAAGCAATTGGTTTGCTTGTCTTTAAATAGGTTATCCCGTGCTTTGACAAACATTTTCACCTAATGCCTCTCACACACACACATATATATATACGTACATATACATACGCTATAGGCCCCATGAATTGAAGTTAGGAATAAAATTGAATGAATCCACAATTACAGCATACTTTGTATATATTTACTATCATTACATTGGCCTCGACTATAATAAGAGGACTTCAATTCTCGTTCTTTTATAAAGTAGTTAGGAAATTCTTATCAATGAGTTCACTATTAAGTACGTACGAACCTTCTTATCATTCAGTATATGGTGGCTACTTTTTTATTTCCGGGCTACTTTCAAAGTCTCTCTTTCTATTTTCTTAGACCTGCGTGGGGAAGAACTAAGAAGAGAAATAAAAATATAGAATGACCTCATATTTTTCTACCGCATTTGATTCCCAGCATATGCAACACTGATATTAAAGACGACCTGCCTGGAGGTTGGTCAATCCATTCATTACGTCTCCTGCTGCTGCTTTGTTTAACGTGCTTGAGATCTGAGGGGAGCAGATCTGCTGTACCCGTGGCTCTCTGTGCCAACCATCGCAACCACTGCTTGAGATCTGAAGGCAGATCTGAGACACTGCATAGATTCCCATAAATATGGATCACCAAATCCCAATAATCTGACAGATCACTGTTTTTACTTTAAAATTTTCCAAACACTCATCGTGATACCAATCACAAATGTACTGGAAAAGTTTATAATTTTGCGTATCATTTTAATGAATAATTGCACTAATAATTAAGAAATAAAATTATTCTCTATCGTTTGCTTAAATTTATTTATACTTAATTTATAAAATTAATTATTTTCATAAAAATAAATATGATGTGTATTAGTTTTATCATTTTATTAATATCTTTTTTTGTTAAAGTTATTTTTAAAAATAATTTAAAATTTATGATTATGATCATATTACAATTTCAACTATACAATAACTATTTTATAAAATTTTTCTCTTATATTAAGTTTTAAGTATAATTAAAAATTCACTACAAGAAAAACAGATCTTAGCGACGAAAAATAATGATATTCTGTCAAAAAATGAATTTGGTAATAGAAATTATCGATAGAAAGAGTCGATAGAGAAATAGTCGTAAACAAAATTTTGCATTTTCAGAGTTGATAGAGAAATAGTCGTAAGTAAAATTTAGTGACGGATAAAATGAATCTGTCATAAATTTAGTGACAAAATTTTACATTTTTAAAGACGACAGAGAAATAATCGTAAGTAAAATTTAGTGACGGATAAAATAAATCTATTATAAATTTAGTGACAAAATTTTCCATTTTCATCGCTAAATTAAAGTAAATTTACTAACGAATTTAGAATATTTTGTCGCTAATTTGCCGACGAAATCACAATATTTTATTAGTGAATTTAGCGACGGCAAGTTTTATGTTCGTTGCTAAATTTACCAAAAGAAAATATTATCTTTCGTTAAATACATATTGATGGAATAGATTATTCCGTTGCGAACTTAGCAACAAAGTTATATATTAGTCGGTGACTTAGCGTTGAAATGATATATTCCGTCGGTAATATAATAATATGTCGCTAATTAGCGACGAAATATTGTATTTTCATTAGAAAATTTAATTATGATGAATTTCAACTGTCATTTCTCACTTCCTACCCGATTTTTCTGTTGATAATCTTATGAATTTTTTGTACATTTAATTTCTATAAATAATATATAACATTGATTAATAAATGTGAAGTAAACATTATCCTGAATGGTATAATAAAAATTATAATGTGCACAAATAATTATCTTGAAATTACTGTCAATTAAGAAATTATACAAAAACTTAAGAATAGCAGACTATCATTACATTCACTTATCCAGAAGTTATGCAAGGGGTGAAGGCAAATGCTCTAACTGCTGCGATGAGGTCTTGTCCTTACCCTTTAACTCATATACCTCACTACGGATCTGAGTCATACATTCCATCAGCCTCTGCAATGTGCTCTTAAGTTGAGGGACTCTCTCATTTGATGTGGATCGCCTACTAGATCCACTTGTAGTGGATGTGGAGGATTGCGAATAGCATGTGTTTGCAAATGAACCTAAGCCGAAAATCCTTGCACAGCGATCCCTACCATCTACTACGTCAAAGATACACTTGAATCTCATCAACAGTTTTAGAGTTTTGACACTGTCGTTCAATGCTTTCTTGTATTTGATCCTCTCATTATAATTGTTTATGTTAATAAGTGATACTTTTTAAGAACTAATATTAAAGTATAGATTTTACATATATGAATTTGTTTGCATCGGGTATTGAAGAAATTCACACCATCATGTTTCTTGGTGTGAGTATGCAAAAAGAATTGGCGTGGTGTAGGCTTCCTGCCATAGATTTTTCCTGCATCATAATAAATTGTTATAAATGGACTACAATTTACAAAAATTTTGATAAAATTTTCTCTATTTTTATGATATTTACCCCCTATTAGACAAAAAAATTTAACTCAACAACACAGTCATTAATGGTACCCTACATTTATAGCATTATTATTCTCCATAATGCACATATATATTCATTTTAAATTTCATACATCAAATATATTGAAATCAAATTTCATACATTAAAGTACAAAAATCAGAATATAAGTGTAAAGTTTTGATACTTACAAGTTGAAGTGCATGCTTTTGGTGGGTCAAAGATCTTATAATGTGTACGGGTAGACTCTCTCTATTTGGTCTTCCACGTCTATTAGCAGAATTGCACTCTAAAATGGATATTGCCTCGAGTGATGCCCAATATTAATGCCAACAACTTCATATTTCTTTTTATATATATATGGTGGTCATACACTATTCTTGTGTATCGAAGCAAGAAAGTCTCTATAACATGTACAAACTCACCTCTCCCATAGATTATAAATTACAACATTAAATTTTGGATCCCAAAAAAATTATTTCTGAAAAAAAGAAATACGTACTATAAGTACTTATAAACGACAATATTTATCTAATTAATGTATAAAATTAGATAAAATAAAAAAGATTAAAGAATATATTTTATGTACCTCAAACTCCTGATAATAAAAATCATTTGTCAGTTGAGAGACATTCTTCCATATATAACCCTCAAGATCTATCATCTCCTTGAACTTGAATGAGATATTGTTTGAGCACGTTCCAGACGAAACCAACCTAATATATAAGTTATTTTAGATCATTTTCAAATCAAAACCAATAACTTTAGTATAAACTTATGGTGTTATCATGTATTACAATATTTTTAGAATTTTACTTACAAATTGTTGACAATTGTTATGTACCTTCTTCCATCAACTCCCTTAGCTCTAGGCTGGAGGTCGCTTCCTCATCCACAATGTTTATTCCTGATATCTCTGTCGATATAGGGGTGGTAGATGGTGTAGGGTTGGTGGATGCTACAAATTAATGGCTCCTCACGTCGTGTCTACTCAAAATAATTTGGAACAAACCCTTTTCTTAATAAATGGAGATTTACTTCATCAATTAGAAGAAAATGAATATGTTTGCTTTTTTTACATAGACATTTGATCTTTGGGTCATTCATATATGTAAGTTGAAAACATGCATAGTGAATAAAAGCTTCAACTATCTCAACAAGCTCAGGATTAATAAAACCATCTGGTGTTATTCGTCTATACATCAAAGATCTATCAACATTACTCATTTTTGTAAAACTGTTATTTAAAGAAGTTATTTCATAGTTAGTATCCTTCATTTCCCCTAAGTTTACAGAACATTAATCTTTACTTTACAAAACATCCCTTAAGTTTGTACAGATCTCTAGCTATTTCTCCTTCATATTGAAACCAACCTATCCCACCGTATGAGTTCAAGTATTTATGTTCTAATTAATCACCTACAAGTTAATTTCCAAAGATTGATTTTAAATAAGCACTATGATATGTGACATTGTTTACACATGTGAATTGACAAAGCAAGTTTTTGCTGTGACTTCTAGACTCGTGGAATTTTTTACCGATAAGTCTCATGGGAGCTACATCATAGGTTTCCAGCCTATATACCATTCTAGAGCTTTATTATGCAGCACATTGCCATGCCAATTATACGAATTTCTTATGTTAATACTATGTTTGAATTAATCACATTAAAGTTCAAGTCTTTATGTTTGAATTAATCACCTACAAGTTGATCTCCAAAGTTTGATTTTAACTAAGCACTATGGTATGTGACATTATTTAGACATGTGAATCAAGAAAGTAAGTTCTCGTTGTAATACCTAGGCTCGTGGAATTCGATAAGCCTTATGGGAGCTGCATCATGGGTTTCCAACCTATATACCGTCTTAGGGGTTTATTATGCATTGGATCATCCATGAGAGATCAAACTCATTCCACATATAGTAAATACTTATGTAATTCATACATCTACTTATCAATGATTCAAACAGTAATACTTAGACTATTAAAGAAAAACATTAAAACTTATTAATGATTATAAGAATATTATAAACAACAACACAAAATCAAAACCTTCTTTGCATTCACACAAAACCCAAACATAAATGCTCCTACTATTAAAGCAAAACATATGGTAGATATTAGTTGGATGACTTACTTGAATGAACAGGCAACCACAGACTACAAACAAAAAGAATGAGGTCGGACGAATAGAGACACTCAAAAAACATAAAATAGGGCCTGCAAAAAAAATCCGTAATTAATATAATAAACTAGTTCAATAGTTTTGTATTTATATCTGTTGCATACAACATCATTATTAAGAATAAGAGGAAACCTTTGTTTTTGAAAGAAGTAAAAATTTATATGAAAATGTGATCTTTGACTTTCATGGATTTATAGATCAAATTGTTAAGAAAAAGTGAGGAACGTAAGAAGGATAAAAAGGTTCTAATGGATTGGATATTTAACTTTAAATCAAATTATAGATGATGTTCAACAAAAACAAATTAATAGATCATATTTTAGAAGTATATCACATCTAGTTTATTTAAAAAAAACCTATGAATATAAAAGAAGCACTTATTCATGAAAGTTAGATTTTGTTTCCTATAAATGAAGATTTGAACTAATCACAATAGCTTGTCAAGTCTTTAGATTTCAATTTAAACAATGTCCGTACATAAATACTTAGACTATTAAAACACAACCCAAAAACTCATCAATCATTGTTAAAGGTAAATTTGCAAAGAGCAACACAAAATTGATTATATTGTAGACATTACTTAGTTGAACTACTTACCTCGATAGACGGACAATGGCAAACTATAAAGAAGACGAATGACGTTGGACAATTCTCGACATTCTTTAACATAAAACATGACCTATAAGAAAGACAATTTATATTTTCATGTATTTTTCATATTCTACATTTGAACAACATAAAACTACAGGCAAAAATAACAATAATTAACATATAAAGACATAAAAAGGCATGCAATGTGAGTAGCACAATAAATAAGAACAATGAGAATAAAAAGAGGGGACCCTCTTAAATTAAAGAGGCTAATAAGAAGAAGTTACAGATAGCCTAAGTAAAGTTGAGAAAGAAAAGATTAAGGAAGTCTTGAGATCATAAGTATGAACTAATTTAAAGTCTTGAGATCGAACTAATTTAAAGTCTTGAGATCATAAGTATGAAAAGGAAAAAAACTATACTCTAAGCTCAAAAGAGTCTCAAAAGTATTTAGATGTGTACATAAGTGATACTGATATGATGAAGAATGAATTGTATACTATAAAATCATGTAAAAGTGTGGCTATTATTAGCAATCATAACTTAGGTAAATTAAAGCATAAGATTAATACATTAAAGAAGGAGGGTAATTCTTTCAAGGACTCATTGTCTAAATTCACCAAGGAAGTGAGAAACTAAAAGGCATGCTAAGAGCACAAAAGAATTCCAATAATAGGTATGAGATTAATCATAATTATGGGCACGTATCCAATTATAATACTACATTTATCAAAGGAAAACATTTTCGTATTGAATAACCTTTACCTAAAATGAAAAATAAATGTAGTGTATCAATATATAAGCATACATGTAAATCATATACATATGCTTCACCCATGAGGCCTTACTTTAAAAGCAAGTCTTATACATTCATGTATGGTTAAAATAAGCATACATGTAAATCATATACATATGCTTCACCCATTAGGCCTTACTCTAAAGGCAAGTCTTATACATTCATGTATGGTTAAAAATTTAGGCATAGAGCTCAATATTATCAAGAAAAGAATAGTTATAAATTCTATGCAAAGACATAGGGTAGCATGCAATCTCATTCACGGTCATCTAGGACTCAACATTATTTTAGAAGCAAGAATCATGCTCCCACGTATAATAGGCCTTATATTAAATATAATGCCATAGCACACATTTTAGAAGTATATTACATCTATTTTTTATTTTTAAAATTAAACCTATGAATATAGAAGAAGCATTTATTCATGAAAGTTAGAATTTGTTTCCTATAAATGAAGAATCAAAATAATTTGAGAGATGTAAAATGTGGAATTTAGTACCTAACTAAGAGAGATATGACTTTGTCATTTCAATTTAACTTTAAGACCTAATATCTACTATAGGTATTGCATTTTTATTTTCAATCCCCAACCCCTAGGTGAGACTATAATTAAAGTACAGTATAAACTAATTATAAACCTATAGTATAAACATGCCAAATTCGTATCTATCCTTTGTTTTTCCATGCCATGAATGATTTGTCTCATTTATTTTCTTTTAGTTCTAAAGCTAATCAACTTATACTTAATTCGCCATCATCGTTGCGACTTTTTTTTTCCTAACATATGTTTTGAGCTTTTGTTATTATTAACAATTAAGATTCGGGAAACCATATATATACTACTTAATTCGCCCTCATCATTGCGACTTTTTTTTCCCTAACATGAGTTTTTGTTACTATTAACAATTAAGATTTGAGAAACCATATATATACTAGTTCAATTATGTAGTTGTTATAAAAGTATAAACATTGTATATGAATCTTATCTACACTGTATTTGAATCTACACTGTATCTAATTCTATTTAACTTATCATATTTAAACAAATCAAATTTATCCCTTTAGGCCTTTCATCGAACACTTTATAAGCATAACAAACTCATCCCTAACTGTTATCAAAAACACTGGTACCTCGCATTCTTCACCAATAGCAAGACGTTCAGACACAGAATGAACCACTAACACCTGAAATAGACACATAAAACACAAGCAGAATTAACCAAAATAAAAAACAAAGCCTTCCTTAACAACAAAAGAAGAAAAAAGAAAAACCAAGTGGAAAGGAGGAATAACTAGCCCTGATGGATGACTAATCAGAGAAAGTGACAATGACGATGGTGTATAACCAGAGAACACCAGAAGACAACGACGACGATGTTAGAGGGAAAGGCTTTTTGAATTTTTTAAAGACCCGATGAAACACGAAAAGGAGGGATCAACCTGCGTTAAAATGTGATAAAGAAACGACGTCGTTTGTGGTTAAACAAATGACATCATTTTCCTTCTAATTAAAACAACAACCCAATGTCGTTGAACTTGCCGATGGACATAAATTTCGTCGGTATTTCTTGTCGGGAATCATTGACAACAATTTTTACGACGACTTTCATTAATTCGTCATTAACTTCCGTTGGCAAAAGTTTCACCTCCTCCTTTACCGACGAAGTTTTGTTGTTGTTGTTGCCAAGCACCTTTTTTTCGACAATTATACCAACGGAAAGCATGTTTTGTTGGTAATGTACTACGGAATTTTTTCCGTTGATAAATTTTCGTCAGTAATTTACAATTTTCTTGAAGTGATTACATAAAAGAGTTTTTATTAAATGAATAAAGCCATTAATTAATTACAACATTGATTAGTTAACAAGCATGAACTGATAAGAAGTCATCTGCCTGCTTCAAATTGATGTCAAGCCTTAATTAGTTGTCCAAAGAAGCGACCATAACAAAGAAGATCTCTTGTAAAAGGGGGCTGCCATGGATATACATGCCAGAACGATAAGCTTCTACCAAACTATGATAGAAATGTGGACGCATGATTTATTGATTGATACCTACACAATTGGGTGAAGAATTAGCAAGAGGCAAGATGTTATAAGCAACAATCTTTAATATTAATAGCAGTTTGGTGGGATCACCTTCCAATTGTATGTCTTTAATTATGTTTAATTTACTGCTCCATCCTAACTAAACCAACCATCCTAGGCACACCAAATCTCTCCGGATTCTTTTCCTTACAAAGAGCAGAGGTAAGGTTTAGAACCCAACCAAATCTTTGATTTGTTAGCATACACAAGTTGGGAGACTTTCCATGTTTCAATATTAGATTATTAGTAGTTAATTAATCAGCCAATACATATGGTTTGACAGTTAACTTAGTTAAACACCAGCTTCTCCACACATTAAAATATATATATTTTGTTTATTACAGTACTGAACCTCCCAAAATATTATTCGCCTTATGCTTCGTTGATTTGGTAATTATCAAATCCTAAACTTGTTCAATTGGTGAGGTTTTTTAGCAAGACAAGACCTTATAAGATTAGAAGCATATCTTATAAGCTAATTAGATGAATTATTTTGTAACTCAATCCGAGCCCTTGTAAGGTACAAACAATATCTTATTTGTAAATGCATTCTTTTAATTTCCAAAAAAAAGGAAAAACGGAATAAGACCCCTTTGTTGCCATTCTTTCTTTGTGTAGTTTGCTTCCACACTGAGTCAATACTTTCTAGGTGAAGACGATAAGGATCCGTGACTAATGGCCACCCAACGGCTAAATAGTAGAAAGATTAGTACAAGGGTTTGGTTTGAAAATTGAGCTCTTTTCATTAGTTAAATCTAAAGTTGCCAACGGTTAGCTCCAATCAACATCCCTGAATCTGACCCCACAACCTCTATCTAGCTGAGATGTTGCAGTTATATAATAATTTCAATCATTGGTATTTTTTTAAAGTATGTACATCTAACTACTTAATTGCAAGTGTTCCTTGTGAACTTCTATTAATTGACCAGAATCGATAGTGTATGGGCATAAGATAAGACATTTTACTCTGATTTTATCTGCTTAAACAATTATCAAACACCAATTACCGTGGCTTTGCTGGTTCTATTGGTTGGTGCATGTGCCGACCGTAGCCCATCGGTGACTTTCTTTTTCTCCTCCTGCTACACATTCACGCTTTCATGTTGATGGCTATTTCTGGATGTAAGATTTGGAAGACGTTTTGAAAATACAGATAAGTGATGTAATGTACATCATTTTCTTAGCGTTTTCATGATGTGCGAAAGACAATAATGCAAGTGCATGTTTCTATTGCCAACGAGCAATATTAGTAGAAAATTGAGGGTTGCATAATTGACACCCTCGTAAGGTCACCAATGAATGTGAGGATGATTGAACTTAGGCTCTAATACGTTTAATTACTTCTCTTTCAATTTGTTAATTGTTTTTTTATATTAATAGAATTACGATCATTGATTTTTAAACGTGTACCCAAAAAATCATTGTATATACATAACAGTTAATAAATTATACAGTATAAATATGTTATTTAATAAATTAACAAGTTATAATTAAGAAATAATATTGAATCAAATATTTCTTTCAAATTTTTAAGTGAGATGCAATCTCTTATCGCAACTTAAATTTGTAATTTTTTGAATTAGAAATTTATTTACAAACTTGATTATATATAATCTTTTAAAATGTTTTTTAAATATTGTCCTCTTTTCTAAACAATAAATACTTATTAAAATATAGACTGAATCGAACTCATGTTTAAATAGAAATTGATAAGCTCATGAAAAATCAATTTGTCCTTTTTAATTAATTATTTATATGTTATGCAAATTTTAAGCTATCTTTCAACAGTAATGAAATAATATATTTTGTAATGTTTTAAAAATTAGACCAAAAGATAAACTAGTAAGATAAGATGTTTAAGATTTGAAATGTTCAATCAGTATTAGACAGTTATAAAATTAGTTAAAGATTTAATAAAATTAAAAAATAAATATGATTGAAGAAAAATATCCTTATTCATAAAAAATTTTAAAATTTAATTAAAAAAAACTGTATAATAAAAATTAATTAATTTATTTTTATTTATAAAAATGGGTTAGTTTATAAAAATGACCAATTAATTAATGCACTAATCGGTTTTTAACACAAAAGGTTATTAAAATATATCGAATTGAAATTTAAAATTCGAATAAAAAAATTAGTCGGTTCAATATTTTTATAATTAAATTGATTTACTGTTCAAATTTTTAATCATTAGATTTTTTATTACAACTAATGGTTTTTAAGTGTGTATTAACTAATCTCATATACACATGATAATTCTAAATTATGTACTCTAAATAAGTTACTTGATAAATTATTAATTTAAATTAAAAGATAAATTTAATTTAAATAATTGTTTAAAATTCAAACTCTTAGAAGTCAATAACACACAGACACCCTTTTTACGCTTATGTTCTTCGATTACAAGTTTATATAATGACAAGTAAAAGCAAACTCTGAACCCAACAACATGCATTTATCAATTTTAAGATGAAAATGATAGGATTAGGCAGTTGTAATCTGTAACATTTGCACTCTTTTAAATCAATTTATATGAAATAGTACGTCTAAATTCTAATGTTATATAATAAAGAAAACATATAATAATAATGTAAAATTCACAGGTGCAGAACACCGTACACCTGCCGTCTGTGCAAATGGGGCCTGACATCTCGGGGCATGCTCTGTAAACGTGGCTGGAATCCAATGGTTTGACCGGCATAGCTGTTCTACACTACCATTCATTCACTCACTGCCTTCTGAAATCTCTGACGGTTTCTGATTATGGATGCTCTCTGGATTTCCCTGTTCATAGCATACCCCTCAGCTTTCCTCTTTTCCCTAATTTCCACCGCTTCGTTTCTGCGCAGATGTATTGTTGGATTTTATTTTCATTGATAACATGTTAAATGTGGGCTATGTGACAAAATTAGTCAGATGGGTCCATAGATTCTGCGGGACCTGACCTGCCAGGACAAAGTTGTCCTTTAGTTCATTTATATTTTCAGATGAAGTTTGGGGCTCTCATGTCTTGTCTCCGGTCAGGACCAAAATGGTAACTTAACTGTGTATCTAAATTATATTTAATTTACAGCTTTATCTTTTATTTTTGCATTTTCTGACACGCTCTGCTTTATGTAATTGCGAGGAACGTCGGTGCCCGTGCCGATAATTGGAGACCAGATCTTCTATTTAGTTTTACTCGATCTTATTCTGTCTCATAAAATTTTAGTTATTTATTTTGCGAATTTCACGTGAGTCCTATACGAGACCCACATAAATAAACGATTGAGATTTATTGGACACAATAAAACACCATAATATTAAACAAGAGATCTAAACTCCAATAATTGTGGCGACGATTTCGAACGACAAGATGCGTCCTTTTGGTTGTTATTCTCTTTTAGTTGGCTTTTCGTCAACTATGTAAACAAATATCGTTTTGGGGTTTTTTTTTTCGAGTGAAAATGAGACATAGGTTGGTAAATAAGTCTGAAATTGATGATAATTCATATGGGAAATATGATATTATTAGTAGACAAATCAAATGAAGTGCTTGTAATTTCAAATTATAAAGAAAATTTAAAATGATTTTTCATACAATTCAAGTGAGAGGATCGAATGGCCTCGGCCTCAGTTAATGAAATATCTAATAATATGTTCTTACATCAGCCTCAGCCGTCGCTCAGACACGAGACATTGAACGCTTGATTCAAAGCAGTGAAATTTCGGAGCAAGTGTAAATCAGCATTACTCACTGGCTTCGGCAAAACCAGATTTAACGCATTCAACCACACATGGGTGTACAGGGACGCTTTGTGACAATGATTAAGAAAGTTCTTCCCGCTGCTTCCTTCTATACTATACTAGAACAATTTCCATTAATTCCATATTTCCTTGCAGTGGCATACACGTAAATGCCTTTAATATACTACCAAAATATAGATTAATATTAATTAACCAACAAATAGAAGGCAAAGTTAAGTGGCGGTAGGAGGAAGAGCTTAATCTCCCCAAATCAACCCACACTTGTATTTGTTTGTGAACAAATTTACAGGAATCATTTTATATGGTCTATCGGTCATAAGAATTGATGACATTTTGTTTTTAGTTTTTACCCGTCTCAATAAACACATTACTAACTAAACAGCAGGAACCAAAAAAACAACATAACAAACAAAAAACTAAAAAGAGCCAAATAGAAAAACGTGATGGTTCGGGGACGCAATCGTCATTGCGATACAAGACAAGGACAGCTGGTTCTTTCCTTCCACACACAACTCTCAATCAATTCTTTATCTTTTTTACATTTCAGATTTAAATAATAATACTAAAGATTTTTATTTCCTAATCTCAGAATTAATTTACAGTTACCCCCCTCCCCTTTTGTTTTTTTTAACTTTTTAACCGTGGGTATTCCTAACTTGATTAATAATCTGTTCCGTTGATTTCTATGGCGTGTCTGTCTACTGGTAATTGCTAACAAGCAAGAGATAGTAATTACTCTCTCTCTCTCTCTCTCTAGTCTCTTAGCTTCTTGTAATTGTGTTGCGATTACTAAATGGGATGTGAGGGAGAGAAGAAATGAGGAGGGCGTAGAGGACTCGGCGGCGCAAGGTAGCTCCCGGGGCCTAATATCTGTGCTGCTCTGCTTAGGTTTCTAAAGGATTCTTATACTTTCTCTCTCGTGGAACCTCGCTTTGTTCTCACGGCATAACCACTTTGAAGAAGAGCAAAAGATCGATTCCAACTCTTCCTTTTTCTTTATTGTGCGTTTGATTTTACACTGGCGGACCTCAAAGCAAGCCTAACGTTTGTTAGGTTTTGTTCGTACAAAACTTGTGATCGATTCGATTTCAAATCAAAGAAGAGGAAGAGAAGAGCGATT
>JANVCL010000004.1:6851404-6862191 GCA_026546855.1 Erythroxylum incrassatum
ATCGAACCATTTGTTTACTTGGATTTCGATTTGCCTTCGATATGTTTCCGTTCTTTTGAATTCGATTTGCTTTCGACTCTTGAATATTTGTAAATCCATTTCTTTGATTTCACTTCAGATATGATTTGTTCGCTTTTCGTTTCCATTTCGTTTTTCGGTTAGGGTCCGGTTTCGAGATCGGGTCCCAACAACATAGATATCGTGAATGGTGGAACAAACTCAAAGTACGTGAACAACGAGAGGCCAGTAGTAGCATAGGACAAGTAGCTTTATTAAATGTAGAACCTCAGTTATCTCTTATTTCTGAAACTGAGCCCATAAATAAGCAAATCACTATTGCTGATCAAGGTAAGACACCAAAAAAGAAAATCTATGCTTTGTTAACTTCTAACTAAGGTAAGTGTAGTGAATGGATAGTGGACTTAGGCAAAACTGACTACATGACATTTTCTTTAAAAGATTTTGTCGAAATTGCAAAGCCTCAACGAACTAATGTCGAGAATGCTAATTGAGTTATTTACCCAGTTATTGGGGCTGGAAATGTAACTCTGTCACCTTCTCTCTCTTTGTCCCCTACTTTACTAGTTCCATCTCTTTAACATAAATTGATGTCTATGGGTCAAGTAACTGAAGAACACAATCGTGTTACACTAATTTATCCTACTTTTTACCTTCTTCAAGATATTTGCACCAAAGAGATCATTAGGCGTGGTACTAAGAGAAAGGGGTTATATTACATGGATGATTTTAGTCTGGCCATGCTAATAACATATGTCACTTGGATAATGCAAAGCCGAAACAAATTTGGTTATGACATTGTTGCTTTGGGACACATATCATTTAGTTATATGAAATACTTGCAACCTAATTTATTTTCTAGTTCAAATAATTCATATTTGAAATGTGATACGTGCATTTTAGTTAAGAGTTACCGTGTATCTTTTCCAAGTAACTTGAATAAAAGTACTATTCCTTTTGCATTGATTCACTCTGATGTTTAGGGACCCTCCCCAATCACTACTACTTTTGGTTATCGTTAGTTTGTGACGTTTATAGATGACTACACTCAAATGACTTTGTTGTAGTTGTTAAAGCATAAAGATGAGGTATTTAGTGTGTTTCAATGATTCATGCAACGATTCACACTCAATTTTTGGCAAATTTACAAATTCTTTGGTCTGACAACGGTAATGAATACGTCAATCATATTTTTCAAGATAATCTCAAATAGAATGACTTTCTCCATAAAACATAATGTGCGCAAACACCCCAACAAAATGGCGTTACAGAATAAAAGAATAGGCATATATTAGAAACAACTCGGTCCTTATTGATTGAAACAAGTGTGCCAAGTATATATTGGGCTAATGCAGGTACTACATTAGTTTACTTATTAAACAAAATGCCATTAAAGGTACTGGATTTCAAGACTTCATTATAGGTTTTATTTGAACATTTTACTCTACCATCTGTGTTGTTACTTCCTCCGCTTATGTTTGGTTATGTGGATTTTGTTCGTTTTCATAAAAATCAACGTACTAAGCTTTACCCTTGTGTAGTTTGCTATATTTTTATGGGATATTCTACACAAAAAAGGGATATCATTATTATGGCCCTATCAATAAGCGCACATATGTCATAATGGATGCAACATTTTTGGAGTCTGACAATTTCTTCTCTACACCAACATCTAATTCTACTCTTCAGGTGGAGTTGAGGCATGAAGAGTAGAATTGGTTTCTGTATGACAAGCAGGAAGGAGTTATTTCAACTAGCTTAATACATAGTGAAACCAAAGAAAAACCACAATCTTGTGATCGACAGTATTGTGATATGAAAAGTAAGGAAAATGACGTGATATTAGTTAAAGAAAGAAAAGAGAATGCTATGGACAATATGTTGGACCCCGTTTCCAGGGTCCAACAATCCGAAGTCATAAAACGCAAGCGTATTACCCTGTAGGGTTATCTTAATGAACCCACATTAGCCATCATCCCATAAGGGTGGCATGCCCACACCAGCCAATCACCAAAATCACAAATTGACTTCTTCAAAAAAATTTTAGTTCTATGTCTCTGGTTTATTGTGAGATAAGAACCACCTCATTCAGAGCTCTATAGCTCAAGATATGCTTAAAAATCCAGAGTATGTTCATAACCCATTTATGCTCTTCCAACCGATCCCTCACTTTCTTTCTATCAATCTTTTTCAAATCAACACTAAAGACTACAAATTTTTATGAATAGATAGAAAAATGTGTTAGGAATCTATTGCTTTAAGAATCACTTCATTTGTAGGTTGGATGATGAAGTTATGGCCAAAAGAATCCAACATGATTATGTCCTCAATCATTTTGTACCTGTCTTAAGACAATTGCCATAACTTTCGCTAGATATATCGGATTGAGGTCGTTTTACGACGGTTTCAAAGAGGACTTTGAGATCTACAACTTTTATGAAAACCCCAAAGAGAGATGCTGCCATTTAGAGAGTCAATAACCCAAAATTTTGAAAGTGTACAGTGTATGTCCATTAAACGGATATACATGTCCGCATAACTGACATACACGAGGCTGGGGGCCATTCTAGACCCGAGAAGGTTCGTTTAACGGACTTAATGTCCGTTTAATGGACATAGGTGAGGCTGGGGTCCTCACAGACCCGAGAAGGTCCGTTTAACGGACTTAAAGTTTGTCTAACGGACATAGGGGATACCCAAGTCCCTACAAAGCCTCTCTAATGCTTCTTACATCCATTCTACCATCACTTTAACTCATAATTTTCCCAAATTCACTTATTCTAATGTAATATCACTCCTTAAACATTCAATTACCAAATTGAATTCATTAAGTTCCCAAATATCAACACAAATGATCCATCACATACCACTAATTATCATCTTTTAATATAGTTGTCCTGTATATACATCCTATGCAGCATCACCACTTACAATGGTCATATCTCTCAACTCTGATATTCAAAGATTTCATACTTTATACCGTTAGAAAGCTAAAAGGATAAGCTACAGCTTTCAAGTAGACAACTTTGTCTAATTAAGCCTAGATTAATCCAGGTTTTCCCTGAAAGTCGAAACACAAATCTTATGAAAACTTGAAAATGTGGTATATACACTTTGAGAATCATGAGCAAAACACAATCATATTTCATTTCCATCAAAAGAAATAAGAGTTTTACAAAGCTTCAAGGGCTTTCCGAGCCATAATACATCAATATCTCAAAATCCCAAAATACAAAAGATATTTGAAGTGTGACTAAAGCCTCAAGTTTACAAAGTCTAACTTAAAATACGAAAGGATTCCTAATCGGAGCGATGCCTTGACTCTCTTTCACTCGATCTCTTGTTCAACACCTGAATAGGGGCGGAGAGTGGGAGTGAGTTTAAAAGCTCGTGAGTAACAGTTTATAATCGAGAACGTGCAAAACCATTGAAATTATTCATTTGTCATAGAAAATTCTTATTGAATTCAAGAAAAGCATAGTTTTCAACCAGTTCACAATAATATAAATCATGTATGCATCAACTTGACAATTCACAGATGCAATGCACAACAAATGGCTCGAGAGTTCCATGAAACAAAATGGAGAAACCAAAGTTTACGCCGTGAACAAAACAAGACCAAATTTTCAGGATCTTGTGGCCTCAAGCGGGCAGCCGAGAGAAGGCTATAGGTCAATGTGCACGTGAATAACGAAACGGGGTCCCTCTTGCTCAATCACAAGCAAATTTATGCTCAATTCATTTCCATACATTTTCATATTCTCATGCTTTTTTCTCTTTTTCTTTATACAAAATGCCATGACACATTTCAATGGTATAACATGATCATACATCACAATGCATTTTTCCACATTCACAATAATTCAAATCCAATCAGTTAAGCATATACACACATATAAGCAAATCCTTTAAATCATTTAGAAGCAATATATGCACATTTATAAAGTAATTGAAAGCATTTTATTCTCTTGATTTGAAAAAAACTTTAATGGCTTATTATTCAATTATAAACATGAAACCCACCTTGATTTCCTTGCTTATAGTCTTGCTCAAACATGTCTCTCCCCTTGCTCTTCAATAAAATCCTTAAAACTTCAAAATCACAAAAATGAAAAAATTGCTAAATTGGGCTTAGCATTAACTTACCCATGGTCTATTTAGGTTAGAACAGCCAAAACCTAGTTTAGAAACCCTAAAAATCAAATGGGTCTCTCAAATCATCTTCTTCCAACAAAAACCCTTCATTCTCTACATAAAACCCCTTTTTCTCTCTCTATCTCCTTCATTCTCAACACAACCCATTTCTCTAATAAAGCAAGAAGAAAAGATGAACTTACCTTGAATAAGATATTTCCTCTTCTTTTTCTTCTACTTTCTTCTTCCTTCCAAGCTCCCCGCAATTTTCCTTCTTCTTTTCTCCTTTTCACGTTTTTTCTTCTTTCCCCCTTTGGTTCTCACGACATTTCTCTCTTCTTCTTCTTCTTATTTCAAGACAACATTTTAGTTGTCTTTCCCATTTTGCCCCTCATTTAACTAGTCTTTCCATATTTACCCTTCTTATGTCTATTAAAGCTAACATCTTATACTTTTATCAACGTAACTAATGATCATGGAAAAATTGAAGGAATTTGATAAAACTTCATTCTAGAAAAATGTTTCCCGTTGTCTTAAGTTTCTAATGACACCAAAATCATTTAATTTGGTTCAAAAATCGGAGGGTTATGCCCCAAACATTTTCGGACTATTCTTATACTGAAACAGTATTCTGTGCTCAACTTCCATCTCGAAATTGAAATTCTTAGAGACTGAATTAAAACTCGATTTCATTAGACAATTTGTAGCCCTATATCTCTTATTTACTCTAGATCAAAAATCATCTCATTTGAATAACTAGAGAAAAAGTTATGGCTAAGACACCGAAGCATTTTCAATGAACATGTTTCAACTAAATTTTCCAACTTTTGACTTCCAACATTTTAGATATAACCCATCCTGTATCTAAATCATCTTTTCTACTTCATTTTAAATTCAAAAATTCTCCTTTTTTTACACATGAATAATCGCCAACAATTTCTCATTTAACAGTTCTAACTTCTAAGAAAAGTTCAGGGTCCAACACAATGAAACTAATATATTGGAGGATGGAGATGTTTACTCAAGGATGATGAATCTGAATCTAAATCTGATGTGAATGAAAACACAATTCATGAGAATGCTGAATCTGAAAATGTTCTTGCTCCTCTCTCTATACACGATGCCTATGCTCATGATCTCGCGAATAATCCTAAGGTAAGTTCTTCAGTACCATCTCATCATTACCATTTAAATACTCCCTCAACTTGCAACTTACCTTTTAGACATAATCGAGGAAAACCTCCAACTCGATGCTCTTTGAAATTTGAAGGGAAAAATTCAAAGTATCTAATTGCAATCTATGTGAGTACTCAAAGACTATTTGAGCCTCTTAAAGCTTTTATACTGAAGTTATCCTCTTCTAATATACCAAGCAGAGTATCTAAAGCCTTAACAGATCCAAAGTGGGCTCAAGCAATAATAGAAGAAATAGATGCACTGCAAAAAAATAATACACGGGAGCTTGTTCCGTTGCTAAAGGAGAAGAAGTTAGTTGGGTGTAAATGGGTGTTTTCCATAAAATATAGTGCAGATGGGTCCATTGAAATGTATATGGCGAGGCTTGTGGCGAAAGAGTATACACAAACATATGGGATAGACTATGAAGAGACATTTTCTCCGGTGGCAAAGCTTATACAATAATGGTCTTATTGTCCTTACCAGCAAATTTAGATTGGCCGTTGCACCAATTTGATGTGAAGAATGCTTTCCTCCATGGTGATTTAGAAGGTGATGTGTATATGGATATTCCACTAAGATACATTATACAATCAAATAAGAAGTTGTGTGTAAGTTAAGACGAAGTCTTTATAGATTAAAACAATAACCTTGAGCTTGGTATGGAAGGTTTAGTCTAGCTATGAAAAAATATGGCTTTAAACAGAGTAACTCTGATCATATTCTTTACTTGAAGCACCAATAAGGAAAGGTTACAGCACTAATAATCTACATCGATGACATAATTATCACAGGGAATGACATAGAAGATATTTTTGGACTCCAAGATAAATTGACTACTAAATTTGAGATGAAAAGCTTAGGGGAACTCAAATATTTTCTCAGAATTGAGGTGGCTAGATCAAACAAGGTATATTCCTTTGTCAAAGAAAGTACGTTCTTGACTTGTTAACTGAAGTCAGGTTTATTGATTGCAAGCCAACCGATACACCTATTGTTCAGAATCACAAATTAGGAGAACATTCAAGTCATGCTCCAACCAATAAAGAATGATACTAAATAATAGTCGGCAAGCTGATCTATTTGTCACATACTCGTCCTGATATAGCTTATGTGGTTAGTGTAGTGAGCCAATTTATGTATTGTCATAGTGAAGAATACATGAATGCAGCCATATGGATATTTTGGTACTTGAAGTCTACCCTAAGGAAAGGAGTGTTGTTTTGCAAAAACGATCATCTAGACATTGGTAGTTATACGAATGCAAATTAGGCAGGCAATGTCCTTGATAGAAAATCCACGTCAGGCTACTTCACATTTGTGGGAGGGAATTTGGTCACATGGATGAGTAAGAAACAAAACGTTGTAGCACTATCAAGTGTTGAAGCAGAGTTCAGAGGTATGGCTAAAGGAATTTGTGAACTTCTATGGCTCAGAAGGTTGATAACTGAAATTGGCTTTGCTCTTAAATTTGAAATGAAGTTGTTTTGTGATAATAAGGCTGCTATAGACATTTCTCATAATCCAATACAACATGATTATATAAAGCATATTGAGGTGGATCGACATTTCATCAAGCAAAATCTTGAAAAAAAACAATTTAATTTAATTTTGTCAAATCTAAAGACCAATTAGCGGATATTCTTACCAAGGTTGTTGCAAGCAAAAGTTTCCACAGCTCACTTGACAAGTTGGGCATTCGAGATATCTTCGCCCCAATTTGAGGGGTAGTGTTGGCATAAGTTGTATATCGAGTGATTATAAGAGCAAATCATATAGAATTCTCAAATTTAGGAAGTTATGTATTTATTCCTTTATTATGGGGATATTGTTGATATTAACCATACATATAGAGTCTTTGTATATTGTATATCAAAACACACCAAAGTTTTAATGAAGAAGTGAACTAGATTTTCCAATTCCTCTTTGTATCAAGAATGTGATAAGGTAAACACACGCAAGGGGGGGGGGTAAATTGTGTTTAAAAAAATTAAGGTACTTTCAAATCGATAAGATCCTGTTTGAACAAAATAAATTTAAGAATAGAAGGGTCCTATAAACTTTCGAAAGGATCCTTTTAAATTTGAAAAAGAGAAGAGCCTATTAATTTGAAAGGAGCTTGTTAACACTTAAATAGAAAGGAACTAATTAATCGAAAGGAGCATATTAATGGTCAAAAAGATAGGGGTTTGTTTAATCGGTAGGAGCCTGCTAGCGCTCAGAAAGAAAGGAGCCTGTTATTGCAAACTTTTGAAAGAAACCTTTTATG
Source organism: Erythroxylum incrassatum (assembly GCA_026546855.1). Taxonomy (NCBI): domain Eukaryota; kingdom Viridiplantae; phylum Streptophyta; class Magnoliopsida; order Malpighiales; family Erythroxylaceae; genus Erythroxylum; species Erythroxylum incrassatum. The sequence goes on from JANVCL010000004.1 coordinate 6,859,002, forward strand.
ATATAAAACAGAAGGAGCCTATTGTAAAACTGAAGGAGCTTATTGTAAAACTAAAGGAACCTATTGAAAATACAAACTTATAATGCGAAGATTTAAAAATAAAGAAGAGAGAGAAGATGACACAGAAGATTTATACTGGTTTAGCTTATAACGAAGCCTACGTTCGGTCCCCAAGTTTCCAACTTGAGTTTTTCACTATAAAAACTAAGTAGTACTTTGACGAGCCTCTTCAAGCTCACAAATGTATAACCTTCCACAGTAGTAGTATTTTGCTAGCTTCTATAAGCTCTTAAAAAGAAATGTATGAAAGATTTAACAAAGATGAGAACAAATAGATAACGTGCAAAATTAGCTTCTTGACATGCATATTTTGCTGAGAAATTTTTTTAAATCTGTTCATTAATGCTATTGCTAGCTTATTCAAACCTGTGATAGTTCCTTCCTCCCTATACTCTATTATTTTTTATAATGGCAAAGGGGAAGATTTTATATGGATATATGTTTTTTTTTGCATATTTCTGCATATATGATGATATATTTCTCAATATATATTTCTCCATGCTGCCTTGGTTATATATGTGATTGATTCTGCCGTTGAACTTGTAAAAATCTGTGATATTTAAACAATAAGTTCCTTTTTAAGAAACAGGTTCCTTGTAATTATGTTTGAATATATAAAAGTCACATGTATCTTTCGAAATCATCTATTATCTCTTTGAATTTTGAAAAATATATCTATTATTACTTGTCATCATCAAAAAGGGGGAGATTGTTAGCTCAAGGTTTGTATTTAATGATTTTGATGATGACTTATAATATTTCAAAATTTAAATTGGATTTATTTCCTTACATAGATAACGATATTTTCTAAAAAAGGAAATAAATTCATAAGCAAATTACTTCCTTTCTTGCAAGAACCTTCTTAGTAAAGTTTCTTTATTAACATCTGGGAGGATCTTACCTTTTAGAACAATTAGCTCTAGAAATTTTTGTTCCAGCAGAGATGATACTGAAGTCAACTCAAAATTTATTATGAACAATTAGCTCTCATGAATTTATTATGTTTGTGGCTTCTCACTAAGGCTTTTATCATACTTGCTGAGTTAGCGATGGAAGTTGGATCATTAGTCATCTTTAAATAATAAAAAAATACATTAATAAATCATGACATTATGATGTTGAAATACATTGGCTCATATCATTTTTACTTTTCAATGCAAGGTGTATGATCGAGGCAGAACATTTAGGTTGAAGACAGGGGTTGAATTGAAAGTATTATTGTTTCTTTTCCATTAACTGCACAATGGGAATATGACCATGTAAGTTCACAATAATACTGCACATGAATACTCTATACTAAATTAATGTATAGGAAGTGGTAATTTAATAGTGGGAGATTGTTTTCTTGCTTCCAATGTAGAAACCTGAAGAGGGAAGTAAAGAGTGGAAGTTGTTGGATGCCTACATGAATCCCAAAGAATGGATTGTGAAAATCCCGATGGATATAGTTTTACAAAAATTCTGGTTCAGCCATAGTTGTTTCTATCACAAACGAAAACATAAAAATTAAAAGGAAAAAAACAAATCAACAACCGAGATTTAGTAACGCAGTTTGACACACCTGGCCTACGCCTGTGGGTCCCTCACCCAGCTTAATCACTTTCACCTGATGACAATAATTTTATACAAGACTCTACTGAGTCGACTCACTCAACCCTAATATCATCCTTTGTCCTCACCTTTCGTGAAAATAAATCACGTCCAATAACACAACCACCTCATGTTAATTTCAACAATGTTTAACAATAAAGATAAGAATTAAACAACTCAAGTTATTGAAATAATAATAGACATTAAACAAAGACACTTGAGATAAGAAAAGCAACTCCCCTAAAAATTCAGCTTCTCTAATAAAAAAAACGAAAAGTTGTCCACCAAGAAATCTGCTATGTAACTTCGATAATGTCACTAAGATATCCTACGCACAGCAGCTACAGAAACTTGTAAAACAATAAACGTTTCATCATCGAAACGTTAAACCAAAAAAGTTGCAACATCCACGACAACTGCTGGAGTTTTTCACATAAACAACACTGCAAAGTTAGCCCGAAAAATCACCCACAATGGACAGAAAATGCAACTACAAATCTGCATAGAATCACAACAAAATAAAAGTTTCTTCATCAAAACGTTACAAACATCGGAGCTACAAAATCCACAAAACACTGCTGGAGTTTTCATATACCACAACACACAAAACAGTAGCTGCAAAATCACAAAAAACTTTTAGAATTTTCACACACCATCACACCAAAAATGATAGCAGCAAAAACACACACAATGACAATAATACCACCCAACAAAGGTCGTAACACTTGACAGAAAAATGCACCAATAAATCAGGAGAATATCACCATGATATTAGCTGTAAAAGATCATCCAAGATAGCACAAAAATTGCAGTTGCCATGTCACCTTATACCCATTCCATACAAAAACGACACCAGTATAGCCTTACACATCACGTAAAACACATCAAGAAGACAACTACAATCATCAATAAAATGTCCAACAATTTTGCTACCTTAGATAGCCATTATCACCAAAATAGGCTATCAATTTAAATCCTATCTTTATCATAATTTAAAACCTAATCAACCTTATCTTGAAGGAGTCCCACATAAGATAGAATACAAAATTTCAGGTATGTCTAACTAAGTCTAATTTCAAATAATGCCCAAACTTAAACAATAAGATATCATAACTTATATCTTAACAATTAATGCCTTAGAAACTGATTTCTTTCTTTTGTATCAACCTCTATATTTTGTATGCTCATTGCATATTGTTGGACAAGTTGCAAGTTTGTGCGTAGTCAGATGTGATCTATGACTGGTGTTGGATCCCGTTTCCAGAACCTAACCTTCTTGCTAAAACATGAAGCCTTGAGCTTAATCGTGAAACTTGAGCGTATGTGTAACCTTGAAGGGTTATAAATTTTTTTTCATCTTTGAATCCATATAAACATCATCAAATTCATCTTCATGTTCATAACAATCCAAAAATTCACTTACAATAGTTCCATGGTGTGCCCATGCTACCTAATCACTATGTTTGAACTTATTTCTCCTACGCGTACACCGAATTTGGAAAACTTAAAATCTTAAATTCATTTTGACTTCTTCATAGAA
>JANVCL010000004.1:6899906-6917268 GCA_026546855.1 Erythroxylum incrassatum
GGACATTATGAATTTTTAGTGATTCCTTTTGGACTCATAAATGCTCCAACAGCCTTTATGGATCTCATGAATTGTATTTTTCGTCCTTAATTAGATCAATTTGTGGTAGTCTTCATTGAAGATATCTTGGTTTATTCTAAGATCTAAGAAGAGCATAATGAGCATCTAAGAATTATTTTGCAGACTTTGAGAGATGAATAACTTTATGCCAAGTTCGGTAAATGTTAATTTTGGCTTAATGAAGTTTCTTTCCTTGGTCATGTCATATCAATAAATGGGATTAGAGTTGATCCTCAGAAGATAGAAGCCATTCTAAAATGGAAGCCATGAAGGAATGCTATAGAGATTAGAAGTTCTTAGGTTTGGCAGGATATTATAGAAGATTTGTTAAGGGATTCTCTATAATCGCAGCACCTTTGACCAAGTTACTTCAAAAGAATGCAAAATTCTTGTAGAGTGATAAATTTCAAGAAAGCTTTGAGAAGTTAAAGGTCGTATTGAATGAAGTGTCTGTTCTTTCATAACCTATACCTAGTAGAGATTTCGTGATCTACAGTGATGCCTCATATAATGGGCTTGGATGTGTACTTATGTAAGAGGGAAAGGTAGTTGCTTATACTTCTAGGCAACTTAATCATCATGAAAGGAATTACTCGACCAATGATTTAGAGTTAACATTTGGAGGTGTTACTTATATGGAAAAAATTGTTATATTTACACAAATCACAAAAGCCTTAAAAATATTTACCTACTCAGAAAGAGTTGAACTTAAGGTAAAGAAGATTGATAGAGTTTATTAAAGATTATGATTGCATCATTGACTATCATCCAAGAAAAGAAAGTGTAGTAGCCAATGGTCTTAGTAGGAAATTGTTATCATCTTTAAGACCAATGAATGCTAGATTATTTATAGCCAATGGTGAAGCCATTGTAGCTTAGTTGAGGCTCAAACCAAACCTATTATGACAAGTCAAGTAAGTATAGAAACAAGATGAAAAGCTAGTTACCATCCTTAAACAAATTTAGGAGGGGAAAGAGAGTGAATATGTAAACAAAGAGGATGGCTACTTGTATCACAAATATAGAATTGATGTCCCTAATGATGATGAGCTGAAAAAGAACATCATGAAGGAAGCCCATAGAAGTTCATATATTGTGCACCCAAAAGTACTAAAATGTACCAAGATTTGAAGACATATTATTGGTGATCAGATATGAAGAGAGACATTGTAGATTATTTTACCAAGTATCTTACATGCCAACAAGTAAAAGTAGAACATCAAGTTCCATTGGGTTTACTTCAACCAATAACAATACCTGAATGGAAATGGGATCAAATCATGATGGATTTTGTGTCTGGTTTGCCTCAAACTAAGAAGGAGTATAATGTAGTATGGGTGATTGTAGACAGATTAACCAAGTTATCTCACTTCTTACTTGTCAGAACTGACTACTAATTCCTAAATTATGCAAAATTATACATCAATGAGATATCACGGTTGCATGAAGTACCATCTTCCATCATATCAGACAGGGATCTAAGATTCACCTTCAGATTTTGGAAGAAATTACAAGAGGCATTAGGTACTAAGTTGAATTTTAGTACAAATTTTCATCCTCAAACGGATGGACAATTAAAAAGAGTGATTCAAGTTCTAGAAGATATGCTTAGGAGTTGTGTTATAGATTTTAAAGGAAGCTAGGATGATCACCTCCCATTGATTGACTTTGCTTACAATAATAGCTATCGCGCAAGCATACAAATGGCACTATATAAGGCTCTTTATGGTAGAAAGTGCAGAACACCCTTATGTTGGACAGAACTTAGTGAAAGCAAGATCGTGGGTCCAGAATTGACAAAGGAAACAAAGGATAAGGTGAAAATTATAAAGGAAAGGTTGAAAGCTGCTTCTGATCACCAAAAATCATATGTAGATTTAGAGAGAAAGGACATTGAATATATTTTGGGTGACAAGGTTTTCTTGAAAGTTTCACCATGGAAGAAAGTGTTTTGACCCTAGATTTATTGGTCCATTTGAGATCTTTGAGCATGTGAGACTAGTAACCTACAGATTAGCATTGCCATAAGATATGAAAAAGATTTATGATGTCTTCCATATGTTTATGTTAAGGAAATATCAGTCTAATCCATCACACATTATAAAACTGAAAGATATTGAAATACAACCAGATCTAACTTATGAAGAGAAGCTAGTGAAGATTCTAGCAAAAGATACAAAACAACTAAGGAATAGGATGATTCCAGTGGTCAAAGTACTATGGACCAACCACGAGGTCGAGGAAGCTTCATGGGATCTAAAAGGAACCATGAGAAAGTCTTATCCATAAATATTTGACACAGGTAAATTTTGACGATGAAATTTTATTTTAGATGGGAAAAATTATAAAGGCCCAAAATCTTGATTTCATTAATATTACTTTTTGGGTCATAAATAGTATATCTCGAGGTGAATAGTCACACCAGGGACCCAAACTGCCTTTTATTTTATTTGGCATCAGATAATATTGTTCAAGGATAGTCAAAGGATCAAATTAGAGCTCAAAATAAGTTCATTTTGAAGGTTTGAATAAAAGTTGACTGGCTGTCAAAGTTGGACCCAAAAAATGTGAAAGTCAAATCCAAAAATATTATGGAAATAAATGATATTAATTAAGATTTTATGGGGTTGATATTTTTCTTATGGGTATTTTTATTGTGAAGAAGAAAAGAATGGATTAAAAGTTAAAGTTAATTTTGGATCTTAACAAAAAGGGGAAAAGTTGTTAAGGGACCACATGACATCAATTGCCACCTAATGCTTTCTTCTTCACCAAAGATAGTCGAGAACAAGCCTTCTCCTTTATTCTCCTTTTTTCTTTCATTTTCAAGCCTACTTTCTTTACTTTTAATCCCCAAATCACCTATTAAACACTAAATCATCTACCTGGGGTCTCTAAACTCATCATATCAAGAAAAAAGTTTGGGAAAAGATGAAAAAAAGGTATATGGGTGCTCTTGATGAATAGTACTTGAAAATTTATAAGGTAAATTAATGAAGTTTTGATTATTTTTTAGTACATGATTTTGGTGTAGTTGCATGCATTGATGAATAAAATGCATGAAATTTAATGTTTATGCAATATTATGAAGATAAAGAAGAGGAATTGAAGGAGAGAGAGAAAGGGAAAGAAGGAATAAAGAACTGTTGGTGAAATTTAAGTTGATGGAAGCTTAATTTGAAGAATTGGACAATAATTTGGTATGTGTTCATGTAATTCTCTTTTTCCTTAAAATTTATGTATTATGTAATTTAGGGTTCTTGAGATAAAATTGGGGGGTTTATGAAATTGTTGGTAAAAATATTTAATTGGATGTTAAATGAAGTAGTGTATGTGATTATTGGGATTTTGGACTTATAATATGTACTTTCCCCAATTGGTATAAATTATGTTGAATTGAGAAACTTGATATACCTGTTATTTTTGACTAATTGGTGAGAAGAATATGTCTTGAATGTTCTATGAACTAAATTAAAACCAATAACGGAAGAAAAAAATTTACATTAAGAAGTGACATTTGTTTTGGTCGAATATGGAATAGCTTGAATTGACTATTATGAGTATTTATCGTTAAATTTCAATGGAATTTAATTAGATTTGCCCCTAGTAAAATCGATAGGAATTGGTAAAATGTGATAAGCTTGGCATGCTAATTAGGGAGTTAGTAGTACTGCATCATAATATACATTACCGAACTATGTGGCTATGAGAACTCAGTGCCGATGTAAGATATTTGAATTGGGTTATGAACTGCATGGCTCCAAGAACTCAGTCTTGATATGTAGATATTAAAAAAAGAAAAGACTATGGTTTCGAGAACCCGATCTCGTATTTTAAAATCCCACTTATCCAGCTCAACATTACAATTCCGTTAGATTTTACTTTGGGGAAATTACAATATATATATATATACACACACACACGCACTAATGATTAAGGAACTTCAATGAAAATAGTAATTGGTTGTAAATTTAAATTGTACAATTTATTGATCATTATGTAATTAGATATGAATGAATATAATAGATACATGTTTGTATTTCATAAAGTAATTTTAATTCCTAGTTATGCTCAGAAATAAATCAAGATATTTATATTTGAAAAAATATTATATATTATGCATGTTATGGTTGAATGAATTAACTTGAATGAGAAATGAAATTGCTTGAATGCCACTAAGCCTATAGTTTATCGTGTGGATTTTCTTTTCTCGCATAAGTTTTGAAGAGAATTAGAAAAAAGTTGTGCTGGATCTACTGAAAGACAAGAGTCACATAAAGGATCTCGAAAGATTTAGAGGTGGATGTACTACAAATTTTTGTTTTGTTTTTAGTTATGGCATTTACATATAAAGAAGTGAAGGATCTTACAGGATTTTATTGTGAATTAAATATGAATACATGAAAGTTATGTTTGAAATCTGGTTTAGATGTGTTGAAATGTAATGGAGGATGGGTAAATTATTTTGTCAAGGAGTTTGACATGGAGATGGGTAGTTGAGTAATGTGCATGAGAAGTATATTGAAGTTTCTTGTAGGAGGTTTGAAGTAAATATAAAAGAAACTCTGTCAAAATTTTTATAAAGTGAATAGTAATTGCTAGAATAATAAGGTGTTAAATAGAGAATATTGTAGTTTGAAATGTTAGGTATGTAAGAATATGGTAATACTCGATAGAGTGTTACAAACTGTAGATGGAAATTATTATATTTTGGATAATTACATTCATTGAGAATTACAATATTTTTTACATTTTTAATGTCAATAAATTGTCTTGCACCTAATAAAATACATTAATTTTACTATCTTTTTTTTCTTGATGCTAAAGCATGATTGTGAAACATTTCTAAACTAATACATAAAGGCAAGTTTCCAGACATGGATATTCATACATAAAACTTTAATTTCAGTTTTTTCAAATGTTCACCATTGATATGAAATAGGATTTGAAGGAGCAAATTTAACATTTTCATAAAAAAAGAAGACCTCATCTTTGAAAAATCAAACCAAACACTATTAGTCGACTCGGATTCAAAACTACTAAATCTATATACTAATAAATAAACGTAAACTAATGTATCAAATTTCACCCATTTTTGTTATGTGAGAAAGAAAATGATAACATTCTAAACATTCTCTTTTACTGTCATAATAAAGGAAATGGTATGAAAAATACACAAAATAAAAGATATATACCATATTATATATTATTAATTTATACGATACAACTAATCAGTTGATTTAACTATGTGATATAATTATTTAAACATTTTTATCTTATATTTGGTATAATCTAGAACAATTTAGAGATAGAGTAGTATTTGAAGAAGTGTGCAAACTAGAAGGAGATGATAACTAGATGTGGAGGGATTAACAACTCTTTTAAGGAATGCAGCTAAGGAAATCTTGGAAGTTTTTAAAGGGCCTAAGGGTAGTAAGAAGGATTCTTGGTAGTAGAATGAAGACATCCAAGACAAGGTGAAGATAAAAAAGTTTCCCTATAAAGCTTTATTGGATAGCAATACAAATGAACAGATGATAGTCAATAGAAAGATTTACAAGCTGATCAAGAAAAAGGCGAAGAAAATAGTCTTGAAATCCAAAAGTTGAGCTTACGAAAACTTATATCAGTAATTGAAAATTAAGGATGGAAAAAGGATATTTTAAAGTTGGGGAGAGCTAGAGAACATAAAGCGAGGGCCTCTGATTAAATTTATTGTATAAAGGATGAAGCAAGACGAGTGCTCATGGACGGAAATGATATCAAGAGAAGATGACAAAGCTTCTTCTATAAGCTTTTTAATGAAGACGTAGATAACAACATTTTCTTACGTGAACTTAGCACTTCCGCGTAATATTGTAGTTTCACTTGTTATGGATATATCACAAGAAAAGAAATTAGAGGAGCTTTAAGGAAGGTAAAGAGTGGAAAGGCACTAGGACCTGATGAGTTACCCATAGAGGTGTGAAAGAGCCTAGGAGAAAAGGGTCTTACTTAGTTAGCCAAGCTTTTCAATGTGATACTAAAGTCTTCCAAGATGTTGAATGAGTTGAGACTTGGCATACTAATCCCTCACTACAAGAACAAAAAGGACATCCAAAGCTATAACAAATATAAAGGCATCAAACTACTTAGTCACACCATAAAGTTATGAGAGAGAGTGATTAAGGATAGAGTGAGAAAGGGTCCACCTATCTCGAAGAACCAATTTGTTTTCATGCCAAGGAGGTTCATGAAAGAAGTTATACATTTCCTTAGACGATTACTAGAATATTATAGGGATAGACGGAGGGATCTGCCTATGGTTTTCATTAATTTAAAGAAAGCTTATGCAAAAAACATATAAAAGTCATGTAAAGATGTTTAGAAGCTAAGAGATTTTTTGTTGCCTATATACGAGTTACAGGAATATGTATGAAGGTGTTAAAATTATAGTTCGGATGAAATGAGATACAGGACATTTTCCTATTAATATGAAGCTACAATCATGATCCTCGTTGAGCCCCTACTTGTTTGCAATAGTTATGGATGAGCTTACTAAAAATCCAAGAGGATGTGCCTTGGTGTATAATATTTGCTAATGACATTGTTGGCCCCGAATTTTTTTATTGATGAATAAGCATGATTTAAAGTAATTTTGAGTTCTTGACAGATTAATTTGTCTTAGAGTTAATTAGCATGTTAATGTGAGTGAGATTATATGACATACGTTAATTGAATTAAAGTGTTAGGGTAGTAAGATTGCATGAGGGGCATTGTTGGAAGATCACTTAAGTTGTAAAGTCTTAAGGCATTGAAGGAAGGGAAAGTTGGACATTTTAGATTCATTCAGGGTATAAAAGGGAGAAAGAAGACTTGTCTTACATTTGGAAGAAGCAAAAAAAATGAAAATTAGAAGAGAGAAGAGGGAGAGAGTGTTGTTGGAGAGAAAGAAAGCTAAGCTAGGTTTTGATTTTTCTTAGTTTTAAAGAGTGATTTTGAAGTTGTTCAAGAAAGGAAAAAAAAGGAAGAGGAGGATTAGAGCTTCCATTAGAGCTAAGAAACTCATTGTTTAGTGAAGAATCAAGGTAAGAGCATTTTTATTTGTTTGATTTTTGGAAAGATTTTGGTTCATGGAGCTTAGGAAATACATAGGTTTAAGCTTTCTATGATCAATTTTAGTGAATATGTCTTATAGGTTCTCCAATTTCAATTCCTATTGAATGGAAGTTTTGTCTTTGATAAAGGGAATCAAGGAAAGGCAAGGGGAAAGGCATTTTGAACAAGCATTAAGCAAGGAATTTCAAGGTGGGTTACATTTTTGTAATTGAGTAAATAAGCCATAAATGTTCTTCAAATAAATGGAATTAAATGATTTTCCAACTACCTTATAAATATGGATTTATTGTTCTTTAAATGCTTAAGAATATGCCACATGTTTTTGTATATGAATTTTGTGAATGAATTTTGAGCTGATATGGGAATGATTTCTAATTGCTTCATAATTGTTGTATTTGTTGCTTTTGAATGATTTGAGAAATGGCTATTATGCTTGGTATAGGGTTTTGGTTGATTAATTATGAAACGATGATGGAAATGCATATGAAATATTTCATGTTCATGAAAGGCAAGTTTTTGAAATGTGCCATTTAGGCAATTGGTTTTCAAGTCATGAATTACATGTTATATGGGTTTGTGGTGGTCTGTTCTGTCTGTCAAGTGCACTTTAACTAAAGGCTTTTTCTGCCTACCTGTTAGCAGCATGGAGCTCCTTCACAGAGTCCCTTAAATTCATGACTACACAAAACCATTATGTGAGATTGTGATAGTACGTTCTGTTCACGGCTACACAAGACCATTTTATGGAATTGTGTTAGTACGTTCTATTACAGACTACCCAAACCATTCTAATGTGTTTACGTTTATGCTTTGTGGACAAGTTTGATGAATATATGAATTATGTGGCTTACGAATTGGTTGATATGTTGAGTATTTAAGGAATATATGTTTTATGGATTTTCAGGAGAATTTGCTATGATCATGAATGTTTTTAATGGTTTTTGCTTGTTACCGACTATAAGTCTATTACCCACAAGCTTTTAAGCTCACCCCTATTTCCTTCCCATCTCCAGGTGATTAGGCAAGAGATCGAGTGAAAGAGAGACAAGGCATCACTCTGATTATGCACATTTTGTATTTAAAGTTAATTCATGTAACACAAGGTTTTAGTCGCATTTCAAGAACTATTGGCTTATGTATCTTTTGTGTTTTTGGATTTTGATATTGATGATGTAATGTGGCTTGGGACGCCATTAAAGCTTTGTAAAACTCTTATCTTTTGTTGTGAATGAAATATGAATTGTGAATGGATAATGTGAGTTGAAATTAGATATACTTGAACAAGTAATCCACTTGAGTTGATGAGCTTTGAACATGAATGGTTATTACTTATAAGTGAGAAGTTATGGAAATGAAAGATAGGATTTTGTGGATCATGAGAATTGGATGCAAGTGATGAATCCAATGAGTAGAGATTAGAGAGTTTAATGAAATAAAAATTGGTAGTTGAATTGTTATGAATGATGTTGCATTAGAGGAAGTGAAGTTTGGGACAAATTTTCAAGTCTTTTCATAAGGGTAAAAGGTTATGTACTAACTCAGGGGAAAATCTGGAATAATCTAGGATGAATTAGACAAATTAGTCTTCTTGGTAGTTGTAGCTTGTCTTTCTAGATTTCCAACGATATAAAGTATGTAATTTTTGGATATCGGAGTTAAGAGATATGATCATTTGAGTTGGTGATGTTACACAGGATATGTATCCCGAATAACTAGAGAATATGAAGTGATATCGCACTAGGATTGTTCAATTTGGGAAGATTATGAGTGAACGGGATGTTAGGATGGATGTAGGATCCATTAAAGGAGTCTTGGACAAGGGAAATTGAGCAAAAACCCAAAGGTTACAGGGTCAAGCCGTGTAAAATTCGCACTGACCGTGTGTTCCTGATGTAGAAACACAATCAGACCCGTAAGAAACACGGGCTGCACGTGTGATTTCACACGGACGTGTGTTTTGACCCTCCAACTGACAAAATCTCTTTTTAGAGTCTTCATGAAAGTTATAGATCTAGAAGTTCTCTTTCAAACAGTCTAAGAATGAACTTAATCCTATATCTATAGTGAAAGTTATGCCAATTGTCCCAAGATAGGTACAACATGATTGAGGACAAAACCATGTTTGATTCTTTTGGCCATAACTTCATCATCCGACCTCCAAATGAAGTGATTCTTGAACCAATAGATTCCTAACACATTTATATATCTTTTCATAAAAATTTGTAGCCTTTTGTGTTGATTTGAAAAAGATTTATGGAAAGAAAATGAGGGATCGGTTTGAAGAGCATGACTTAGTTATGAACATACTTCGGTATTTTGATGATATCTTGATCTGTAGAACTCCAAATGAGATGGTTATTATTTCAACATAAACTAGAGACATAGAGCTACAATTGTTCTGAAGAAGTCAATGTGTGATTTTGGTGTTTGACTAGTGGGGCACGCCATCCTTTTGGGATGATGGCTAATGAGGGTACATTAGCATAACCCTACAAGGAAACCCACCCACGCTTTATGACTCCGAATAGTTGGGCTCCAGAAACGGGGTCCAACGGACATTGTTTTAATGGATGAAATAAAAGAGGTTGTTAATACCAAGCTTGAACATTGGAGCGATACATTAGATTCAAAACACTTTAAATTAAGCATGATTAAGAATGAGTACTTATAGTGTAACTTTTAGGGTTGCAGAATTATATTTAATATGGATATCAAGATTGATAAAGACTTTATACGAAATATTAACAAATCAACAAATTGCAATTTACACACCAAGAATCAACCCAAGGAACTACCAATTGAGAGAAACGGGAAATTTTTACCTATCTTCAACACTAACCTAATTAATTATGAAATCTCAGATTATTGGTCCTAAACTATCCTAGGGTTATTTACTCTCTCTCAAGTTATAACCAAAAGCCCTAAATTATAAACCCTAATCAGATTACCGAAAATTGCAATTTCTCAGTTCACAATTTATCCAAACCCTAATTAGATCAGAAGTTTTCCATAAGACTACCGAAACCTATATAAGATCTCTCTTTACACAATTACCAATTTGATTGATTTCTCATTCTTATTAAATTACCTAACTCTCATTAGCCCAATTTAATAAATTTTCATTGGTTCACCCTCTCAATCTATTACTGGTTTATGAAAATGCAGAAATCAATCACAATGAATCCAATTCATATAAACAATCAAATTTTTATTGAATCAAAGATAAAAATAACACCGAAGCTGAGTTTAGACAATCCTTAACATTCATAAATCCTATCTCAACAGCTATTCCCATTCTATACATAGATAAAAATGGAAATACAGTGGAAAATTGATCTGAATGGATGATGGAGGTAGCAACGACGAGAAACCTCCAATTCCATGAAGGCTTCTTCTCCACGTCTCTCTTCCTTTGTCTCTTTCTTAATCTCTCGATAAACTCTCTCTAAGGTTTCGTGATAGTGGCTAATGCAGAAAAAACTCCTCCTCTCTTTTGTCTGATTATTTATATACTTAATGTATTTTGGGCAGCCCTAAGGTTTTTTTGAGGTTGAAAGGTTCAAAAAATCCCTCAAAACTCGACTTTTCTGTATGTCTGGGCATCTACCTAATGCAGGGCACGATCGTGGGCCACTTGTACACTTTTTGTCATGATCGTGGGCCAAGTCATATGCTTCTATCACTATCGTGGCAAATAGGCCACGATCGTGGGCTGTTGTTTCGATCCAGGTCTCTTCGAAACTTCTTCATTCTTCGCCATTGACCCTAAAACATGCAGTCATGGACTAGATCACCCATTTTCATCTCTCTCTCTTCTCTACCCATTTTCAAGTTTTCATTGTTCATCATCTCCTGCACATAATTCAACTTCTCACCAACAGAAACCAAACCATTCACCCATAAAAAGAAGGTGAAATATAAAGAAAGAAAAGAACTTTGAAAGAAAACCACCACAATCATGCAAGCAAGGAATAAGAAACCAATGCAATACCCACCAACAATTCACGACCAAACTTGCACAAAAAAGAGCAAAAGGGAAACAAGTCAAAATTACCCAAAGATTTCAACTTAGGATCGATTCTACAACTACATTGCATCAAACACCTTATAATCTTCTTCAAGAGTTTCTAATTCTAATTGGTGTGGGTCGTTTGAGAGGTAAATGGGTCTAAGAGAACGAAGAACTCTGAGTGAATCAATCCTTGTAAATGCTTACTCTGCCCACTAGTCCCATGATCTCTTATCCATCTCCATCTGCCAAGTTAACAATGGAGACAGGCAAAGAGAGACATGATTGTGATAGAAGTAGCTTGATGACTGCTATACAACAATAAAAACAATGTCGTGTGATTGTTTTTACTTGTTAAACTCTTGACAAGAAGAATAACAGAGCAACTTTTTACATAGGAATCAGAAACTATATTATGGTAATCAAGAAAAATGCATTCTTTTTACAATGTATAAGAACTTAAGTTAAATTTTTTATTAAATTAAACATATGACTTTACAAATATATGAAAAATAATATTAATAAAAATAAATAAATTATTGTTATATTAAATTTTTATTATTATGATTTTTGGAGATAGGATTGATGTAAAATTATAAATTATATAGTACAATATATTAAAGGACTATTTTGAAATTTTAAAAAATTTAAGGACTATTTTAATAAATTTAAAAAATTACCCAAAATAGTGCTTGATATTGAATGATACCGGTACAGTATTGTACCAAATCCAAATCTGGTACTTGTATTAGTACCAATACCAGTATCGTATTCATAACATTGAAATAAATATAACTTCATTATTGAATATTTTTAAAAAAATTAAATTGGATGAATAGTCGCTACTTTATTCACATTCTTTATACCTTTAACAATATAAAGATATGATAGATGATTATCAAAATTATGAAAATAAAAAATGGACATACCATAAAGTATAAACTTTCCTTTGAACATTTTCAGTATATAACTAACTTAGGGTGCATAAAACATTTTCAGTATATAACTAACTTAGGTGCATACTAGAACTTCTATAGATTTAGAATAAAGTCAAGTATGATAGAGCTTATCAGGACTAAAAGTAGACTTAGAAGTAACTATAAATACTAGAATTACTAATACTTCTTATGAAATTGCTTGAATGACTATATATTGAACTCCATTTAACTTTCGCTACGATAATATATCAAAATGTCTCTCAAAGGCGGTCACAATATTTGCTCTCAAATAAACATCCAAATCCTTCATACTATAAGAAATCCTAATCCTTCTTTTTTTTCTTTTTGAGTTCCTTAAAAAATTACTCAAACTTCCAACTTTACTTGCTAATGTTGTATCAATAAAAGATGAAGTTAGTAATGAAATATTGTGACCCAACCTTTTCCCATTTTAATTGATAATAATTAAAAAAATTATACTATAAATTTGTAATAATATCAATATATAATCTAGCTTGATCACTATATAACTACCAATTAAAATTTGAGTTTCTTTTACCTTGTACCTAAGATCCAATATAGAAATAACTGATACAACATTATCAACCATGTATAATAATCATTAAATTTCCTTATCTTATGCTCTCCATTATTCGAATCACCTCATTTGGATCAAAGATCTACTCAAAAAATACTAGCTTAATCTCATACATATTAGGAAAATAAATATATGTTAGCAAAAAAAAGTGTGAAGTTAGATACTTTATTATAGAGAGCAATTCAATAGTAATATAAAACATCAACAACTTCTCACAAATTGCTTTTATTAATTCCCAATGCTCCTTTTTTGATAAACAAATGTATTTAGACAATTCATAACCAACTTTTTAGTGCATGGAGTATGTATTTTTTTTACTTAGTTTTTTCAAACTTTTTAACACCTTTTGATATTATACTCCAATATATTATGGTATTATAGATTGTCTTTACCCCTTTTTTAGTTATCTCTAACCCATTCTTCATTATCAAATTCATTATATATGTAAAACAACACATATGAAAGAACCTTTTATCCATCAACAAGGTCGTAACTCACATCTTTGTCAAACATAGCATTGTTCTTGCTAAAATTATCCAAAGTTATAGATGAGAGATTCTTGTTGATGTTTCAATCTATTAAGGAATTAACCAATACAATTATTAACCTCTCACTTGTATGCAACATCAAAACTATAAATAAACCTACCATTTAAAAATAATATCAATTATCAATTATAATATAATCAAGGAATAAAGGATAACAAAAATTAAAGAATGTTATTTATCTTAGGATTTGACTATATAAAATCCAATCATTGTTAATATAATACACCATCACCACCATATAACACTTTTTTTATTGTCAATCATCTATATATCTTATTTAATGGCAACTCACCTATGATTAATCAACATGTCTTCAACATCAACTTCTTTTATTCTTGGTAAGTATTAAAGATGTCCTTTTTAATGGTATTAAGAGTTAGCATCTCATATGTGGGTTTAATTAAGGTGGCAAATATCTTGAAGTCATAATTACCTATAATTATGAGTGCATATTCATTCTTTATGATCATTTTCATAAGAAAATACTTAGATTTCTTAAGATCATAAGTAATGGAAATTGTTTCACTTTTTCTTTAATTAGATTAGGATTAAAAAAATCAACCTCCTGACACCATCTTTATTTTATTACAAGAGTCCATGTGCCTTTCTAAATGAGACATTTCACCTTTAGAACCTCCAAGCAAAATCTTATGGTAATACTTTTACTCAGCCTTATTTAGTTCTTAAGTATTAATTAGAAATTATATGCTTTCTAATATATCAAAAAAAAAGTAGTAAGTAGAAAACTATAACATAAATAAATTAACATGAACATGATAAGAGATCCAATGGTAACAACCATACTAGGTCTTATATTCCTAATCATTAATTTATTGTTTTCACTAAATAAATTCAATTAAATTAATGAAAATTCAGATGCCTAAAGAAAATTAAAAATTCAAATAATTAAGTGATCTAATTTATAAAAGTTTTAAATTAATTTCTTGCTCTCTTTTATATTAGCTTTTACCTAATATTTAACTAGCATTGTCATTAAAGTGTCATCTATGTTTAATATCATATATTCTAAAAACATAACAAAAGAATAATCAAAATCTTAATGGAGTATCTTAACTTATCATATTTTAACCCTTCCTAGATTTCCTTTTTTAAGAAAATAAATTTATAGAAAGAAATTCATCTTATAATCTAAGCTGAAAATCAAGATTTTAAATTACAAACAATTAATGAAGTAATAAAAGATTCACAGTGCTTAAATTAGAGAAATACACAAATTAATAGTATCGCATGATGATTTTTACACTCCTATCAAAATTGTGCATAAAACACTTCATAAGCAATTAATAGTTGTGGCTTCCTAACCATTTCAAAGAACATAAACCCAAACATGTACAAAGTTTTGGATAAACAACATATTAAGAGGTGTAACATTGCATTTGATTTGATACCAAATATAAGTAAATACATGAAAGTTCGCATAAATTTGAGAGCAAAAGGATGTAAAAAAATATAACAAGAAAATTATACCAATAGAAGATTAAAAATAATGCTTCTCCCACTTGACCAAGGAGTTAAATAGAACAAAACAAAAGCTATTAACATATCTTAAGAAACATAAACATGCAATAAATGTAATATCCTTAAATCATTGAAACAATAATAAAAACTCATGTACTTAACCCAAAATCACTAAATTGTGAACATGTTAATCTTTTAGAAACATCAAACCAAAACTACAAACGTAGAGGTGAACATGACCCTAACTATCAACATCAATTCAAAATTTATCTTGGTATAAAAAACAAATACAATGAACGTGGACAAACAAAGAGCAATAAAGAAAAGGGCGAGGGACCTACAAAATGGTGATATCAAATATAAGCAAATACATTTAAGTTTACATAATTGTGTTGAGCACAAGGATATAAAAGACATAGTAAGAGAGTTTTACCAACAAAAGATTATAATCAATACTGCCCACACATAACTAAGGACTTCGATAGAATAAAACCAAAGTTAGTAATATAGCTTAAGAAACAAAACACGTAGTAAGTGCAATATCCTTAAATCATAGAGACAATAATACTGATTCATGTACTCAATCCAAAATCACTAAATTTTCAACAAGTTAACCTTTCATAGACATCAAACCCAAAACTACAAATGTAGAGGAGGATATGACCTAAATCATCAAAATAAATGAAATATATATCATTTAACAAAACCAAATACAAAGAACCTAGACAAACAAAGAGCAATAAAGAAAAGGGAGAGTGATGCAATGAGCATTGAGAGTAGGTGGCTAGGGCATAAAGGAGAGAGACTAAGAGATAAGTCAAGTTAGGGAGGGTGACATGAAGAAATATTCATTAACAAAATGACATTTTTTGTTATATAAACAAAATGATATTATTTTGTATTTGGATGAGGTTTGGACCCTGGATTAGGAAAAATGTATGAAGCCTATGCTCGAGTCCAAACCTTTAAAAAAGCTTAATCTTAGCTTAAAATCTAGTTAACTAGGTTTGAACTTCCTGATTTTAAGTTCAGTCGAGCTTAGGCTCTTTCACCATTCCTAGTTATGGAAGTAAGGTTGGATATACTAGAGACTTAGTAAGAGTCTTAAGAGGTTAGAGAGTGCATATGTACAATACACAACACATATTGAGTTTTTGTTCATTAGTGTAAGCAAGAAAATGAGTTTTTAAGTTGTATAATGGTTATCAATAAGGAAACAATGCACTTTTTGAGGATTCTTCTTGACCTTGAATGAAATTTATAAAGGATTACTCTTCACTCGAGGAAAAGGAGAAGTTATACGGAGGTTAATTCTTCAATTATAGAAGGAAGAAGATGGTGAATATTCTAATGAAACTTACGAAATAGATGTAAGCCAAAACTATTTGACTAGACCATTATAAATCATTTTTCTTTTCTTTTTTTCTTTTTTAATTGTTATTATAATTTTTATGATTACTGTATATCAATTTTTCATAATTCATTTATAATAGACAATTCATTCATTATTTAACAAATGGCGTAAAAAATAAATGTACATAATTTACTCTCTTTCTGGTGTCTCATTTGGAGACCAACAACTTGTGTTTTGAGCTTTTAATAAAGAAATTTCATAAACCTCTCAATGCTCTATATGTAAATGATTGAATGTAATCTCTACTAAAAATGGATAATATAAGATGTCTTTATATAGTTTTATAATAAATCATATACCAAACAAGATAAACTACCTATTAAACTTGTAAGGAGTTACTACTTATTCCATTAACACCATATAAATAGTAAGAAGCTATATCCCTTTATCCACTAAGTACATATATAGTAAGATGTTATGTCCCTATAGCGACTAACTTCACATAAATAGTAAGAAGTTATGTCCCTTTAGCCACTAACTTCAATAAGAAAATGGAAAATATGATATTGGAATATGTCCACTACTTTGTCACATCACTGACCTACTTTCTTATATGTAAGAAAAGTGTTGTCACTATATAGGATAGTGCTCACTTCTTTAGCCTACTACTTTATATTCTCATCATATGTTAGTACATCATTATCTCTTGAATCAACACATGCCTTGATGTGCCTTCTATTAGCAATCTCAAATTATTTGGTCTATCCAACACCCTCATAGGTTAATTACATTGTTCTATGACTAAGTTAAGCACAATAAACCTCATAAATTTTTATTCCTTCAAGTTTTGTTATCAAATTCAAATGTCTTCACACATCCTTTTACTTAGCATGACTTAGTTATACTGATCATTTTCGGTTTTGCAATTAATGCGTACTTACACATGTCAACTCTTGTATACTCTTAAGATTTCATCGATTTTGCATAATAGGTTTTCTCTTTATTCTCTCATCAACTTGTCATTTTCATATTAATTAACATGTCAAGCATCAAATAAAACTCATCAACACTTACATGATAATATTTAGATTTAGGGATCTAATAAACCATCCCATTAAACGAATTTGAAGCCCTTATTGAAATAATTTGTAGGTACTATTTTATAAGAGATTCTGTTGGAACCCGATCTTGGGAACCGGACCCCAACCGAAAAACGGAAACGGAAACGAAGCAAACAGAATCGAAAACAGAAATCGAAAGAACGGATTCTTTTCGAAT
>JANVCL010000004.1:6917368-6927549 GCA_026546855.1 Erythroxylum incrassatum
TTTTCTCACCAATTTCTTTCTCATTTAAATTCATTTTAATATTTCGAATTTTCACCCAAAAGTTCGGGGTCCAACAGATTCTCACGAAAACTCTTTGCATGAATTTTCAAGACATAATCATGTTTTCATTTTAATAGATACATCTCCCACGAATCATTTTCTCTTTTATAAGGTTTGCTTTTACTTGGATGCTCCTTCCGAGGGCTTATTGTGCCCAACAAAGACTAACTGAGGTAGGCTTCTTTCATTAACTTGCCTTCCTTTCCTTGATCCTTTAAAATCAAAGAATTTATTTTCTTTTCATATATCTTCTCTTCTGGGAATTCACAAGCAATGCATAGCCCCTTATAAATAATCAAAGAAATATCCCATTTGATTAATTCTTTTACTTATAACGAGAAGATTTCTTCCCTTCTCTTTACCTTTCCCTAAGCCATTCTGATTTTTAACATTCTTCTTACCATCTCATTGATTTAAATTGGTGGTGGTAACCAACCATTATAAAATTAGAGTGGTCCTTCACATTTTGTCTTTAAAGCTCTATTTGCATAAAATCTTACAATCTTGCAGATACATTAACCAGAGAATGGAAATAGCTATCCTCAGCCTAAAGGATTCACTCACTAAGAAGGAAGCAAAATTACAAGACCTCCAGCAATAAGTAGGAACCATAACACAAGAAATTATTCAATTAAGAGCAACCATTACTCTTCTTGAGAAACAACAAGCATCAACCAGTCAAACACCACCTACTTTGGAACCAAATATCCAATAGTTACACCTCAACAAATATCACAAACAACTTTTATCTCATCCACTATTACATAAAGTCCACAACTAAAAATAACCACTCCTTTACCTAAAAAACAACAAGACATATCAGAATCCAAAGTATATGTCATTTTCAATGGACTCATAACTGGACTATATGATGAATGACACAAAGTAGCTGTCCATATCACTGGCAAACCTTCAATAATTCTTTGAAGTTATACCAATAGATTTGAATAAGAAAAAGCATTAGCTGAATTCAAAGACCCCTCTCTCGTACCATATTGTAAACCAGCCTTGGAAAAACCACAAGAAGACAGAAGGATGAAAATATTAGGAAAAGCTGTCCAAATGGATAAAATAAATTTAGTACCTGCAAAAGCACTCAAAGAGGAAATGATCCATCTGATCCTAATGTTACATGCTTTGGTATGTATTTTGTAGGAAATTTTTGTACCTTACTATCTTTTCTGAAGTTTCCAAAGCGATTTAATTCTTCTTGTTCAATTTTTCAATAATAATATTGTTGTTGTTGTTTCCATACCATATAGACTTTGAAGGAATAACCAATATAATTACTTTATAGAATTTTATAACCTATAAAACTACAGGTACGATATTAAATTTTTTATTAGATAATGAAATACGAATAAAAAATGCTACTGAATTTCTTAATGCTATTGAACCTATAAAAGCTTTTCAAGTAGTAACTAATGAAGTTTATAAATAATTCATAGGAAAATATAAATAGTTATATCTTATTTCATAATAATCTTTTTCTAATCTATATTCAGTGACTGAATTTTCTACATGAATAAATTATGTTAGTAATTGATTGCAGATTGTACATTTATTCATTAGAAAAAATTGTAACATAAATTGACAAATAGGGCAACATGATTAGGAGGATTCACCACTCTATTAAAAGATTGGAAAAATGCAATTTGTCAACAATTCCATCAGTATTCAACTTATAAATGTCCACACTGCCCTTCTACATCCAAGGAACGACAATTTAGAGCCTGTTGAATCAGATTATAAAACAAACTCTACAATCTCTTTATTATATCAATATGACAACCAAAATTCAAAATTAACAACTGAATCCGAATACAAAATTTATTCAAGTGATTATTCAGAATTAAAAAAGTCAATGCCTATATAGATACTGGCATTACTATTTGTATAGCATCTAGAACATTGTTTTTTTTTTCACTCTCAACGTATGGTGTTTTAACGTAATTCAATCAAACGAAATAAACTAAAGACACATACAATAAAATTTAATTTCTATTGAGCTATGCCCATAATAAACAATACAAAGGAACTTGAGATACTTCCTTATCGAAGAAATTTATAGAGAATAATCGAGAACTTCTACTTGAAACTTTAAATAAAGAACTTTCACAAAGCTCTTAAACAATCGTGCAGTAAATGATTAAATGCAATGTCTACTAAAATGAACAACATAGTATATTTATATCTTTATATAAGATTACGTGAATTTAGAGATCAAGTATACTAACTATCCAATTTCACCATTAGTTTACTAGATTAGTGAGGAGCATTAGTTTACTAGATTAGTGAGGAGTTACTCCTTAAACAACTAATTCTAGTGGGGAGTTATGTCCTTTTAGCCACAAAATCCATCAAAATCATAGGGAACATTATTTTTAAAGACGTCCACTACTTTATTACATCACCTATCCACTTTCTCATATCTTGGAAAATTGTTCCCACTTTCTAAGGTTAGACTTCAACTTCTTTAGCCTATAACTTCATATTCTTATTATGCGTCGGCAAATCATCGCCTCTTGAATCAACAACTGTCTTGATGAGTCTTCAATTAACCATTCCGAGCCATCTTGATATATGGTCTATCCAAACACACTCATGGTTCAATCACATTACTTTATGACTAAGTAAAGCAACAATCTAAACTATTGTATAATAAACTTTGCAAATTTTCATCCCTTTAGATTTTATTGTTAAAGTCAAGTCTTTTCAATCTAACTTAGCATGAGTTAGTTATGTCAATCATCTTTGGCCTTATATTCAAATATTGCCTATTGTCAAAGATTTTCAACAATACACAACAACAAATGTGAACTCTCGCTTACTCATGAGATTTTATCAATATTGCACTATAAGCTCCTCTACATTCAAGTTTCCACCTTGTTATCTCATTAACATGCTAACTTCATATCAATCATGCTATCTTCATATCAATTTGCATACCAAATATTGATCAAGGCTCCCTAATATTTGCATAATTCTACCATTTCTTATTCATTAAGGATAACCATATAAGGCTAAGTCAATTTCCGAAATTAATGTCAATATTATGATTTGCTTCCCGTCGAATGTTTGTTTTTTTTATCCAAACAGTGTCATGAAGATCTTCTAATTGAATAACTTTTTTCCTTATTTATGAAAAAATAAAATCTGAAAGTACCACATGAATTAAGAAAAATCTCAACTCTCCAATTTACCGGAGATTCCTATTTATGAGAAATGAAGAGCTTAAGCATTTTTATAAAGCAGTATTTGTCAACCTATGGTCCTTGATTATCTCACTAATCAAATATCATTTCGATTAAACGAAACTCTTTTTTGTTTCTGGACTAAAACCCAATTGTGTCTACTAATCAATAAAAACCTGAACTGCTATGTATAGCTGGCCCATGAAACTGACAGTGAAATAAGGATGGCACTGACCCGACTTGATCATGGGCTAAACGATTCATGACTTAACAGGTCAAAGGCAGGTTGGGTTAATGATTTATTTTAAAAACATTTTTTCAAGAAACGTCATTTTGTCACTTTCAATAACCCAGCCCGTGGACCGATCAAGTCAAGAAATACTGGCCTGTTGACTTCGGGCCAAGCCGGACTGCCATGCATGGGTAAAAATATTCGGAAGCTATTAATCACGAATTTTTTCAGAAATTTTGGATAGTAAACAATTGCTAAAGTACTGAATACCCTTGTTTCGTCATACACTCCATAGACCGCAAAGGATGTAGCTCTCCTACGAGAATTTGGTTAGCTTACGAATATCGAATATCTGGATAATTCATGAAAACACGCTACAAAAGCCCAGTGTAAAGTCCTGCAATATGCCTACACTCACTTTCTAAGATGTGTATATAACAAAACAATGGTCAAAGCTCGACAATCAAACTTGTGGAGCAACATGCAAACGGTGAGCCAAAATATGTAAGATCTTTCACTACTTGCTCGACAATACCGATGCTAACTGGGGCCAACAGTATATATATGTGTTCACCGTTGCCAAGTTGCTGTGCTCCTAAAATGTGGAAGTAGAATGTACAACATGTGAGCCAAGTCAGTAGTCAGTCACGAGAAAATTAGAAGAGCAGTTCCTTGAGGATCAACAAGACTATCATGATGAAGCACATGATTACAAGCACTGTAGCACACATCACCATCCCTCCTTTTTTCTGCGTTCTCTCAGCCTGCAAGTCCAATTTATCCCACATGATATTGTCAAGTGTGTATTATCTTTTTTCCGTAAGAAAATAGTGCAGGACAAGAACAGTGGCAAAGTTCTAGAGAAGATGCATAGCATTATCATCAAACCAAAACAAGCAAAAACAGCCATTATGAACGAGCGTATCAACATAAATGGAAGAGAGAAATAGAACCTTCTGTAGTTGTTTAAAGCCCTCTTCCACTGCTGAAGCAACATTCTGGATGTTATAATCTATTCGATCTACAATTGTACCCTGCTTGTTAAATGTTAAATGCATCAGTAATTGACGATTCTGTCTTCACAAAATTACATAAAAGGTGTAGCTCAAACCTGATCTATCACCAGCACTGATAGGTCCTTCATGATTTGAGCAAGCTCATTTACTGACGCCACAACCTAGAAAAAGAAACATAGGCAAATCAGTACATAATTCAAATACTGGTCTTCTCACAGTCAATCAGGAGGATTGCAGCACCTGTTCGATCTCTTTCTCCCTCTCCTCAGTGAATTGTTCACTCTTCTTTAGTGTAACTATCTGATCATCATTAAAACCCTGGATGGATGCATCACGCATTACAATTGAGGACCAAATTGGTTAATCTTGTGAATACATATGATATAAACAATAACAACAAAATTTTGCTGCAATTTGGAATTGTAGTAAGTCAATGATAAAATAGAAAACTCAACATTTGAGACATGAAAATATAAATACTTAGAAGTTAACATTTACAAAACAATTAAATTAACACCCAAGACATGGTCTGAACTTCACATATGAACTTGACTTTAGTATGACTATCTTCAAACTCCGTCCCCATGTACAAACAGAAGTACCTTATAAGACTCATTTTCCATATCAGGAACGAACAAATGACCAGAGCAGGCAAGATATCAACATACCACATCACTAAATTCATAACCTTCAGATCTAGATCTGCTTTCGTTCCAGCTCATCTCCAAGTCAACCCCATCATGTCCCTACAAAATAAAACAAAAATAACAAATAGAAAGAATCCCTACAATCAAAAAGGGATAACTTCCTGCTAAGTTTATCAAGTACTCCACCACTTGTTACCAGTAAACACCAGTATGACAATAACCCTTCTTCAAAGACCTCTATAAAACTTTTCTAATCCACAACATATATGGTTTTTTGAACAATAATGGATATCTGCAGACCTCTTTTTGCTGCTGCAGACGCTTTAGATACGTTGACTGTTTCTTTCGGAGCTCCACCGAAAGGGTCTGAAGATCCGTTGCAAGAGAACGCTGTAAAAAAGCAGAAAACAAATCAAATATCGGCAACTACCAATTACTAATAGAGTAAATGCTTAGCACTCTAACGCCTAGTTCTTTATTAAGAGTTACAAATCCAACTGGCGAAGGAAATCCCCCAGAAAACTAATAATCAGCATAAAGAAAAAAGTGATGAATAATATACCTGTACATTTTTTCTGAGATTTGAATCCTCAGAAGATTGCAACTCAGTGGCAGCAAGCTTCTTTAGTATTTTCTCAGACTTCCTCAACAAATCTGTGATCTCACGCGTAAGCAGTTCAATCAAATGTTGATCCTCTTTGCCCTCTGAAAAAGAGGGCATCAAAGCTTTCGCATGAGCCTTGTCCAACTCTTTGATTTTGGTTCGAATTCGATGAATGTTAGCAGATATTTCCTCAGAATCATCGACCCAATCTGGTGGGAGACCAATTGTAAACGCATCACTGCTGCACCGAGTAAATTGTTTTTGAAGATCAACAAAAATCTGCATTTTGTTAGCACAAAATATAAAGTGATATATATAAACACAGTACATATATAAACACATAATTATAAGTAACCTGGAAGCAGCATACCTGGACGGACCTGCGTCATCAGTACTGAGAGGAGTATAAGAGGAGCGATTGGAGCGAAGAAACGAACTGCTGACCATCTCGATGACCGGACCGTTCGAACCGGAAGCTGACGACGATAAAGGAGCGCGCATGCTATTGACAGCATCTCTGTGCCTCTTGTACTGGCTTGTTCGATTTCTGGTTGCCATAACCGTCAAGAAAGATAGAGAAAAATCAACTAAAAGAAGAGGCCTTTGGATTGAAGAAGGATTGAAGAGCTGAGTAAGAGCGGGTGGTGAAATGCAAAAATAAAAAAGGACTTCTTACGCAAACTAACTGTGTTCTGTTGGGCTCTGTCGTGGCCCAAAATGCAATTTTCTTAATTATTTTTATAAAAAGTAAGAGTAGCAACGTTAAAAGCTTGAGGAAGCCAGACAAATTCATGTACAACCAGGGCCTTTTGGTCCCTCTCCCTCCCTCCCTCTACAATCTATGCACTTATTGCCAATAAGAGGGAGTCGGGGGACGTTTTAGAAATCGTGTAACTTTTAAGCAATTTACACATAAAACCCCTTCCGTCGGCTTTTGACTTGAGAACCGGAGAAACTCCTCTACTGTTATTTGGTTTATTCGCTGCGTCTGCCTTGTTAGTTATTTTCCGTCCTTGTAATTGGTTTCTGCTCTTCACTCTTTAACCATTAAATTTAATCGAATAAGAGACAGCGACAAAATAGTGCTAATTGTTAAGGAGTCGGCATCTGCCCATCAGTTTCAGCTATGGAAGATGATACATGGAGTTTGGGTCTCTCTGGTTCTTCGAGAAGCTATCAGTCAGTCATCAAAGATTTCTCCCGTAAGTTCAAGATTTAATTTTTTTAATTTCTTTTCTGGGTTTTATATTGGTTTCGTTTTGATGGGTTTTCGTGTCATCTTTTAATGGGTGGATTTGTGATGTTGTGACTTTTGAAGCAGATCTTTGTGTTGATTTTGAAGACAGAGAGATAGAGGAAGATGATGACTTAAGGGCTGAGTACCCTTGTCCTTTTTGTAGCGAAGATTTTGATTTGGTTGAATTATGCTATCATATTGATGACGAGCATCATGTGGAAACCAATTCTGGGGTAATCATTTGCTTCAACTCTCGTCATGGTTACTGCTTATTTCTAGCGACCTGTGTCAGTACACTCACTCTTGTTTGTGTGTCATGTATCGTTGCAAGAATTATTGGACGTATCTGCCTCCGTCTGTTTGTGTTTTGTTATACACTTCTGGCCTGAATTTACTATCCTCAGGCATACTGCATGTACAGTTTTTCAGCATCTTTAAGTACTCTTGAAGCAAGCTTCCTGCTAGTCCACGAATTATTAAAATCAATGCTTTGAACAGAAAATTCAACGTTTCTTTTCTGCCTGGTTGGAACAGCTTTCATTGCTGGTCACTGTTCCTTTATGTGATAACTCAACGTGTTGATTTAATAGCCATCTATGGCTTCTTGTAGGCTTTTTCTGCCTCACAAAATTTGGTTCAATTTCTTGTACTTTTTTGGGATTCTGCATTATCTATTTGTGTTTAGAGTTATTTGAAGTCAATTCTCCAACTCTAACTTAACCTTTTTTTTAACTATTACGTTTTAAAAGCATAGAGTGCCAGTAATACAATTAACCTTTATTTTTAAATTTTTTATATTTATTATATTGCCATAAGTCTGACAAAAGAATTACACTGCCATAAGCGCCTCAGTTTGAATGCATAATTCCATAAAGCTATGAAATTTGGAATGTTTAAGAAAGATTGGTTTGTGATGATAGCTGTGCTTGAAATGAGAGAGCAACTTTTTTCCTGTCATGATCAATATTTGTTGAGAGAAAGAAGAAAGCATGTTAAATTAACTCCTTCCAATTTATATGATTGATTTTTCGTATGTTTGACTGCTCACATTTATCTTATCTACTTGACATGCCATCAGCATGATAAGCACTTTCTGAATTGGAACTTGCTTACAATGATCATTATCTGCAGTTGCAGGTATGCCCTGTTTGTTCCACAAGGGTGGGAGTAAGTATGGTTGGGCATGTACAAGTACAGCATGAAGAAATGATCAAGATATCCTTTCTTAGTTGATTTTAATCTCCCCATTCATGCTCAATATTGATTTTTGCCCCTTTCTGTGGACATAATTTAAGGTCCTTACTGTGTCATTTCTTCGACAGTAAGTCGTTTGCTTAGTTGATATTTTAGTTAGATTCAGGGTTGTGTTTGTATTCCCTGACTAAAGATTACAGTTTGCAAAAGTTAAAATCCCAGCAAATTAAGTCACATCCCACTCTTTCTTTTCTAAAGGAGTTGGAAGATGGACACATGCAATCTCTAGTCAGTGGGACGTCCACCGTGGTTTCTTCTTCCAAATTGGCACTTGATCCCTTGCTGTCATTCCTTTTCACTGTACCATCTTCTGATAAGTCCAAACCTGTACAGTCTGTTTTGTCAGGTGAACTAACATCAGAAGAGAAAAGCTCATGCGAGAATGTGCCAGAAAGGTTAGTTTTTCAACAAACTCCAGTAACATGTCCTATGCATTTTTGTCCATCCTAAATCCTTATGCAAGAAATAAGCTTTCTTTTGAGCAAAACTGGAAACTAATGACAGTTATTATATGATAAAGAGCCTTCATAGATGAGATTTGCATCCAGAACAAATTTAATTACCAGACAGGATATACAGTATACTACTAAAGAAAAACTTTTCTCTCGTGACTTGGTGATGGTAGAACTTCAGTTCTGAAAGCATGAAAAATAAGATAGATCAGAGTGTTATTGCATTTGTTAGGACTGAACGAGACATGATACATAAAGAGCCATTCCACATTGAGAGAGCATATAGGATAAAGTCAACATCTTGATTGTGACATAACGCTAAAATGATGTCAAAAATACGTGGATTAAAGTAGTTGCAAAAAGTTTAGTAATTGTGAAGGAAATCCGGTTTCCAAGAATTCTAATATGGCTAGAGTTCATTTCTAATTTATGTTGGTGTCTTAGTTATTTTGCAGCTTAGTCCTCTACTATTTGCCTTGAAGTGTCTGAAGGTTCATTGTTTCTGCTTAGACTAGCAGTCAGTCAAGTTTCCTGGTTTGCGCATGGATGTTTTCTATCCTAGACCATTTCCTTGTGCTAACTTTGATGGCATTTGCATGGTTGCAGAACTGTTCATCCCTCACCCATGTCCGACAAGGAATATACAGAGAAGGCAAAGAGAAACGAGTTTGTACAGGAATTGTTGTTGTCCACCATCTTTGACTTGAGTTTATGCCTGAGAGACATAGAAATGTTCACTTTTAGCCTCAGATTATAACAGGTCCATCAGTCTCTGATAAATGTATATCTTGGTAAGGGGAACTAGGTTAGATCTGGTGGTAAAGAAATGTGGTTATATTGATGTAATCAATTAGAACAGATTACTGATAAGGTAGCAATGCTATGTGTTTTGGTACTGGAAAATCAATTTTAGCATTACTTATTGATCGCAGATCTTGTATATATCTTCTCCCTGACATATTGCAAAATGTTGTCGCTGCAAAGATGATGGCTAATGCAGCTCACAGTCTCACCCTGTCCTCAGGTTTAGTAGAACTGGGTTTAGCTAAATGATAAGACTTGAAAGAAAAGACGTGGAGATTTGGCCATAAAAAGAAAAACAATAATTTGATAAACTGAACTTACAACCTTTCAGAATGGAAAAGACGTCACCTATGTATTTTGGACTCTTTAAAAGAGCGCGAGTTAGACGCAGGCTCATTGTCGCAACTCGCAACATTTACGAAGACTGGCCAATTTCTTGTACCAATGGAATGATCGAACCAATGGAAGTTCGCCGCGGCGACCACTAGCCTCGCCGCAACGAGAGTTTCAAAATCAAAAATCCGTCATCTAAAAATTAACAATCACATGCATTCAAACCTAATAACAAGCTAAACATACTCAAACACAAAAGGAGTCTCAATCTTTCATGTCACTACAATTTCAAGGAGATTGAACAAACTTTGCTAACATAACATCATACATATCAAAGCTTAGAACAAA
>JANVCL010000004.1:6945764-6971415 GCA_026546855.1 Erythroxylum incrassatum
GTGCGAAGTGCAAGAGCGAGTGGAGTTTAATTGATGTACTCGCCGTAAAATTCTGACACGTGAAGATGTGGGATTAGTTGTTGTGCATGACATGAATATGCTCACGAGCAAGTCCATTCAATATTCAGGTACGAGATCTTCATAAGGGTTGTGTTTTATTATACGAAATTAATTATTTTATTATTATTATTATTATTAATTTCCGGAGCATTTTCTCCAAAACTTCGAGACAAATTGGGTCGTCATCAACAGCTAAAACTCAAACTTGTCCAGAAGTGAGAGACATATATTTACCTATTCCGAATGTGTATGGAATAGGTAAAGACAAGGTTACATGATCTTTACCTATTCCCTCATGTCCAGGAATGGGTAATCTTAGTAATAGCTATTCCGTTAGCTTTTTGCCAACCAAACACAGTAATAGTTAACAATTAAGAATAGAGGAGTAATAGAATAGCTATTATCCTCTACCAAACAGGCCGTTAATTGTGATAATCAGGAATAAGTTAATTCCTGCAAACCCATTTCTCTTTTAACAATATGCTAATTAGCAAAGAACAAAAGGAGTAATTACCCTAATAGTTGAACTACTGAAATGAGGAATTTGGATACTGAGAGTGGATAAGAAGATGGAGGCATGTGCTTCTATCATATGATGTGGCTTGCCATCTTCACAGCATGAGTCTGCAGATACCTGCACCAGAAAAGCGATGTGCATTTACATTTTTCCTTCCAATTCATGAATATAATCATGTTAAAAAGAGCCTGCATATTCAAATTATGTGGGTTCCCCGAACATGTGAAGCCTTGATCTTTCATGTATCTTTTTATTCGGCAACCCCAACCCTACCTGTAAAGATAATATTTCCCTAATTTTAGGGCAATACGATTTATGACATGATTAGTTACATCCTAGCCTAGGAGGTGCTAGTCTTAAATTTATCAAATTAAAGCAATGCATCGGGACTTGTAGCATTAATATGATTGGTCCAAAACGCCAACTTGGTATTGCCCTCTCTTTTCTTGCCATAGCCGACCGTTTCTCCAATAATACATTGCTTTTCAATATCACTGATCGTAATTATAAACAGTGTTCATCAATAGGTAATCTACTTAAATTTTCTTTGCATAATTAATTATATACAACAACAATATTCGGTATAAATTTCACCGTTAAGTTTAGAGAGATTTATAGTACGCAGTCTTACCCTTAATTAATAGAGAAGCTATTTCTAAATAAACCACATATAAAAAATGTATATATAATAAAGAATAATGAATAAACAAATAGTAGTAATTAAAATTTTAAGTAAAATGATAATAAAAAAATATAATAAAATGGTTGGAAAAAATGAAAACTTTTAAAAATGCATAAATGAATAAATACAAAAAAAGATATATAATAGAATAAAATAAAAATTAATTGTATATTTAATATAATCAATATAAGATTTATCATTTTAAGAAATACAAAACTAACTGCTTGCTTTGACATATATATTTTTATTAGCTCCTGCCTAGTATTAAATATTTTTATTTTCCACTATTTCAGCTTTCAGCGGGGATAGTGTTCTAGCGGCCAGAACAAGAAACAGAAACGGAAACTACAGGGCATCCCATTCCTAAAAGAGAAGCGACACTTGGCTTCTTTCTGTTGCCTATAGTCTAAGATTCCGCTAAATCTTACACAGACGATTATAGCTCTAAGTGCCGGGTGAGTGGTCCCGTAAAAGCCGCTCCACGTGGGCCTCCCAGCAATCCGAACCTAGCCGCTTTTGTTCCCAACCTGAGATTTGAATTTTTTGAACGTTGAACCCTCTTCCCTCACTGCGATTCATTTCACGTACGTAATTAAAATTTGTGATAATCTAAGAAGTATATCAAAATAAGTTTTTCTTTTTAAAAAATCCCCTTTGAGATTTATGCTTAATATTCTAAAAAGTATATTAAACTTATCAAATCATGTTAGGTGTCAAATTTGATTACAGAAAATATATTAAAAAAAGTGACGGTAGATGTTAATATTACTATAGGGAAAGGCTTATAATAACAAGTATTTATTTATATTGCTTAGGGCCGAAGATGATACTGGTAATTTAATGGTGTAGTTAAAACTGATAACATATTTGACTTGCTTTTGTATCCTGGGTAGGTAACCATTTTCAACCACCGTTTTCCGTTTTCTGATTGACACACTCGGCCTAACACATGACACTGGGCTACACCTACACTAGACACGGCTTAAAGATTGCATTTCTTGGCTTTTAAACTTGACCCATTTTGGTACATCGAATTCCAAGTTTCATTAGCTATTTCTAGGATTAACTTGGTCACAAAGATAGCCTTGTTCCTTTTAAAATATTCGAAAGTAGTATTAAAACTACATGATATTATTGGCGTAAAAAGATTATCATAAAAAAGCAATTAATAATAATGAAAATGAACCAAGGTCCAAGGAAAGCGTAACTGATTAAGATATTGGCAATCCATTCATAGTATCATAATTGCTTTACCTTTTACCCTATCTTTGGAATGTGCTTAATTTTGTTTCCATGTCGAATTCATTTGTATTTCTCATTCTAGCAGCAATGCTTATGAATCCGTATCACTCTCTTAGGAAGCTTATTCACTTTGAAAAATCAAAAGGAATATGAGGTCTAATTACGTTTTGAGGATGAACTTAATTAGGTAGGAATGCTTATCATTAATATGAAGGATATCACTTGAATCTTCAATGAATTCAGTACCAATGTTTTAACAACGATGACGCTAATTTGGAATGTAAACGAGCTTAAATTTTCATTCTTACTTCATCACCGTAAGAGTTAAGACACTTGGGATCCAATCAATGTCAAGATTAGACCTCAATCTGTTGGGATTAAAAAGTTGAAAGAGAAATCAAATCAAAGTACAAAGAATGAACTTGACCCAATTGTGAGATCAAAAAAGGAGGCACTAACACCCACTCTGACACAGGTAAACGTCAATCCAGCAGCAAGTGATCGCCGAGAGCGTGCGTGAAAACCACTCTCCATCCTGAAACACTGTTTCAAGGGACCCACCTCATTGTGGGACGCACGCTCCGTGGGTAGCTTCTAGAGAAAGGAAAGCGGTTGATGGACTTGGACGCGGGAGGTTCGGAGGGAGGTTAGGAGATGTAGGTGTCTGTGTCTGTGTGTGAGAGAGACTTGTATCATATGTGCGTAGAGACGAGTATAAAGCAAAGAGACTTACTTAAAAAGAGAAAAGTGAAAGGGAAATGGAGACCGTGAAGGTGTAATGAATTAAGAAGATCAATCACCGCCAACACATATTACACAAAATATCATCACTCTTCCTCTTTCTATCTTCAGCTTCTTTCTCATCTCCACCATTGTCGTTTTGTCGGGGGTGAATGGCGGGGATGGAGGAGGGAGCATTGTCGTTTTCGGTGGCGGCAGTGCTGGAGGATGTGCTGCAACAGCACGGCGGCATCATTATTACGCACGGAGATCTCGATTTGGAATCTAGAAAAGCTGAAGAAGCTGGTGCTCTGTTTTTCGCTTTCGTTTCTTGATCCTGATTCTGAGTCATGAATTTCATTTAAGAATTATTGATCTTGTGCTTAAACTTAATTGTAGCGTCGAGGAGATACGAAGCAGCCGGGTGGTTGAGAAAGATGGTCGGAGTAGTGGCCGCTAAAGATTTGCCAGCCGAGCCTTCCGAGGACGAGTTCAGGCTTGGATTGAGAAGTGGGATTATCCTATGCAATGCACTTAATAAGGTTCAACCCGGAGCGGTCCACAAGGTGGATATATATATTGTACACACTAGTATCACAACAATTCTGGAAATCGCAACTGAGTCTGCAATTGTAGTCGCGGACCACAAAATTTAGAACCTTCACATGTAGAGGGTATTTAAAGAGATTAATTGGTTTCAGGTGGTTGAAAGCCCATGTGATGCGGCACTTATCCCGGATGGAGCAGCATTGTCAGCATTTCAGTACTTTGAGAACGTACGGAATTTCCTTGTGGCTGTTCAGGAGATGGGAATTCCTACTTTCGAAGCTTCTGATCTTGAACAAGTATGTCTTCCAATTACTCTAAACGAAAATTTGCCTTTTGAACTCTTATCCCAGATTTTGCTTGGAATTTGGATACATTCGTAGCGGAGAAGTTATCAGTCTGAACTCGATTGTATGTTTTGTTGTCCTCTTTCCTCGAAAAATTTCAGGGAGGAAAATCTGTAAGAGTTGTGAACAGTGTTTTGGCACTCAAATCCTATTCTGAATGGAAGCACAGTGGTGGAAATGGAATTTGGAAATTTGGGGGAACCGTGAAACCTACCATGTCCACAAAAGCATTCGCAAGGAAAAATGCAGAACCATTCATGAATTCTCTGTCAAGGAACTCATCAATGAATGAGAAATCATTGGACCCCCCGTGCGCTGAGCTCGACTCTAAGAAAATGGTAAATGTGCTTTAAAAAGTTCTGCCCCACATAGATATAAGTGACAATTACTAAGTTTAAAATCTTTATAATCTTCGCAGTCCATTGATTCCATGAATATGCTTGTTCGAGCTCTGTTGGTAGACAAGAAGCCGGACGAAGTTGCAAAGGTAGGAGATTATGCACCCGTTATATTTCCTAACATTATGAACTGTAACAAATCAATATAGGGTAATTAAGAGTTTGTATAGTGCCAAGCTCCATTACTATCCTAAGTTAGCTTTTGAGCAATTTGACAAAATAAGTTTTTATTTTTCTAAAACAAAATATCAGAATATCATTAGAATTTGTCTTATCCCCACTCCCTAATGAAGATGTTTGCATTGCGTTGCAATTCCATAGTTCTTATATTTTAGTATGACCAAGTTTTACAGCAAATCTTATTCGTGCTTTGCCCTTATGCCTTTTTCCGCTTGCAATAGTTGGTAGAATCGGTTCTAAGCAAGCTTGTTGAGGAGTTTGAACATCGGATTGCAAGCAACTATGATATGGTAAGCTGAAATTTAGCTTGTCTATTCATAAGAGGATGAGCTTCACCAACATCCAAATCATTTTGTGTTTATGCTGTAATTTGTAGCTGAAGGCGACACCTAAAGACAACACTACTTCACAGGGTTGTAAGTTTTCCTTCAAAACTGCATTCACAAATAAAAAGGTAGCTCTTAATCTAGAACTGAGAGTAGTATAATTCTATATCAAAAGCTGCAAATCAGATAATAACACCTCAATTTTTATACATACTATTGTCTTCGGTTTTTGATTTATGAAGAGTGAAGAAATGGACAATAAAATGATCAAGAAAGAGGAATCTTGTCGCACAAAAAAAGACGAGGAACTACAAAACCGAACCTTGAAACAACATATAATCTTTGCTCAACAACAAAAAGATGTTCAGGTTTGTTACTTTACTCTATTTCTCGTGTTTTTCTATCAGCAACATGATTTTTTTATGCCAATTGTCCTTCTTTTACAGGAATTAAAACATTCAATTCATGCAACAAAAGATGGTATGCAGTTTATGCAAATGAAATTTCACGAGGAATTCAACAATCTTGGTAAGTTTTTGTGATATGAATTATTTATTTTTACCGCTCTGCGCATCTTTTTTTTCTTGGTGGATTTTGAGTGTATGAAATGGGAAGGGAATTAAAAAATACATCTACTACTTTCTGCACAGGACTGCACATTCAAGGACTAGCTCATGCAGCTTCTGGTTACCATAAGGTTCTCGAGGAAAATCGCAAGCTTTATAATCAGGTGCAGGACCTGAAGGGTAGGCAACTACTAGCCAAAAACTTATTCTGCAACATATTTCTGTGATTTTCTTGAACTTCAACACTTTGCTTCATTTGAACAGGTAGTATTCGGGTTTATTGTCGAGTGCGGCCATTTTTATCCGGACAATCAAACTTTCCAAGTACAGTGGAAAATATAGAAGAAGGAACTATTTCTATTAACTCCCCATCGAGATATGGGAAAGGATGCAAGTCCTTTATCTTCAACAAAGTTTTTGGTCCAACTGCAACACAAGGTAGGCCATAATTTCTTCGAAAGTAAGGTTTGACATCAATATAATATTGCAATTGTATGGATTTTTACAAATTTCATTCATTAAATTGCAGCGGAGGTCTTCTCTGACATGCAGCCCCTGGTTCGATCAGTTCTGGATGGATACAATGTTTGCATTTTTGCATACGGTCAAACTGGATCTGGAAAGACATACACTATGGTAAGAATTTAAGATACGCGACAAATATTATAATCGGTTCTGCTATGAAATCTATTGGTTGCAATATAACTTGTCAAAACTTTTGTTAACCTTGGTTCTCATTCTTCCAGACAGGACCCAAGGAGCTTACGGAGAAAAGCCTTGGTGTAAATTATAGGGCATTGAGTGATTTATTTCTTCTAGCGAAGGAAAGGAAGAACACGTTCTGCTATAATGTTGCAGTTCAAATGATCGAGATTTACAATGAGCAAGTCAGGGATCTCCTAGTCAATGATGGAAGCAACAGAAGATATCCTTCAAAACTGTGCAATTACAGTTATGCAAACTTTAAATACCTTGATTTCATTCTGTTTTAAACGTTTAATTGATAACTATAACAATAATCTGAAACTTTATTTGGACTTATGAATTGCGTATACGGAAGTCATACTTAACACAATAACACGTTAGAAATCCGCAATAGTTCTCAAAGTGGTCTCAACGTACCGGATGCCAACCTGGTTCCAGTGTCATCAACATCAGACGTTATTGAACTGATGAATCTTGGACACAGAAATCGTGCAGTTGGTGCTACAGCATTGAATGATCGAAGCAGTCGCTCCCATAGGTGGGTTATTTTCCTACGTGTGCCTTCTTCCACAATTATATTGTAATGCCTTCTAGGAACTTATAATCTTCATGAAATTGTAGCTGCTTGACTGTTCATGTTCAAGGAAAAGACATGACATCCGGAACTATTCTTCGGGGCTGTATGCATTTGGTTGATTTGGCGGGTAGTGAGAGGGTAGACAAATCTGAAGCGAGAGGAGATAGGCTTAAAGAAGCACAACATATTAACAAATCCCTATCTGCTCTAGGCGATGTCATTGCATCTCTTGCACAAAAGAATCCACATGTCCCTTACAGAAACAGCAAACTTACACAGCTACTACAAGACTCACTTGGTGAGGTCCATATTGCTCGCTTTATCTCGGATTTTCTTTATTATATTTTTTTGGGTAATGATCACCTATTGGTTTGCTGTCCTTATTTCAGGAGGGCAAGCCAAGACACTGATGTTTGTTCACATAGGCCCTGAGCCCGATGCCATTGGTGAAACAATCAGTACACTCAAATTTGCAGAGAGGGTAGCCACTGTTGAACTTGGTGCTGCTCGAGTGAATAAAAATATTACAGATGTTAAAGAACTCAAAGAACAAGTTGGTGCCTCTGTCTCTATGCTTTAACCCTTGATAATCCCTTGTCTCAATAGTAACCTTCTATTTGACATCCTCGCTACTAAAAGTTGATGTAATTCTTTTTCTTTCTTTATCTTCACCTCCAGATTGCAAGCCTTAAGGCAGCATTGGCCAAGCAAGAGGGTGAGCCAGAATGCCTTCAACGTTCTGCGTCTGGCAACTACGAAAGATATAGAAGGAAAGAAAGTGACTCGTCACCTTTGAATCCTAAACAGCAGTTTGGAGACTTCAATGACAGCAATGGCTTCAGGCAACCGATGGGTCATGTAGGCAACATAGCGGTGAATATTGTCTCACTTTAATCATTGGCAGGATTCTTTTCCCAGAAGCTTTCTGGTTAATGCGATTGAGCATTTGCAGAACGTCATTAGCACTTCTAATACATCTCTAGATTCCCTTGCAAGAATATTTCTTCATATAAGTGCAAATACCTAA
Source organism: Erythroxylum incrassatum (assembly GCA_026546855.1). Classification (NCBI taxonomy): domain Eukaryota; kingdom Viridiplantae; phylum Streptophyta; class Magnoliopsida; order Malpighiales; family Erythroxylaceae; genus Erythroxylum; species Erythroxylum incrassatum. Next base: position 6,953,658 of record JANVCL010000004.1, read on the forward strand.
TTATCTTGGATCATCCTCCCGAATGTTTAAAGTTTTTCTTTGAATTCTCTGCAGGTTCATTCAAACTCTAAGCTGCGTCAAAAGAGGCAAAGTCTTGATCTTGATGGGCTGTTACCTAATTCACCTCCATGGCCTCCGCTTATTAGTCCTAGCCAAACTTATGGGGAGGATGAAAGGGAAATGGGATCTGGTGAATGGGTGGATAAAGTGATGGTGAACAAACAAGAAGTTGTAAACAGAGTTCAAAGCTCTCCACGATGCAGGGAAGCAGACAATGGCCATTTGCCTAATGTCTTATACCAAAAGTATCTGTCAGATTCTGCCAAAAATTTTCCGGACCAATCCTATATCATGCACATGGATAGCAACCCTTTCAACTTTGCTACAACCGACGATGTGGATGATAATCTTGATGCTGTCACCAGCGACTCATCTGAACCTGATCTGTTTTGGCAATTTAATCAGTCCAAACTTACCAGCTTAACCACTGGAATTGAGTCGAAGACCAAAATGTCATTCTCAAAAGCAGCAAAACATGCAGATCTAAGGTGCGATTTTGATTATTATTTTTGGTATGATTTTGCATGCTGATGACTATCTGATAAGTGCTTTTAAACATTTTCCCTGAAAAAGCTTCCAACTTTTGCAGCAAGAACTTGAACTCAACGCTAGGCCCTTCACCGTCAAGGAAGTCACCAAAAGGAGTTGGAGCTACCTTGCAGAGGGGTGGAATGCATCCTCCTCTTGCTGATGGGAAGCGCAAAACTGGTAGCAGAAAGTAGGAATTTTCTCTAGCCACGTTAAGGAAAGAGGTTTCAGATTCTTTTGTTTCTTGGCTTATATATGCATACTTTTTTCTTTTTTTCAGAGAGATGGTGCCGTTTTTTATTTCTTATTTTTTAAAGTTTAATGTTTATAAAATGTAAATTGAGCAATAATTTCAATTGCTTGTTGAATAGATGTGACCTGACTCGCAAGTTGCCTGGTTTTTGACGGTGCATGTTCTGGTTACTTGTTTTATGCTACTACAGAAATTCCCAATTCTCTCAAACTAAACTTACCAGCTTAACCAAGATTAGTATCTTGACATTTAGCTAATCACTTGTTCTTTTCTTAAACATTGCCATCGGACAATAAATTAGACTGGTTATCAAATTTCGAACAACGAGCGATGGAGAGACAGAAGAGACTTGAGGGAGAGCGCTTGAGCCACTGGAGCGACGGAGCCACTGACATCTAGCAACATACCGAGCAAAACGTCGAAAGAAACACCGAGTGAAACTTCGTGAGTGACACACTGTGAGCGAGAGTGAGGGTTGAGAGCTCCACATTTACTGTAGATTAATTATAATTAATCTATAGTAACATGAAAAGTAAAGAAGTAGTTCACCTTTGTCGTCCCCACCTCCTGTTGCAGCTAAAGTTTTGCTTCTTCCACCTCCATTGCTTTCACCTGCATTGTCCCTCCTAACAGCCACTCTTCACCACCTCTTCCTTTCTTTAACTACATTCTTTGCTTCTACTCCTTTTATCCTCTCGTCATTAACCAATCCTGAGCATTTTCCCGCTTACCTCACTTAAAGAACCTTCGACTTCACCCCCAATACATACTGCTACTTCACTGCCTGAAGCTTCCTTGAAAAAATCTTGGGTGCAAATTGTGGGAGACCATAACCCTGACTCCAAGCTCAACTACAACCTTCCTAATAAAGGAGCTTACATCAGGATTGTATCTCCACCATTGGAGACTCTAAAAGATGGAGCTCTAAGATGGAATGCCAATGTAGTGGGATTCTTTTTAGAAAAAAGGGTGGCTTTTCCGATCATGAAAGAATGGGCCTTGAACAATTGGAGGAAAATTGGATTGCAAAAAAGACCTTGTCAATGCAAACTTCAAATTCTCGCATGAAGAAAAAGCAAAGCAAATCTTAGAAGCTGACCATGGCATATCTTTAACAAACCACTCCTATTGCAAATGTGGAAACCAAGTTTGAATATTGATGAAATTAAGCATGAACATATACCTATGTGGATATATATCCATGGTGTGTACACCCTTGGAATAGTAGACTATGTCGGGTCGAGTCATTTGGCAAGCTTTATAAGCCAATATGCATGGATTAGGAAACGACAAAAATAAAAATGATTATTTATACAAAATTATTCATCTTAGGAAGTGACAAGGCCAATCTTTGTAATGTTATTCCTACGATCAAACTTGATGAGAACCTACAACCTGTTGAAGATATTGTAAGAGTTAGCTATGCATGGAAACCTAATACAGGTAAGAAAAGAGTGGAAATCTACTGGGAGAGTCTTCAGGACTGGAGACTACAAAGAGCTAACTAGAAACAACGAGGATCGAAAAGACACTCGACTGGTTGGAGAGGATCAATGCAATGGAGCTTGACTGGTTGGAGAGGAGTAATTTTTCGGCCTATAGCGAACTCTATAATAGTTGCTAAGGCCTTGTTCACCTTTTGACACGATTTGATTCAATTCAGGGAAACCAAACAAATCAAGCTAATCAGAAATCATTTTCTCACTACGCGAATCCAAAATAAAACTCGGAGCGAGAATTAACATTCGGCTAGGTTAGGTCGCTTTCTCTGCGGCTTCTACCACTTGGTTGCTTTCCACACTTAAAGAAGAGGAATCAAAAGACTATTCTATCTCAAGCAAGATTTTTTAAGATGCATGAATCGCCAGTTCTAAGAGATTCACAAGCATAAGCCAAACAGACTGAGAGGCATAGCTGAATGTGCACTTCTTTGCTATAGCTAATCGAGAGAATGTACATCCAAATGTAATGAAGTCATTCCACAGGAAAAACAACAATCAAGCACATCTCAAGAAGAAAACTAGAATGTTGAAGAAACTAATCCAATAAAGACTCCCCAAAAAGTCAGTGAAGTTATCTTACAGGAAAATCAACAATCAAACACCTCTCAAGAAACAATACATATGAATGAACCAAGCACTCTTATGAATAAACAAAAAAACCTTAAGAGGTATATAGGGGAAAGCTACTGATAAATCTACATATATAAGGGAACTTCTAGAAACTATAGAACAAACAACTACCACTAACACTACTTTTGAACTAGTGTGTAGAAGAAGGTCCAACAGGAAGAAAAAAATCCCCTCAGGGGACTTTTGTGTATGATTATCCTAACATGGAATATTGGAGGGGCCAATGCCACTTATAAAAAGCTAATGATAAGGGAGTAGATTTTGGAGAATAAAGCAAGCATTGTTGGTATATTGGAAATAAGAATGAGACAACAGAATTGCAACATGCTAAAACTACTTCCTCCACAATGGCAACAAGCTAGCAACCATACACAACATCCTAATGGCTGAATTCTAGTCTGTTATGATACCAATGTGGTTTAAGCCCATATAGAATTTACCTTGGATCAACTTATGCATATGAAGTTGGAAGTTAAGGTAACTACTTCAATCATACATATCTCTTTGATTTATGCTCATAATTTTGCTTACCAATGATAACATTGTGGAAAGAACTTAGAGATATTGCAATACACAACAACACTCTATGGATGATTGTTGGAAACTTTAATGCAATCATTAATGTGAATGAATTTGAAGGAGAAATAGTTGTAGGCATTCCATGCCCTAATTTTAGAGCTTATTTGGAAGATATTCAAGCTTGGGACACTCCATCATGGTGGCTGCTTCTTTACTTAGAAAAATAACTAAGCTAATGGTTCCTTTATTCGAAAGAAACTTGACAAATGTTTAGGGAATCAACATTGGTTTCAAACATTCCCATCCAACTATACATTATTTGAGAACATTTACCTTTCTGACCACTTAATGATGATTACAAAAACATCTTCAGAAGTCGGTAAGAAACCATTTATGTTTAATAATTTTTTTATTGATATTGCAGGCTTCTAAGAAGCCCTAAGGAATAATATATTTCCAATTATTACAAGCTTTGAATAGTTTATATATGCAAGAAGAAACAGGTTGATCAAGTAGGAGTTGAAAAATCTGTTCTTGAGTAATGTAAGGGATACTCACCATCTGCGAGATACAATTAAAAGAAAGTTGGATAAAATTCAATCTAAGCTATACTTTAATCCCACTTGTAGCTCTTCAAGATATGGAGATATCAACAATGAGAAACCTTGCTAAAACTATCACTTATGATTTTTTATTAATAAAGTAAAGATCTTGTATAAGATGGTACAAGCAAGGTGACAGAAACAATACCTGTTGGTGTATGCCCCGTGAATCAATTATAGAATGTACTCTACTTGATTAGTTGTGATTTCGATAGTGTCGTATTTTGACCTTATTTAATATTGGGATGTTATTATGTCTTGCTAGAGACCACTTATAACTTATGGGCCTAAAAGAAGTTTGGACCTCCTGTTAATATTAAATAAGCCTACAGGGTCGCACACCAAGCAAACTGAACATTTATTAGGCCTTAATCTGATTTGGGCTTTAGGCATTAAGGTTAGGCTTTGGGCTTTAGGGTTTTACTATATATATGGACATATAGTATGAATTGAAGACAAGAGACTCATCTACTTAAAACCCTAAAAGGAGACATCCTCTACTAGAGATAAAGAGCGAGTGGTCTTAGAAAGTGGTGTTAGTACATTATAAAGGATTGTTCAGTCTTGCAAGAGTGTGGCTACCAGTAGAGGCGTGACTTTTGACGTGCTCTTCTCGTCACTACCAATTCCTTTGCATATTTTCGTTGCAAAAGGTATAACATGATTTGAATTTTGTTTCGATATTCATATGGGTCTTGGTGTTTCGAATTCTCAAAGATGATAAATGTTATTGCTATTATCAATACCTACTTCCACAAAGCAGTAACTACCAGAAGATGCAGAAATAAAATAATCTGCCTGGTAGAGGGGGATCAGATTCTGAACAATCAGCAACTGTTACGTAATGGAGCCTTTCAATTCTTCTCCAAATCGATGAATGATCCTAGTCAAGTCTGTCCTATAGTGCCCTTATTAAAGGAAGTGATAAATGAAAGCCTAAGCATACTAGAAATAAAATCTCTCTGCAGGCCTATAACTATTTCAGAAATTGAGAAAACTCTCAAGTCTTTGGATCCTTACAAGGCTATGGGTTAATTCATTAAATCTTGGAGTGTTACAAAGAAGATAGTAGCTGATGTAATAATGGATTTTTTTTAAAAAGGAGTACTTCTGGCTGAACTTAACAAAACATACATATGGGTGTTGAATAAAAGACCTTTTCTGATTAGAGACCTATTGCTTGCTGCAATACAATATACAAGGTCATTTCTAAAATCCTTGCTAATAGACACAAGAATGTGCTTCCTAAATTCATTGATCAAACACAAGGGGCTTTTATTCCGCGTAGAGATATAGGAGATAATATCCTACTAATCCAAGAATTGGTTAGGAATTACTCCAAGAAGAAAAGTAGGAAGAACTTTATCCTTAAAATTGCTTTAACGATTTGATAATCTTAATTGGGACTTCATCATTAACACTCCAGCTGCCATGAATTTTCCTCAAATATTCATCAAATGGATAAGATAATGCATCTCCACTCCCACCTATAGTTTTTTTGTAACGCCTTAATACCCCCTAGGAGGATATATAGATGCCACATAAAATAAACCTAAAACAAACTAAGACATTCCAACAATCTCCAAAAAATAAGGCAAACATACATCACATTTCATATGTCATTGAGTGATAAACATGACACAATATACACATTGTATTTATCAAATCCATGCCTTAAAATCAAACTCATTCTATGTTATGGTTATTACAGGCCATTTACACGAACTACAAAAAATGTCTCATAATATTGAATATAACTCAAAGCTTAAGCACAAAATTTCCCAAAAAATAATACATCCTTCTTTGGCCATCGTAGTTGTCCCAGCCTTAACCCATTGTTCTCAAAACCTACACGGAGAAAAAACCACTGTACTAAGCTACATGGGAAAATAAATAAAGCAAGATACCTGATGCTAACTGCTTCCTATAGTTGTCTAATATTTATGTGCAAATGAATCATGACATATCACATAGTAATCTTTGATTATTCAAATCAGAGAGTAATCCGACTATCAATTGCATTAGAACGAAACAAATATCAAAACATATACAGAATTGCTTGCTAATCTTTTCAGAAGTGGGTAAGGGGAACATAATAGAAGATACCTATGATTGGTATCTATAGAAATAAAAGAGACTTAAGTCTCTAAAATAGAAGACACCGTAGTGCCTAAGAACAGAAGGAGTTGCAAACCCTTCTAGGTATGCTTATTTACCTACAGCTAGAACTTGGCAGGTTAAAGCAAATCATATCACATTTCAGAGCCACATGCAAGAGAAATAATGCATAACATATGAAGTTATTCCTTGTGCTCAAATTGAAAGTGTTCATTCACAACTGATCAAACTTAATATGCCTTATGATTATAAGCCTTTGTAATAATGCAACAATGAAAGCATTTAAGTAATTACATATTATAAGCACAAGTCTCATATTACCCTAATAACTGGGTTTACTAAGTTGTGGTGATAAACAAAAGAGTTTTTTAGGAGATTCAGTACACTTGGGTAAGGAAAAATTTATGTTTGGGCTAAAAATGTGGGTGATGCACAATTGTACCCAATTTTCAGCTTTCCTCAGGATAGGTTTTCATATCAGTTTTGTATAGCCATTCTGACATAAAACTAAGGTTTTTAGGCAACATATTCTTCTAAACAAATGTTCCTCTATGTCTTAAGTTTTTAATGACATAAAGTTAATCCTATATGGTTCATTATTATGAGATTTATGCCCAAAATACTACAAATTTTTCTTAAACAAGGACAACAACTAGAACACAACTTCAAGCCATATTTCAAAACTCTTAGAGGCAGAACTCAAATTCGATTCCTTCATGAAATTTGTAGAAACATGTACTTATTTTAATCTCTAATTAAAATGATTTCATTTAAATATCTAAAGGTCAAGATATGGCTAAAATACTGATGTCTGTTTAGTGGAACTACTCCAGCTAACAAGGTACACACTCCAATTAACTTACTTCAGTCTTATTATGAAAAAGTAACGCCAAAGGCATATGAAAATAAACCAGAAACATCTATTTTCATCTAGGAAACTACTTACTTTACACTAAAAAAAACCTAGCAACATATCAAAATTTCCATACCTTTGTTAAGAGTGTTTCAAAACCCTTATTCTTCACTCCAATTGTTTACCTTCTTTGGTCTTCTTCTCTTCTACACACAATATACCCATTCGCTACTCATTTCCAATAATCATAGATGCATAACAGAACCCTAGCTAAAGAAAAGATGAGAAAAGGGCTAAATTTCACACCAAAACATGCAATTAACATAGGTCCTTTCTTATAAGAAAAATCTTATTGTACTTGAATTTCTTGCATAGGAACCTTATTTGTATCATTGAACTGATATCTTCTCAACATAGAAACATGAAACACATCGTGCAACTTGGTTAATTCTTCAGGAAGAGCTAACTGATAAGTTATTGGTTCGATTTTCTTAAGAATCTCATAGGGACCGATGTATCATAAGTTAAGCTTAAATATCTTTCCTTTTTACATGGTGACACTTGCAAAATTACCTTATCTCCTACCTGATAGTCAATATATTTCCTTTTAAAATCATTATAGGATTTCTGTCTATCACTGAGACTTTCAATCTTTGTTTGATAATTTGAACTTTCTCTTCAGTATCTTTTATAATATCAGGCCCGATCATATTGTTTTCACTTAATTTAGTCCAACAAACTGGAGTCTTGCACTTCCTACCATATAGGGATTCATAAGGCGCCATGTCAATACTAGTATGATAACTATTTTTATAAGCAAACTCTATCAAAGAAAGGTATTTTTCCCAACTTCTCGAGAATTCTAACACACAACCCTGAAGCATATCTTCCAATACTTGAATAACCCGTTTAGATTGTCCATCTATCTAGGGGTGGAAAGTAGTACTAAGCTTAATTTGTTTGCAAACTTTTCTAGAATCTCAAAGTAAATCGAAGAAATAATAGACAATGGTACCCTATGCAATCTCACTATCTCATTCACATATATATCAACAAGCTTATCCAATGAATAATCAGGATGAACAAGCACAAAATGAGCAGATTTGGTGAACTTATCCACAATCACCCATACAACATCATGCTTCCTTTAAGTGAGAGGAAGCCCAGTGACAAAATCCATGGTAATGTCATCTCATTTCCATTGAGGAATCAAAATAGGATGTAATAAACCAGATGGAACTTGGTGCTTAGTTTTAAATTGCTGACATGTCAACCATTTGGATACATAATCTACAACATCATGTTTCATACCAGACCACCATTAATGCTTCTTTAGACCTTGATACATTTTATTTCCACCAAGGTACATTGTGAAAATAGTATTATGAGCCTCAAACAATAGCTTTTTCTTCAGTTTATCACTAGTTGGTATACACAACCGATCTTTGTAATACAAATCACCATCTCCTTTCATAGAAAAGTCAGGTTGTTTGCCTTCGTAAGTTGCCAAGATAAGTTGTTGCAACTTATCATTAACTTTCTGAGCATCAGAGATCTCTTGGCTCAAGGTAGGCCTAGCTTTTAATAGAGTTATTAAAGCCCAATCATATGCAAGTCCCCAATCACCCTGCTGCACTGAAAATGCTGAAATGGTCTTCAAACTTAAGGCATTAGCCATGACATTAGCCTTACTAGGAATATAGTCCACAATACAACCATAATCTTTAAATAGTTCCAACTAATGCCGTTGTCTCAGATTAAGTTCTTTATGGGTAAGCAGGTATTTTAGACTTTTATGGTCAGTAAAAATCCTACACTTTTCACCATACAAGCAGTGCCGCCAAATTTTCAAAGCAAACACTGCTACTGTAAACTCAAGATTATTCGTAGGATCGTTCTGTTCGTGTGGCTTTAGTTACCTAAAGGTCTATGCAACCACCTTACTATCCTGCTTCAAAACACAACTCAAACAATTTCTAGATGCATCACTAAACATAACATATTCCTTATCAGAAGTGGGTTAAGCTAATACAAGAGCTTCAATAAGTATTCTTTTTAGTTGATCAAAACTAATTTGACATCTAGCAAACCATTCATATTTCACTCCTTTTCGTAGCGATTTTAATCAAAGGAGATGTTATCACCGTAAACCTCTTCACAAACCGACAATAGTAACCAGCCAAACCCAGAAAACTTCTCACTACCATCACATTTTATGGTGGCTTCTAGTTAATAATTACTTTAATTTTACTAGGATCAACTTTAATTCCTTAAGAAGAGACATCATATCCTAGAAAAGATACTTCCTGAAGCCAAAAATCACACTTACTTAGCTTGACATACAACTATTTTTCCCGCAAGGTTTATAACATAATCCATAGATGCTGAGCATGTTTATGCTCATTCTTGGAATAGACTAGGATGTCATCTATGAATACCACAACAAATTGGTCTAAATAAGGCTTAAACATTTTATTAATCAAATCCATAAATGCAACTGGCGCATTAGTTAGCCTAAATGGCATTACCAGGAATTCTTAATGTCCATACCGGGCCCGAAATGCAGTCTTCAGAACACCCATATACTTTACCTAAAGCTGATAATACCTTGATTGCAAATCTATCTTTGAAAATACCTGCACCTTTTAATTGATCAAATAGATCTTTTATATTTGGCAACGAATACTTATTCTTCATCGTGACCGTATTCAATTGTCTGTAATCAATGCACATCCGGAGAGTACCATCTTTCTTCTTAACAAACAGAATCGGTGCTCCTTAGGTTAAGATACTAGGTCGAATAAACCTCTTATCTAGTAGCTCCTGCAACTAAACTTTTAACTCCTTTAATTCAGTAGGAGTCATCTTGTATGGTGCTCTGGACATAAGAGCAGTGCTAGGCATAATCTAAATAGATAGCTTCATTTTCCTTTTAGGAGGAAGCCCAGGTAGTTCTTCAAGAAAAACATTTAAAAATTCGCTCACCATTGGAATGTCTTGCAGTTTAACAATCTCCTTATTAGAATTAAGTACAAAAGCCAAATAAGCTTCACACCCCCTCCTAAGGAACCTTCGGGCTTGAATAGCAGATATTACATTAGCCAGAGGACTAGTATAAATGCCATACTATATTATTTTAGGTTGATTAGGCTTCTTAAGCACAACAGTTTTAGCTCTACAATCAACCACTTCCTAATGCTTAGACAATTAATCCATACCCAAAATCGAATTGAATTCATGAAAAGGCAATTCAATTAGATCCGCTACATACTCATTACCTTGGATCAAAATAGGAAAGTTTCTATAAACCTGGTTAACCAACACATTACTACTTAGAGGACTGGTTACATGAATATCATAATCTAACCAATCTATAGGCATCTTTCTATCAAGAATTTCTCTAACAAAGATATAAGAATAGGTAGATCCAGGATCAATCAAAGCAAGCATTTCAAAGTTAAAGAGAGAATCAACATTAGCAATGACCTCAGATGTGTCCTGGTCCTCGCGAGCTTTCAAAACATAGGCCTGAGCTATAATAGAAGGTACAATAGTTCGGTCAACATTTTTTAAAAGAGTACTCGAATTAGGCCTAAACTGGCTAGATCCTCCACGTCCCCTACTGCGTCCTCTATTCCCTGTAGGTGCATGAGAAACCTCTCAACTAGTTTATGATGCCTGAGATTGTTTCATAGGACAATTTGTTACTAAATGATCAGTGCTGCCACATCGAAAATATGCACCTATAGTCTTCCTACTAGTAACCCAATGATAGTTGGAACAATGAGGACACTCCGGTGCACCAAAACCTCGACCAATAGAGGAACCCCTACCAGAATTAGTTGATAAGGGAAAGTCTTGTCGCCTTCTTCTAGTTATAGATCTTTGGGTGAATTCTTGTGCAATGGAAACATCTTCACGATTTCTCTTGCCCGAGGATTGACCTCCGCTAGTAAAACCTCTTCGTTGAGCTTTTTCTCTCTTAACAATCTCTTGCTTCTCTATTTTCATGGTAGCTTGCACCATCTGATGATAACTTACTTATTGTAGGAGAGTGAATGCCGCAAGATGCTCTTTAATTGAGTCGTTTAAACCGTCCTTAAATTGATGACATTAGAAATCCTCAGTAACAAACATATTTCTTTACTTTAGATTTAAGAACTGCTTGCACCCTCATTTTTATAGGCTGTCGTAGTATATTTCACTTTAAACTCCTGGGAAAAGAAATCCTAGGCAAGAGGTTCAAGCAGCTGAGGATAACTTAGAACAAATTTCCACCATTCATAGGCTGCTCCTTAAAGAAGGGAGATATCACAATCCATCGTTTGTTCAAGTGGACAACTAATTTCATCCAACACCCTTTTCACCTTTTCTAACCAAAATTCAGCTTCTTCAGATTCATCCAGAGATGTTCCAGTGAATTCTTCAGCTCCATACTTTTGCAATTGATCAATAGGAGCCTTGGGTACAGTCCTTCGATGTAGTAAAATCATCATGTCTTGCGACAACTTTAATAAAGCTTCCCCTTCAGCTAGAGGTAGAGGAGGTGGTGGTGCTTCAACTTCATTTCGATTTACTCTAGAGGGTCCATATATAGATGGGCGACATCGTGCAAGATTATTACTTTCAGCAACCTCATGAGATCTTTCTATACTTGAATCTAAAAACAAAACATGGGACAAACTGCATTAGGCCAAACACAACTCTTATATTCATGTACAGACAATATTTAAGCGCTGGTTAAACCAAAATTGCCTAAACCATACTTTGATACCAAATTGTAACACCTTAATACTCTAGGAGGATATACGGATGCCACACAAAACAAACCAAGACATTCCAACAATCTCCATAAAATAAGGCAAACATACATCACTTAGAGTTATATAAACAGGACATAATATACACATTGCATTTATCAAATCCATGCCTTAAAATCAAACCCATCCTATGTTATGGTTATTATAGGCCATTTACACAAACTACAAAAAATGTCTCATAATATTGAATAAAACTCAAAGCTTAAGCACAAAATCTCCCAAAACATAACACTTCCTTCTTTGGCCACTGTGATTGTCCCAACCTTAACCCTTTTTATCAAGACCTACACAGAGAAAAAACCACCATGCTAAGCATATAGCTTAGTGGGAAAATAAATAAAAAAGATATAAGATGGTGACTACTTCCTACAGTCGTCTAATATTTACATGAAATGAATCATGACATTTCATATAGCAATCTTTGATTATTCAAATTAGAGAGTAATCCGACTATCAATTGCATAAAAACAGAATAAATATCAAAACATATACATAATTGACTGCTAATCTTTTTGGAAGTGGGTAATAGGAATATAACAGAAGATACCTATGACTGATATCTACAGAAACAGAAGAGACTTAAGTCTATAAAATAGAAGACACCGTAGAGTCTAAAAACAGAAGCAGTTGCAGGCCCTTCTAGGCATACGTATTTACCCATAACTAGGACTTGGTAGGTTAAAGCAAATCATATCACATTTCAGAGCCACATGCAGGAGAAATAATGCATAACATATCAAGTTATTCCTTATACTCAAATTGAAAGTGTTCATTAACGCACGATCAAACTTACCATGCCTTACGAATATAAGCCTTTGCAATAATGCATCAATGAAAGCATTTAAGTAATTACACATTATAAGCATAAGTCTCATATTACCCTAATAATTGGGTTTGCTAAGTTGCAGTGATATCCAAAAGAGTTTTGGAGGAGATTCAGTAGTAAGGAAAAATTCATGTTTGGGCTAAAAATGGGGGTGATGCATGGTTGTACCCAATTTTCAACTTTTCTCAGGATAAGTTTTCATATCAGTTTTATATGGCCATTCTGACATAGAAACTGAGGTTTTCAGGCAATATGTTCTTCTAAAATACTGTTCCTTATGTCTTAAGTATCTAATGACATAAAGTTAATGCAATTTGGTTCATTATTTCGAGTGTTATACCCAAAATACTACAGACTATTCTCAAACAGGGACAACAACCAAAGCTCAACTTCAAGCCAAATTTCAAAACCCTTAGAAATAGAAATCAAATTCGATTACTCATGAAATTTGTAGACATATGTAATTAATTTAATATCCAATTAAAAGCATCTCATTTGGATATCTACAGGTAAAGATATGGATAAAATACCAATGTTTGTGCAGTAGAACCACTCCATTAAACGAGGTACACACTCCAATTAACTCACTTCAGTTTTATTATGCAAAAGTAACGCTAAAGACACAAGCAAATGAATAGAAACATCCCATTTTCATCTAGGATACTTCTCTTAACAAAAACCCTTACATTACACTTAAAAAAAACCCAGCAACATTTCAAATTTCCATACCTTTGAAAGGAGTGTTTCAAAACCCTTATTCTTCACTCCAATTTCTTGCCTTCTTTGGTCTTCTTCTCTTCTACACAAAACATACCCATTCACTACTCATTTCCAACAATCACAGATGTATAACAGAACCCTAGTTGAAGAGGAGATGAGAAAGGAGCTAAAATTCACACCAAAACATGCAATTAACATACCTTAACTTCAAATGCACAAGGGGATTTAACAAGATGGTGGATGGAGAGAGATAAGCTAAATCTTCTACATATTTTTTTGTTTGTCAACCCTCCCCTTCTTCATCTGCATGCTTTTAGACAAAGGTACAGATGGGTGACATACCATTTGCCACATGGCTAAGTGTTATGGCGTGGGACATATGACAAATGGTTCCATCCTATTGGTTTATACTTTTCAACTTTCATTAATAACAAATATGACCACACTTTTTTCTTATTCTATGAAATTGCATTCCATTTGAATACATTTAGCAATTTAGTCCATGATTAATGTATCTTTATGCATGTATAACACAATTAGCATAAATTACTAAAATACCCCTACAATTCCATTAATATCGATTATGTCTAAAACTAAATACTCACTTTCCTAATTGTTAACACCCATTACATATACTTTAATGGACAAGAAAAATTCCTACTAGGGTATAGTTTGGGGCCTCACATTTTTTATTAATGGACGACCTACTAGGATCATTAAAAGAGTAAAGGGGATTTGACAAGGTAATCCTATCTCCCCTTATTTATTTGCAATTGCAATGGAAGTCTTCACGCTCTAATGCCAGCCCTTAAGATCTTTAAAAGGCTCTTAAGTTTGCATATTAATTGTTCCAAATGTGGCTTTTCTTTTTTCAGGAGTGCTAACCGTCTAGAGCAAAGCATAAAATCTACCACTGGATTTAAATTGATTATGCCACATATGGTTTATCTTGGAATTCCCATTTCAAATAACATATTGGCCTATAGTGTAACATCCCACCCCCGATGGGAATGATAGAATAGTAATTTAGAACGGACTGAGAGTGTTTAGGATTGGGTTGAGACATTCATGCATATTTTTATGTGTGTGAATAGTGAATTTGCGCATGAAAATGACTGTACATGCATTCATGACTTTTCCCGGCATAGGTGTCTATAATTGTGTTTATTGTAAAAAATATGATTTTTGTGCGTGAAAATTTGGAAATTTTTCTAAAATTTTTTGGAAAAATTTTCGGACCGAAAAAAATTTGCGTAGTGGCGGATTGACTGAATTTTGGTACTGGAAATTTCGGTCCAATGGCACTGAAAATTGAGGAAAATGATATTGGAAGATCAATTAGAGCCTTTGGAATTGAATGATTAAAGATGGTATTTTTTCATAAAAGAATTTACTTGAATTCTTGAATTTTTACCTAATTTCCAAGTGTCATGACACATGTCATGACACCTTTTAACCTAATTAATGCCCTTTGTCTTGTTCCATGCTCATCACTCATGACACTTTCAAGCATAAAGAAATTAAAAGAGTAAATTGCCCTCTCTTCTCTTCACATCCGAACCATCTTCTTCTTCTTCTTCATTGAATTTTCTCTCCACTCACCTAGCAAGTTGCTACTCCTTTCTCCCACCCTAAGTGTTTCCCTTCATGTAAACAAGTTCAAGTCTCCTACCCCCTTCCAAGATAGATGATCGTGTGTGCTTGTGTTGAGGTGGTGTGATAGTAAAGAATTGAAGAATTGAAAGCTTGTTAGGTGAGGATTGTGTTTTGCTCTTTTAATGGTTAGTTAGATGCATTTATTGTGATGCTTTGTGCATTAATTTTGTGAACTTGGGGTTGGTGGATATGGGTAGGTTTGTTCTTGATTAATTTAAGAGTGATGATAGATGAATGGAATAACATGTGTAGTATATGATTTGAGTGTATTGGATTGCTTTTATAATGTTTGATAAGTGGAAATTTATGAATGAAAGTTGTGTGTGTGTGCTGCCAAATTTTAGCTAAAGTGCTTAGGTGAAGGTATTGATGAGGTATTGGCTGAATTCTTGATCTTTTGGGATGCTTGGTGGTTTAGAAATAGGTTGAGAATGGTATGGAAACCATAGGATGTGGTTTAGGCATAAGTGCTGGAAAATTGATTTTGTACCTATTGCAATGTTTTGATCATAACTTTTTATGTGGTTATGCTATTAAGGTAAGGTTTGGACCAAATTAAACTTTAGTTGCTTGGCTAAAATTTCTTGTGAAATAAGTGTTGTCTAATTGTAGCTTGAAGAGGTTAAATTTTGCCTTGAAAGATGAAGTGTGGATGCAATGTGAACAGTAATCGGGATTAGTGACCTGAACTTTGAGGTCTTTCGTCAAGGGGTTAGAGACAGATTTTGTACAATCGGACTTCATGAAACTTGAAGAGGGTCTTGTTATATTTCTATCGCCACTAAGTACGTAATTTTTCGATATCTAGGTTGAAAGTTATGCCTTGTTGAATTTTGGATGTCAATGTGCTTAATGCTGGAAAAACTGTTTTAAGTGTAGGTTGTGGTGACTGAACTTTGAGGTCAAATTCTGGGTTGTTATGGCCCCAATTAGCTTACATGGTCTTATAGAAAGTTGTAGATGATTGTTTTATCTTCAAAATGAGGTATCTTATGTGAATTTTGGATGTCATAATTGAAAGTTATGGATTTCCAAAGTTTGAATCTGATGTAGGTAAGAACTTGGTTAACTAACCTTAACAGGGCAGCAACATTCAAGGAAGAATTTAACTTGATTAGAGAGGGAAATTGCATTCAAGTTCTTCATGAGAATTGTAGTCTGTTCTCTTATCTTTTCAGTGATATAAAGTGGGAAATTTTTGGACATTTGGTTAAGAAGTTATGATTTTTTGAAAATTGCTGCACTGTTTAAGAATGATTGTGTAGGCTGAAGCTTTAATTGAGAATTTGATTGGGTTAGAGGTGGAATTGGTTTTCAAGATGTACATGGAAGTTGTAGAACACCTTTTTATCTTTCTTTTGACATAAAGCTTGCAGTTTTTGGCCAAGGGAATAAAAAGATATGATTTTTGTAAAATGATGTACTGTTTGAGTGGGTGTGTTAAGGCAGCAACTTTGGTGGCATTTTGACACCCTTAGAGGGTGAAATTGATTTTTGTGTATTTCATGAAACTTATAGGGTTGTTTATGATCTTTCCAAGGAGACCTCTTTTGTGATTTTTGGATAAGTGTAGAAAAAGTTATGCATGTTAGAAATTTGGTGGAAAAAAGGGGTTTTTAAGTGGATATGTACATATGGATTTTGTTTTAATTTTCGGTTCAAATCTTCTTTTGCGAATAACTTTTTCGTCCGACGTCCGGTTGACCTGATTCTCGAGGCATCGGACTTGGGAAATATTTAATTTCATTTTTATGTGAAATTGGGAAGTTTTAGTGATGAAATCAACGTGGATTGATCAGGTCAAAGTGAGGTGATTAGGTAACTATTTTTTGATCCGTCTTTTATTAATAATTAAACCTATAGAGGTTCGAATTAAGTGATTTCTGTGTCAATGAGTTTCTAAATTTTTTAGGAAACTTTTGTGATGGGAAATCGTGGAATAGTGCCGGGGATGTCACGAACATGCATTGTACACTTTTTAATTGCTACATATGCATCATTAAATATTCCTGATTGTACATTTGGTAATATTGGTATATTGTGATTGTTATAGAGGCACAATTGGAGCGTCGATCCACCGATGTTGCTGAGTGCCGGGAAGTTATAGGTGAGTAACCTAGATGGTTTGTTTAATTATTATATGTCTACTGTGGCGAATAATGGCGGGATTTGTGATTGCGTATGTTGTGGATTCCCAACAGAAGGTCCGACGTATTAGGAGTTATGACATAGAAGTGTTATCTGGTTATGAATTTGTGACTTACTTGCTTCTGATGTGATAATATGTGATGAGTTGTGATATGACAATTTCTTGGTTATAAGGTGATCAGTTGTGCCACATGACTTAAAACATATGCATTTCATACACGAATACATGTTCAGATAATAACAGTTGTGATCGGAATAGCCACCGATAAGAGCTATAAGCTCAACCAGTGAAAAAGAGCCTCGAGCTCGAAGGGAAGTAGTGCGTACCCAGAGGGCTCTCCTACCCCTAAGATGCGTTTAACGCTTAATGAGCCCTATATGAGACAGTACAGGCGCTCGGTCACAATACCGTAATAAAATAGGAAAGTGTCACATCTGCATTGCATATATTTTGAATGCATATTCTTAATGGGTGAAAGGCAAGAATGCCTTATATATTTATGATTTGCTTGAATATAATCAT
>JANVCL010000004.1:6974536-6984951 GCA_026546855.1 Erythroxylum incrassatum
GCAAGAAAAATGCATTGTCTTAATTTCTCTTTGAGCTCCCATGTACTGAAATTTCAGATCCTAACCCTTAATATGGGAATGAGATGTTACAAAAACAGATAAAGATTACAGCAGATATTGATAGATGTCAGATGAGATCCTTATCAAGCATCAAATAAAGGAGATTAAGAATAGATATCCTTATCACCCACCCACAAGTTGACAATGGTGTGAAACAGTAGACATCTTGTCCCTTAAATAAAGAAAGTTAGTTTTGGGAAAAGTTTTTGTGAATCCATCAGTAAGTTGATCTATAGTAGATATGTAACGTACTTGTAGTTCTTTGTGAGCACATTTATCACGCATAAAGTGAAAATCAATCTCCAAATGCTTGGAACTAGAATGAAAAATCAGTGTAGTTGTTAAATATGTGGCACTAAGATTGTCACAAAAAATAAGGGAGTCTGTGAACAAGATTGTCTAATTTCATGAAGTAGAGATTGTAACCACTGAAGTTCTTGGACAACAGATGCAAGTGCTCGATACCCAGGTTCTGTGGAAGATCGTGCCACTGTGCGTTGCTTCTTGGAAGACCAGGATATCAAATTACATCCCACAAACAGAGCATAACCACTAGTTGATTTTCTATCATCAATGGAGCCAGCTCAATCATTGTCACACTGTAGGTAAAAAGCTGAGTTGAGGAGGAATTCTTGATAAGTAATCCATGATCAGAAGTAGCTTTCAAATAACGTAAAATACGTTTAACGGCTTGCCAATGTTGATCACGAGGATCATACATGAACTGTGAAGCTTTATTAACAGAAAAGGAGATATCAGGTCTTATCATAGACAAATATTGAAGACCACCAACAATTGATATATACAGTGCTGGATCTTGAACGAAGTTACCAGAAAAAGCTGAAAGTTTAAGGGTAGTGCAAGTAGGTGTTAACATAGTATTAGTATCCTGCATATGAGCTTTTTGTAACGGATCATGAATGTACTTTCGTTGGGATAAGAGTAGGCCCTCAGACGTCCACTTAGCTTCAACCCCAAGAAAATATGAGAGGTTACCAAGATCTTTAAGTTTGAACTCAAAACTGAGCTACAGGATAATCCATTGTATGACTGTTGTATTGTTTCCAGTAAAAAGGATATCGTCAACATAAATGAGACAGAATAATTTATCACCATTTTGATTGAAAAAGAATAGTGATGCATCTATTTTGGAACCTTGAAAACCAAGTTATACAAGAGAAATTTCTGTAAAATAGTCATTTTTTTTATTTGAGGAAATTATTACTGATCAATTATAAAATAAAAAGAGAATATAATTATTAAATAAAATAACTTAAATATAATATATATTAATATAATTAAAGAATGAAAATGTCATATGTTAAAGATGTAAAGTGTCAATAAAAAAATTTCAAAAAGAGTTTTTGTGTTTTTAATTGATTACTTACAAATATAAACTAAAAATATTATTTATGTATCAAATTTTTATTAATTTCAATATTTGGGATTTAATTATGATATAATTATAAAATTATTTTTTATAATTAATTTTTACTTATATTTAATATGCAGGATAATTATTAATCTATATAAATAAAAAAAACTGATCGCAGCGTGAAACTTGCACGTGCATACCTGTGTATATGGAACAGGAGGAGGCCGAAAGCTCAATATAGACCATAAAGGACTCCATTCCACGGACGACCACAAATTTCGACAAACGCTCGATTTGTGGCCACCAGATCATAATCCTGAGCTTGTTTGGACTGCGTTTCAAGCATGATGTGCTTACTCCCATATTAACCGGAACAGGGTTAGAACACCCTTCCTGAGGGTTGGAACTCTCTCGAACCTTCTGCTCCGTAACTCTGTTTCTTGCTCTAACTAATTTCAATAAAACCCAACTTCCTGAGGGAAACCAATTTGCTAATTTTAATGTAAGACACCCGAAAACCTGAGACACTGTGCAAAACTATCTGGTGGAATTCAAAACCCCCCTTTGGTGGTATTGCTGCTTTAGAACTTGAAAATGTCTGAGAGCAAGCATTGTTACTATGCAGTGCTTGGACTTTGCAAAGAAGCCTCTGACATAGAGATTCGTCATGCTTACAAGAAACTTGCGCTGGTAGTATTAACATGTACTTTCTTTCTTTTTTCTCGATTTCCAAAACTTTTGTTTCTGATGTTTCGCGGTGCTTAAGCAATGGCATCCAGACCGGTGGATGAGAGTGGGAGACCCTGTCGTTGGAGGACAAGCAAAGAGACGGTTTCAGCAAATTCAAGAGGCTTATTCAGGTATTTATATGGAAGGTAACCGCGTAATTCAAGTGATGTCCCGTTTCCATTGAACATTATCGAATCATATGTCTGCTTTTCAGTTTTATCTGATAGGAGAAAGAAAAGAATATACGGGGGAATGTTGGGTCTTCTTGGAGACGAAGATGACGATCAAGTGAGTTCTATTCTTACAAAACTTTTGTCACTGTGTTTTTGGTTAATGAACACTTAATTAACCGAGTAATGAACCAGGGATTCTTTGATTTTATGCAAGAGATGATTTTGATGATGGAAAATGCGAGGCCACAGGTAGTTAATTAATTTGCTACGTCTTCTACTTGGTTCACAGTTTTCTCCTTTGTTATTATCTAAATTTATCGAATTGTCGGGTTTTGTGTATTACAAGGGAGTTTACAGTTTGGAGGAGCTTCAAGGACTACTAATGGACATGATGGCAGAAGAAGGGAAAGCTAAATTTGGATTCTCAAAGTCCGGGAAAAGGAAACGTTTTAGCAATTTCTGAGGCCTCTGATATCTGTATTCTATGATAAGAAGCCAAATTTAGGAATTGTGAAGTGGCATAGGTGGCTTCACTCCCCTATTTGTCGGGTGTTTCGTGGTCTCCATGTAATCCAATCTTGTCTGAAAGTGCTTCGCCATTCTGGAATAGATCTCAGCGATACATGTACAGCTCTCTGATTGTGTATGTGATTCAGGTGGGAATTAAGTAGATGATAAAAAATAGTAGAACGAATTCTACCTGGTTTCTTGTTGGAGGTGGAGGGAGTTTTAGCCTATTGAAACTGATCTAACGCTAGAATTGATTGTTTAGCCTTCAAATTTGACCTTGAAAAAGAAAACAAAAAAAGGAAGATGAGAAGAAACAAACCAATGCTGAGACCTTACGGCTTACTGGTAGTCTTTTCTTTTCTTAACTAATGGGAACGTGACTTCTGAAACTACAAACTAAGTACGCAGCCTTCATTCTTGGATGTTAACACCAGTCAAAAGTTACCAACTTTAGATCAGGTTTTCCAGGCTATCTGAATAGTATTATCCTTACAACCAGAGTTATTTGGTCTAAACAGCAATATTATCCTCACAACCAATCATGACAACCTTTACCCAATTAATTGACGAGTCATCCAAGACATAGCTACTAAGGTGTGATTTGTGAGGTTCTCCATTTGTTCAACTTTGTTCTGCTTCTGGGATTTGATTCCTGATCAAAGAGGAGACAACTTAGAAATAGGCGCAGACTGCGGGATTGAAATTATAAATGCCAGAAACAGAGAGTAGAACAGAGATTTAAGATAGGATAATACTGATTATACGAAGTCCACCTTCTTTATAACTAAGTCGTGGAGGAGAAGCTCGTAGTTTAAGGGCCTTTCGTGTAAAAAGTTCTAAATTTTTTGTTGGATTTGTTTCATTATTTTTAGGAGTTTTTTTTTCACTTATTCAATGTTTAAAAGTTTGATTAGTAGTGAGCATTAAAGAGTCATGAAAATAAGAGAGAGAAGAGAGACGTAAAATGGACATTTTCCTTTATATATGTTCAGTCTTGAATATATTGGTATTTTCGTCTAACATTATGATATTAGAGCAAATGATTAAATAATTTTGATAATTTTAATTGAGAATTTGAAAATCAACAAGTTTGTGGCTATATTAGGCTATGGGTAGAAAAAACATATTCTTAATCACATTATTAATGAGACGTATGCTAGAACTTTATGGGATAAGTTGAGATACTTTATGCTTTACAGCCATGCTATAACAAGTTATTTTTATTTAAATAAGTAATAAATTTGAGACACAAGGAGGCCATTCCTATTTTTGATCATTTAAATGATTTTTAGGGTTTCCTTAATGAGTTATCTAGAATAAGGGTAAGGCTTGATGCAAGATACAAAGACTTTGGTTCAATATTTTGGTGTTTTTTGACCAAAATTTCTCCTAATGGTTTGGTCACCATCAAATTTATTAATAGTGGTATTTTGAATGAAGAAGTGAGAAGATATCATGGCTTATCTTCATCCTCACCACAATCAAATGTTTTGGTTATAGAAAATAAGGGGAGAAGTAAATTCAAAAGTTAGAAGGGTCTAGAGAAAAGTAGATATAAGTCAAGATTTAGGTATAAGAATTTTGTTTGTAATCGTTACAATAAAGCAAGGCATATTAAGAGGTATTCTTTCAAGCTGAAAAAAGGAGATGAGATATGAAAAAAGGACAGTGAGAATGAGAACTATGTTGTTATTACTATTGATGGTGATCTTTTAGTTACTTGTGAAAAAATGCCATCAATTTAGTATGCCATGAGCTTATCTCTGTTATAAATACTAATGCTTCTTATCATCTCATGCAAAAGAAAAGACTTCTTTACTTCTTATACTTTAAAGTATTGAAGATGAGCAATGATGTCAAGATTACAGTGATTGACACAGAAAAAATCCTCTTGGAGGTTAACAATGATTCACATAAGTATTGATAGTTGTTGCAATATCCTCGACGATGGGAAATGAAAACTTAGTAGAAGTTCATTTTGGTTGTGACTCAAGGTAATAGGTTGTATAACTTATTTATGATGCAAGATTCTATTTTTGGTAGCTCAGTGAATATAGTGTAGACTATTACTTTATTAAAATTATGGTATAAAAAGACTAAGCCAAAATTAAGGAAACTAGGTTAGGTGAATTGTTTATTGCTTAGCTAAAAAATAGGAAGAGCTTCTTTTAAAAGTCATCCTTCTTCTAGAAAGTTGGATTTGCTAGAACTTAATATACTTTAATGTTTGTGACCCTTTTAAAGTGAGATCAGATTATGACATACCTTTTTAATAATCATTTTGGAAAATTTGAGTTTATGATTTAAAGACCAAAGACTAAGTAATTTTTGAGAATGTCAAAGAATTTCAAGCTTTGGTTAAAAGATAATGAATGACAATAGTTTTGATATGATAACCAATGTTAAAAGTAAAATCGCCATAAGAGTTTCTTGGAAGTTACTTTATGATATGAACGATGGGGATCTTGTTTGGAGAACTACAAGTCCAATTTTTCTTTTTCTTCCTTATTTGTTGTTACTACCTTTATTCTTTGTTTATCCTTATTTGACACTTGTCTTATAGCTATATATTTTGGAAAACCTTATGTGGAAGTCTTGTTAGTTTAGAATAGTTCTTTTGATATACCGAAGGTTTCATTTTTACTCTTAATTTAAATAAATTTTTTATGTAAAAATTTAATACATATCTCTTATATTTACGATTTGTTTTAGCCATTTTTATTTCTTACAACATTGTTGTTATAATAAATTTTAATTGAACATTTATTTCATTATCCTGTTCTCAACAATACCAAGCAATCAACGTCGCCTAATCGGGTGACATGATCCTCTGTACCTTTATTTTGTACCTATTCTGTGCCCATTGCATTTAAGTCATCTATTTTTATGAGTTCCTTATAATTGGATGGTTCAGATACAATGGACATAAAATAGGTACATAATAATGGGTACAGAAGATTTGAGGCCCTAATAGGGAAGTTCCTATTTGGGTGGCTTATAATTTCTAGACAAATTGACCGGCACAACTGAAGACCAAGCTTTGTTGACTCAGCATTGCGTATGCTTTACAATTTCATTCTTCACTGGTTCTGCGGTAGAAATTTCTTGTTCTCTTAAAGTCATTGTTTTATTAGTAGACCATCGATAATGACGGGGACCATTTGTTCTCTTAATTTTTCGGGTCTTTGTAGTATTCTCTATGGTCTGGTTAAGTCACTTACTTCGTTATTGAATCAAAAATAAATTATAATCACTTAGTTTAGCTAAACCATTTTGCAAATTAAATACAAATAACAAAGTGATCTCGTCCCCCTGATGTTTACGGACACTTGAAGGAATTAGGGGAATTCTAATATTTGAAAGCTTTAAAAGGACGGAGGATATAGTCAACAAAGGCGCGCCTTTGTTGTGATCGTCCTCCTCAGTTAACGAATGTGCAGTGCAGTGGACCGTAATTCCAGAGCAGCCATTGCTTACCATATGTCATATACAAGAAATAATCAACAGAGAGGCAATTCCAGAAAACTGACATTTCTGAAAGACTCGTCAAAAGATGCTAAAGACATTAAAAGCAATAGACTTTAAAGCTCAGTTGTCATCATTTTCAACATACTTGAGCGTGAACCCGACGAGTGAGAAAGGTCTTTTCAAACCAGTTAGTCAAATTTCTACAAACCAAGTCTTGCGGTCTGCAATCGAGCGCTCTGCCTACTGCTTTAGACTGAGGAGTTAATAGCGCAATGCTTACCCAGTGGAGTCTATAAATAGTAGTGCTTGCACAACTATAATCTTCACAAATCCCTATTATCTAAACCTTAAGTGCTAATCTCCTTTGCCATATATCTTTTTTTTGTCCTAAGCAAACATGGTTTTCACCGTCACACAAGAGTACACTAGCTGCATTCCTGCCCCAAGACTGTTTAAGGCAATTGTTACTGAATCACAAGATGTCATCCCCAAGGCCATGCCTGAAGCTTTCAAGTGCATTGAGGTTGTAGGTGATCTCAGAATCACCAAGTTCCCTGAAGGTAATTGGATGGTCATGATCCATTCACAAACACATTCATATATATTCATTTTTTTTCCTGAAAATTATCTATATGAACGACTTTTAATATGAAACATGTTTCATCCCAGGAGGTGAATTCAAGTACATGAAGCACAAGACCGATGTCGTGGACACCACCAACTTGTTCAGCAAGTCCACCTTGGTCGAGGGTGATGTATTGGGTGACAAGCTGGAGTCCGTGGTTCATGAGGTCAAGTACGAGCCCTCAGGCAGTGGATGTGTGGTGAAATCAACCAACCATTATCATGCAAAGCCCGGGGTTGTGCTCAACGAAGAGGAAATCAAAGCTGGTACAGTTAAGTCCATGGGTCTCTACAAGGCCGTTGAGGAGTATCTATTGGCCAACCCCACTGTCTGCGCTTGAACATGATTCTTCTACCATCCCTGCAAGGTTATGAGTTTATTTTGTTTTGACGATCATGGTTTTCAACTAGCTACTTCTTTCCTTTCCTTAATGGCGTACTGCTGTAACGAGCAATGCCTGTGATATGTAATAATTCTCAGCAGTTTGGCTCAATTAGTGCCTTTGAGTCGACAGAGAAGCATTTTACGTACATTGTCAAAAAAAAAAAAAGAAGCATTTTACGAACAAGTTTGATTACTACATAATAAAGTTTGAAGTTTGAAGCTATGTGCTTTTGAAAGTTCTCTCCTTTTGGCTTGGGCAAATGGATTAAATAATTAATGATTAGCCAAAACGATAGTGAAGGAATAAAGAATTAAACGTAACTCCTAGTCTATTTGTAGTGTTGGGGGAAAGGGAGGGAGCGGACGCTAAAGCTACAATGGCACAAACGTGTGATGGCAGAAATAAAATCTTTTATTATTTAGAATAGAACTACAAATATGAATGCAGATTGCAGAGAGCACCCAATTTTTAATACTCATTATAAAATAAATAAGAACAATAAATACTTATTGATAATATTGATAATTATTTATTTATTTTTGTTCCATTCTACAGCAGCTATTCAACTGTTCAAAACATGTAAATATACTCGTATTTATTTAATAATGATGAAACTTTAAAATCTATAACTCCTAGTTCTCTGTCGTTCAAAGCCTATGATGAGCTAAAAAACTCCACCATCAAATAACCTTCTTGGATTTATGTTATCGATCCATTGCTCAATAAAACAAATGCTTCAGATTCTTTTATTGATCAAAATCAGAGAGTACAGATATTCATCGTTGAGAAAGTTGAATATAGAATATGCTGGTTTAGTTGGTATTGTAATTTTACTTGAATTCGAAGCCAAATGAAAAGTAAAAGCTTAGCCATATCGGTTGGTCCAATACATAAACCCATGGAATTTTGGAAATTAAAAATCATATGCATAAGCCTTTAATCGAACTCAATTAGACATAGTCTTCCATTAGCAGCATATTATTTAAGATGTTACGGTATACTTAATAAAAAAACATTAATTTACCTTAATAAAAAAATACCCTAATAAATCGACAATATACTTAATTTTACATGTTTGAAACTGAAAGATGTAGATACAATCAAACTCCAACAGCTTCACAACATATGACAAAGATATATATAAATAGTATTATATTTGTTATAGAGGAAAAAAATACATAGCAAAATTTAATATTTAATATTAAAAATAAAAAACAAATAGCAAAAATACATAAAAAATCAAAAACTTTACTTTTAAATTATACTCAAAACTCAGAAGACAAAATCGTAAAATTTTTTGCTGCTAATTTTTGAGTTGGAGAACTTTAAATATATATATTGATGAAAATAAAGAAATTAGAAAGTAAAAGTATACTTAAATATTTCAAGACTATTTATAAGCATAAGATGTTAGCTTATAACGTTAATTTATAACATTAACTTAACTTATAACGTTAAATAAACTTGCCTAATGTTAACTTATAATGCCAAAAATTACCAATGTTAAAATTATTTATTACTACCTCTACCTGTAGCCTACGTAACCTGCAATCTTAGAACTTGCAATCTTGGAGTACTTACTACATGCAATCTTGAAACTTGCCTAATGTTTACTCTTCGAAACATTAATTTACCTTGTCAACAGTCCCATTTTACCTTGTCTAAATCTATAGAAGCCATTAATCATCTGATATTATTAAACAATTTATTAGCTCTAGATGCAAACATAAAAGGAAATGGAGGAAGATAGTTTGGCTGGTGAATATGGTATGCCCAAGTAATTCACCAAATGGTACCCATATGATGGTTTTGTATACATATTTTCTGTTGCAAGGTACATGACCACCAAATCACATATAATTAAATGATGTGAATCTTGTCTCAGCACGGAATGGTGTGTATAATCTTCCTCTATTCAAACCCACTCTTTTAAAGTGTGGACAAAATTTGACATCAAAGCCGTTCAAACTATATCAGATTATCTAACGAATGCTATTAATTATTTTTTCTATTAATATACACATTTTTCTCCCACGTCAAATTATGTGCTCTGTAAATTTACTATTGGCAAGTGAATAGTGTACGGGAGGAATTTGCATAAAAAGAGAATCTGCAACGTAGAAATCTTAATGTGAAGTATGGTACTTTTGGATCCTCTTGCAAAGTTATTATGCGGAGACTCTTGGAAACTAGTTACTCGTGAGCTTCTCTAGTCGGAGTAAATTAATAAGCTAAAGGTGGGTATATTTGTAGCTGCTCCTTTAAAAATCAGGTTGACAAATGTCCTCCTAAAGATGACAAATCCTCATTCCATATTTTTTAAATATGAAGTTAAAGGCCCCAATTTAGAACGAATTGTAAATAAAATTACAGATGTATTAATAGATTTGCAATCCAAATTAGGTAAATTAGGGAGGGATGCGATTCTCATCAACCAAACATAATATTTGTAGTTTTTCTAGTGATTTGACCGAGCAAAATGAAGGAAAAAACCCATTCCATCTCGAAACAAATGAAAAGGAAAGATGAAACATAAATCATGGATCAATTAAGCCCTCTCAGGGACTTGCTTAAGAATAAGAAAGAGGTAAATACCATGGAATAGGGTTTGATCCTATTTATGAGGATTCCGTAAATATTCCATTTCAAAAAAAAAAGAAAGTTCAAAACAATTGGGATTTTTTTTTTGTAGATTGGATGCAGTTACTAATTCATGATTTGGTAATCCCTTTACCCCTCATTCTTCGAGAATCAGAAATATTTTTTTTCAAGTTTGAATTTGTTCATTTGGAATCTGAGCTCTTCTACTTCATTTTTATTTTTATTTACCAAAAACAAGCCAGTTATGGATATTATCAGGGGGCTCGTGCAGATCCAGTATAGCCCCTTTTTCACTCCACAAGGATCAAGATTTTCTTTGCAAAATTGTGCTTAATTTCATATGTGGCAATTTCGCCAAGATCTTTTCGTTAATTGGGGGAATAATCCGCACGAATCGGATTTTTTGAGGAATATATCGAGAGATAATTGGATTTGGTTAGACAATGTGTGGTTGGTAAACAAGGATCGGTTTTTTAGGAATATATCGTC
>JANVCL010000004.1:6994352-7004786 GCA_026546855.1 Erythroxylum incrassatum
ATTTTCTTCTTCATTTTCACTTACTCCCAACTATACTCTAACTTACTCTTAATTTTCCCAATTAATATATCTGATTCCATTTATTTAAACAATACTCCCCTACAAACCACAATTTTATTTAAACCTCAAAATGAAATTTCAAATCATGCTTAAGAAACGAATTTGGGGGTCAACAATTTTCATGTTAAAACGAACAAATTACCTATTTATCCATGTCTTTTACATTAAGTACCATTATGTATCTTACTATTCTTAGATGCATCTAATTTGTTATGTTCACTTCTTAATATGCCCTAGACATGTTATAATACTTTTAGGGTATAAGTTAGGGCCTTACACTATCATTCGCCTTAATAATTACCCATTCTAGCAGTTGGAGGTGGATTATATTGTAGTCAAGCTACGACAACAATATGTTTCTCCAAGCTATTTGTACCTTAACCAAATTGTCAAATAAGTTACTCATATTGGCCCTAAATGATGTTCATAAAGGACTCATAGGTTAGTAATAAAAGCAACCCTTCACATATCTCTCTCAAAGATTTATTCGATTCACAACGTAAACTCTTGACCAAAGTTTTTTTTTTTGTAAATTATACAATCTAAACCAAGAAAATTAGTTGAATTCTTCCTTTTTGTCAAATAGCTCCCAAAAGTGTAATTTGGATAGGAAATAAGCAAAGAAACAAAACTAGAGACCAATGAACAAGAAGACTCAGAAATAGGAAATTGAGCTTGATGGTTAGATACTTAGATCTAATAAAAAAGAAAAAGAAGATTTTGACAAGTTTGAATTAAACAATATGAAAATATGATCGTGAATAAATATAATAATATTTAAGATGCCAACTATCTTGTCCTTGTTAGAGAGAGATTAAAAACCTTGATTTGTAACGAGTATTGCAACTAGCCACTACTTTTATACACCTTTAGATGACACTTTTGTAGGACTTCTATTGACAAACTCCATAATAACAATAATTTTTTTTCTTCACTTTTCTTATCTCCTCTGTTTTTTTTTGACTGACTTGATAACTTAAAAAACAATGAACAGGGCACTTAGGAATAATTTTTTCTTAAAAGAAGACAAAATTTTAATATATGATAACAAGATGGAAGAATATTGAAAACGTAAACAACAATATTAAGAACAATCTTGAATATAGAATTGTATTTTGATACCAAATTAAGAGATTCAATAGCAATATAACATGACCAAGGATCGTTTTATCTAAATAGGTTGATTCAAGAATATGACCATAAAAACACAACAAGAAAGACATATATGAATAATCATATTCTTAAAAATAAGATATTGATAGTGATATGATTATAGGATTTGATCGCTAGAAAAATATATAATATCGTAAGTTTTAGAGAATTTAAAATTAGTGTTACAATAAGTTTGAAAAAATTGTTTCCAAGATTCTTGATTCAAGAATAATAATGATAACTTGTCAATTACAATCATAAGAAAGTCTATTGTAAATATAAAACTCCAAAACTAGAGTTCTAAAAAGAAACAGAATTTAATTAATTAAAGCACATGTTCTGTACCTTTCTCAGACAACATGATGCTAATTTTGTTCTTAAACTCTTAATATGCTGGTTTGATTTCATTTCTCCAATATATAAATTCGATGAAAGATTGACTCCAATTTACTTCAATAGTTAGTGCCAATTACGCTATGTAAAGCTTATTAGCTTTTCACAAATTGTCTAATCTCCTCTTACCATCACTTTTAAAGGCACATTTTTTTTCTTTCTCTTCTATATCCATGGTCAAGGAATTTACTGTACTGTGCAAATATGATTACATTTAAGAAATCATATTTGATGTGAGCATTCTTCATACAAAATTCATTAGCCATGTGGTGAAGTTATCTGAATGCACTAATGTTGTGCAAGTCGAACCCTCTTGACTCTGGAGTCGCAAACTGTTTACACCATGAATTCTTTCTTTGCTGCAAAATGTTCCCACAGATTCTACCTTACAACCAAAATTGGAGGTAGAAGCAGAGGAGTGGCCGAAGATTCTTAAAGCGCTTAGGTTTGTGAGGTTGCAAAAGCTGCAGCAATGAGCTTGTCTAGTCCTTTGGTTATGCAGTTGGAAAGAAATTCATGCCGATGGAAATAGTAATAACTTTACTTCGAGGTGTAACCAAACAGCTGGCAAGGGATTGAACTAGCTAGCCTGGTGATCAATCGAAGCCTCCGGAATGAAACAGCTCCTCTATTTAAGTTGTGTTTTCCCAATGCTCATCTCTCCTGCTGAATTTTGTGACATGGCAGTAAAGTCCATACACAGGATGTCTTTGCATGTGTCTTTTTAGATCATGTCCATACTCTCCTCCGGAAGTTGCCCCCATCAACCTTACCTCACCATAATTCATCTACAAAACTCACGTACACAGAGTTGGACAGTTGCCTTGGTGGACCCTTTTGGATGCTTTGAGATGTTTTCCTTCCTTTTGAAAAATGCAAAAAGTTATGGAGACGTACATGTGAAAGGGCAGTTGCAACGACTTGACCTCATTCCATGTATCTTATGAGAAGCTAGCTACCATGGATAAAGTTTGAAAGCTGCCCTTTCCACCAAGTCGCCATTTTAGGCTTCAAAATGACCATATCACCCTTCACTTCACCCAAATAAAAAAGAGCACCATCAAAGATCCCCATCCATAGATCCACTACCCATTTTCTAAAGCAGAAACATTGAACCTCATATTTTCTCCTTATCTCAAGTGGCACAGGTTCCGCAACCTACGTGTCTTACATTATTGTCTAAGAAAAAGAGAGTCAAACTATGTCCCTTTTACTTCTTTTGTTTAATTATGCAATGGTAATGGACGGGAAAGGAAGAGGATCTGGTCCATACGAAAAGATGATTTTTAACCAAATTCAAGCTAAGGTTATGTTACTCGATTTAAACACCACCAAGTTGACAATAACTTAAACTGAGTTGTTTATGTTTTCAATAAAGCTTAGAATTTGAACATTTTGGTAAATATATATATGATATTGGTAACTATTAGAGATTGTATTAGATGTGCCAAGATTATGACAAATATGTAATTTCCCAATCCATAGTTTGCAAAGTCATATAATACCAAACTTATTACTTTCGTTTTTCTGAATCCGTACATATCTAATACATTGTTTTAAAAAAATGTTATTGTTTATATTCAAAACTTGTTTTATAAAAATGGTGAAAAAGGTCAAAAGCCAATCCATTCCACGCTGGCCATCCGATCCCACGTGCCAATATCTCCTCCCTGTCCGTGACGCTTTTTTATGGCTTTAACGCTACCACTCTGCACTCCCTCCCTCTGTTCCACTTTACTCGTTTGTCAGCCCTCTCTCTCTGTGTCAGCTCTCCATTGTAGTATGATTTAGTGTCCCTTTGATCCTCGGACATGAAATGATGGACAGTTCCTATTCATATCTCAAACCTCTGCAACTTATCGCTCCTATTCCTCGTCAATTTCTTCTTTCCTTCCTCTGGTAACAATTTGTTCCCTCGTTTGTTTTGTGCTACTGGCGTTGCTTGTGATTTTCTTTAGCAGGCCTTGTTTGTGTTAATTTGTTGTCTTGGTAACTGAGGAGAGGAAAATATTATTTAGTTTGAGTTTTGACCGTGTAATTATGTTTTGACCATGATTAGCTTTCATCATAAGCATCATTCGTTTGCAGCTGTGGGTTACCTAAGCTCTTATAACTCAACCCCTCCTATTTGTTTCCTTTATAAAATTTTCTTATACTGTTATCTGGTAAGTTTACATTTTCTTTTTTTATAATGAAGTTGTTCGCTTTGTTTGAGGTTCGGTTTTTACCAATACGAATTAAAGAAACATGCTTGAAAAATCTTGTCTTGATTCTTTTTCTGTTTATATTTGTCCATTCATGCATGTTTTACATATATACATTAAGTTAGTTCCTTCCCGGATATGTTACAATGAGTAGAAAGTACGTTGCTAATGAGTGGATACATGGTTGGCCTGAGTATTTAAAGTAATGAAAATCACAACTGGAATTGAAATCCTATAATTAGTATTTTTCTTTTTCTGCCAAATCAGAGAATGAAAACGGTTATTTCTTCCATAATCAACAATTTGTTTTAATATTGGATATTCTCAGTTTTCTTGCCTCTGTCAAATTGATACCTAGTGTGTGATACATCTTCCAATGCTTTCAGATTTACCTCAGCAAGCAGCCATGGGAATGATGGAGTCCTGTGATTGCATTGACATGTGGCCCCATGATGAACTTCTTGTGAAATATCAGTATATCTCGGATGTTTTAATTGCGTTTGCATACTTTTCTATTCCTATTGAGATTATCTACTTTGTGCAAAAATCGGCCTTCTTCCCATACAGAGGGGTGCTCATGCAGTTTGGTGCTTTTATTGTTCTTTGTGGAGCAACCCACTTCATAAATTTGTGGACACTCTACATGCATTCTAAAGCAGTTGCTGTGGTTATGGCTATTGCAAAGATTTCTTGTGCTTTCGTGTCTTGTTTCACTGCATTAACGCTTGTTTACATTATTCCTGATTTGTTGAGTGTTAAAACTCGGGAAATGTTTCTCAAGAACAAGGCTGAAGAACTTGACAAGGAAATGGGGCTTATTCTTACACAAGAAGAGACAGGAAGACACGTCAGAATGTTGACCCATGAGATCAGAAACACTCTTGACAAAAATACTATCCTAGAAACCACTCTTGTTGAATTGGGCAGGACCTTAGGCCTGGAGGAATGTGCGTTGTGGATGCCATCACGGTCTGGCATGACTCTACAACTTTCACATATGTTGAACTATCGAGCACAATATGCGTCTACCGTGCCAATAAACCTGTCCATAGTAACTGAAGTCTTTAATAGTGCACGAGCATTGCGCATACCATATAATTGTCCACTGGCTAGGATCAGGCCTCTTGTAAGTCGATATGTGCTACCAGAAGTTGTTGCTGTCCGTGTACCTCTTTTACATTTATCAAATTTTCAAATTAATGATTGGCCTGACCTTTCTGCAAAAAGCTATGCCATCATGGTTCTGATCCTTCCTGCAGATAGTGGTAGAAAATGGCGTGACCATGAGTTAGAACTTGTTACAGTTGTTGCGGACCAGGTACAATTACCTTCCAGATTGTTTGACTTGTTTTCCATTTCCTATTCACTTAACCTTTATGCTCAATTCCTTGCCTGCAAGCAAATATATAAGATCATAGACCCGTATGCATTCTTATATTAATTTCATCAAGTTGTAGGAAGCTATTTAAAACATAAGAACTAAAGATTGTGGTTATAAGTTCCCAATTGATGCTATGATCAGTTCCTAGGAATTCCACTTAGAACATGCTTATTGGTGAAACTGATTTTTTTCTCTTCATACAGGTGGCAGTTGCTCTTTCACATGCTGCAATTCTGGAAGAATCTATGCGAGCACGTGAACAGCTCCTGAAGCAGAATATTGCCTTGGACGCAGCTCGTAAAGAGGCAGAAACGGCAATTCATGCTCGCAATGACTTTCTCTCTGTCATGAACCATGAGATGAGGGCACCAATGCATGCAATCATTGCATTGTCCTCTCTTATGCTAGAGACTGAACTAACTCCTGAACAAAGAGCTATGATTGAGACAGTTTTAAAGAGTAGCAACCTCTTAGCAACACTTACCAATGACGTGCTAGATCTTTCGCAGCTTGAAGATGGCAGCCTTGAGTTGGACATTGGAAAGTTCAATCTTCATTGCATGTTTAAAGAGGTATGTAATACGTATTTGAATGTTTTCCAGTTGAATATCTTCTTTTCTAACTGATTTTGATATAAACTTGTGGCTTCCCAGCAATTGTTTGAGCCTATTTGTCTTTCACTCTGTCAATGTAGGTTGCCAATTTGATACAGCCTATTGCATGTGTAAAGAAACTATCTATGAACTTGATTCTGGCCTCTGATTTGCCTCCGCTAGCTGTTGGTGATGAGAAACGGCTTATGCAAATTATTTTGAATGTTGTTGGCAATGCAGTTAAATTCTCAAAGGAGGGTTGTGTTTCTATTATAGCATCTGTTGCAAAACCAGAATCATTAAGGGACTGGAGGCCTCCTGAATTTTACCCGGTTGCCAGTGATGGCCACTTCTTCTTACGAGTTCAGGTTGATTAATCTGTTGCAATCCTGGTTGATCTTTAGAGGTTAAGGCATCTCTTTTCATATGATAAGACTAAGAAAATGTTCTTGACAATTTTGTTCTACTCTTTGCTAATCATCATCTATTTTGATGGTTAGCCTATATGGTCTTGCTGCCAGCATAAATGCCTAAGTTTTTGGTACAGGTCACCATTTAACTGTTCGCATTGCTTTTTCAACCTGGAATTTGTTTGAAATTTGATCTATTTAAAAGTCGTGAACAAATAGACTTCTGCAGGTTAAGGATTCTGGCTGTGGTATTCTCCCACAAGATATCCCCGTGCTTTTCACTAAATTTGCTCAGCCTCGAAGTGGATCCAGTCGAACTAATGGTGGCGCAGGTCTTGGACTTGCCATTTGTAAACGGTAGATCTCGGAACATGCATAAGACAACTTTAATGCTTGCATTTAGAGTCTACTGACATTTGAACGTGGCTGGAAACATTTCATAATCACTATCTTTTCTTTTCAATAGTTTCCTTTACTTAAAAAAAAAAGTTAAAAAATCAACCTAGTTACATACTGTAGAAACTACCATATTAACTTTGTCGTGCTGCAACTTTACGTTGTATATTGCTCGCAGTAGTACAGCAACAAAATAATTGCAACTGCTTGTTTATGACACCAGCTCCTTCCTTTTGTCTATTGCATTTTCACTCCACCTGAATTACTGCACCAGGTTCGTAACGCTCATGGGAGGTTATATTTGGATTGAAAGTGAAGGCCTTGACAAGGGTACTGTGGCAACATTCATTGTGAAGCTCGGCCTTTGTGATAATCCTCATAAATCGTCTTTTCTCCAAGCTGCAGTAAGAGGACGAGCAAACCGTGCCAGTGCAGACTTCACCGAACACAAACCCCCGTTTGGTTTCAATGACGGAATTACTCCCCGTCATCGTTACCAAAGAAGTCTTTAGTTATAAAGCCGTGAAAGCATATTTCAAGCTTTTGAAGATGATGAATTGTTTTCTAGTTCCTGATTTGTAACTTGAAAGTCAAAATACAACAATTACAATGTCAGACATGGATACAAGTATTACGTCGGGGCATATCTTTGTCATGTAATGTAGTTGATTCATGATTAGTGGATCATTCTTCTGCAATATTTAAGTTTATAAATTGCAATTTGCACTAGTGATTATAACCGGTCTAAAAGGGGCTACTCAGGTCAGGATTTCGGTCTAAAACCGGAGGGAAGCGGATTCCGAAATTATGATGCAAAATTTCCTGGGGAAAGCACATTCTAAATACTTTTGGAAGCTAATTGAGCTAGCAGAAATCCCATGAAGAATTGGAACTTGGGAAGGATAATTTTCACACGAGCTAGGCCATCAACAAAAATTGATATGCCAACGAAGAGAAGAAAATATCACCAACACTGCAACTGACAATTAATGTGAAGGGGAATGCTTATCCAACGAATTCAATCAATCGGAACCTTCAGGCCCTTGTTTAATCGTAGATTGCCTTTTGACTTTTTATTATTTTTATCAGAGCAGATTGGGGGGTTAATTTTTACCGGCTAGGAGAAAGATAGCCTAACAAATGCTGCACATTAAAGTCCTCCTTTCCTAATTGCAAGTAGAGTTTGATGCACATATCTTCCTTTCAATCATCTGGCCCAGATCTCTATGTATTGAGATCAATGCCTGTTTCGTGCATTGCTTCCTCTTTGCTCTACTAAGTTGCGATGATTTCTTAAAATTACAGCAACCATTAAACCTGAACTAAAACCAATAGCATCGATCGATTTAAACGAATCAACTATCAAAAATGATAATAGTATCCCTGATTCAAACCGACACTAGGAATGCCCGTATCCTAGAATTCTTTCCATCAACATTTAATATATTAAGTAACATAGTGCAGTTACAACAAAAGAACACACAATTACGACAAAACTATTCTGCCAAAGCAAAGATCTTTAAAGTAGTCAGCGAGGGCTTTTACTTCTTGGATTTCTTTGAAGTCCTGCTAGCGACACAACAAAAGATGAGTATCTGAATATATCGGAACAGAATCAACAAGTTTTAAACCTCTGAAACAAAAGCTTACTCGACTGGTTGAGATGCAGCAGCAGCAGGAGCAGCAGTTGGAGCACCTATTGGCTTATCACCTCCTCCTGGTCCCTGCAAGAAATTCAAATCAAATCAACCATCAAAAAATATCGCAATGAAGACAGTAAAACTAATGTGATAAAGCTGTGAGGATTTTACTGATTTTGGATGATAGCATTTAATGAGTTACATTATTAAAGGAACACAATAGATCGACACAGTAAGTGCAAACATTCGTTAATTCCAAATACTCGTTAAAATGGAACCATAACAATTCTCAATAACGGCAATTGGTCCTTGGGTCCACAAAATTTAAGAAAAAGGAGCAATTCCTAATCACCAGGAAAAATGGAATTCTAGTGTTACCTGGGCCAATCGTGCCTCTCTTCTAGCAAATTTTCTTTCCCTGCTTGCCTTGTTCTTAGCCCTCTTAGCCTCAAACTGATCAGATAAATTCTTCTCTCTTGCTTTCTCAGCCTTTGATTTGTGAATGCTCTCCATAAGAACACGCTTGTTCTTGAAGACATTACCTTTCACTTTCATGTACATGTCATGGTACATGTGTTTGTCTATTTTTTTTGCCTCCCTGTACTTGCGAAGCAAACGCCTTAGCACACGCATCCTTCTCATCCAAAGAATCTTTGTTGGCAGCCTTGCTTCTCTTGTACCCTTGCGCTTACCTAGAGTTGTTCCAAAATGCTAAAAAGTTAAAAACTTAAGAGACACCCAGAGTACAGTAGGAAAAAGAACTACATTTTGAAATAGAATGCCCATGAAAAACTATAACATATGCAGCAAAGTCCACTTATCCACGATGGACATATCTGAATTGATAATAGAAAAATTAGGAATTCCATATGGTCTACAAATAACAAAATGTAGCACTATGGACGGTGAGCGTTTATAATACAAATAGAGTTTTATGACAGTTTAAAATGAAAGCCCTAAAGATCTAAAATGTTTAGGGAACAAATACCATATCCAGAGTGACGGCCTTTCCTCTTGGCTTCCTTCATACGACGTGCACGAGACCGAGAGTGGATTTTTGTTGGCTTCCTGATGATAAAACCATCCTTAACCAACTTCCTTATGTTTTGGCCTGAAGTTAAATCATCAATAAATAAATAATTTGTTAAAAAAAGTAATATGCGCCACAGATGCACTTCAAATGGATGACACAAATTACATTCAAAATGTAAGCTAAAAAGAACAATAATGGAATGTTAAGCAATATAGACGTTCCCTCAGAGGACCTTTTCAAATCACAAACAAAAAGCTGCACCAGCTAGTGTCATACGACACTTGCAAAGAACTAGATTTTCATCCTTGTAAGAAAATACTTTAACACACGCATAAAATTACAATTTAACAAAAGATCATTTCGATAAACTCGAATTGAGAACTCTTAAACAATCTATTGAACACACAGACAAAAAAAACATAAAATGGTTAAAAGAGTGCAATGACATAAAATGAGGAGGACAGGTAAAACTTTGGTATGTTAGTCCACACATTAAACAGGTTACTTGTGCTACCTTTATGCACTAAAGAGTCATAAGAAAACTGTGAATTAAAGTAATTATCACACAAGAGTTTAGAAAGAGAAAACAAATGAAATTGAAAACCTACGAGAATTGGCCATGGAGATCTCGTTGACTTCATTGGGATCAAGCCACACCTTCCCTTTTCCGCACTTCAGGACACTAGCGGCTAGCCGCTTTTGGAGTTTCAGCGAAACCATCTCTTTCTCTCGCCGTTTCTGCGTCTGTGCAGCAGCTGCGATGGCGGAGTGGTAGCGAAATTGTGTTTATACAGTGGCTTTAGTTAGTTCTAGGGTTTTCTCAGGATAACCTTTTCTCATGGGCCTTGTTTGGGCTTTCTATATTTTGAGCTGAGAATGGCATTTATGGTCATCTAATTATCAACAGAAGAATTTCCCATGGGATAACTTGGGCGCTTTACCAACCTATTGCGCTCTTCACGTTGCACATGCGACAAGCCCACTATGGTCATAACCCATGTTTATTTCTAGTACTGCGACCAAGTCTCATACGACATGCAATAATATACTCCCTC
The DNA here is from genome assembly GCA_026546855.1 of Erythroxylum incrassatum. Taxonomy (NCBI): domain Eukaryota; kingdom Viridiplantae; phylum Streptophyta; class Magnoliopsida; order Malpighiales; family Erythroxylaceae; genus Erythroxylum; species Erythroxylum incrassatum. The sequence continues at coordinate 7,004,670 of JANVCL010000004.1, forward strand.
CGATTTATAATAAGTATCGTTTTAGAGGAATGTATATTTCTTAAGAAAGTTAATGAAATGTCTGATATATCCTTATTAATTACATGTTAAAGTGCCTTGAAAATATAATCTGTGTAA
>JANVCL010000004.1:7028567-7039758 GCA_026546855.1 Erythroxylum incrassatum
TACAATTTAGGGTTTAATGGTTATAAGTCGAGAGAGAGTAATCAACCCTACGACCGTCTAGAACTGACACCCCATAAATGGTTAAATGGCTAGATTAACATTAATGATAGGTAATTAAATCTCTTGATGGATTTCCATTGGATAATTTTCTTTATTAGTCATGTTGTCTTGTTTAGAAGAAAATACTTATCTAGAAAATGTCCTCTCACACCAACTGCTCCCAAGTTGTGATGTTGGAAGGTGGAGAAAATTTAACCAAGCTTTGGCTCGATCCCTAAGTGTAAAGGGAAAGAGCCTCATCCTAATAGCATCCTCCGACATCCTAATATATCGAAAGGTGTTGCAAATTTCTAAGAAATGAGCTAAATGAGCATTGGAATCCTTATTGACTTACCCGTAAAATTGTACGTTGGTTCACAACATGTTAGCAGTGATGGTTTGAACTTGAACGTATTTGCTTGCACTGGTGGTCGCATAATCCCTTGACGATGGGCATTGAGTTGTGGCCTCATGACATCCATAAGGGTCCGTCACTCTCCATAATGTATTTCCTCCACCATCGTTCTTTCCATCTCTTTTTAGCATTTAACTCTTGAGAATCCCCATTGTCGTCTGATGATATCCAAGTTGATATGTCGTCTACTTTATGTCCAGTTTTTTTTCAAAAAAGAAGGTGAAAAAACTTTAAACTACAAGAATTAAACTAATCTATGCCTCCCTGGAAAAGGTGCCAAAAACTTGATCTTGTCATTCGAGCTTTAAAATTTATAAGCCTTCAAATACCGCAATTGCACGGGTCATGATTGTAGTATAAGAGGTGTCGATCCCACAAAGAGGGTACTAGCCTAATCCTAAGTCGTCTAAGGCTCAAAGAAAAGAATAAAAAATAAAAATTGCAAAAGTGAACTCGGAAAGTAAATACGAGAATTTGATTCAAGAATTGTAAAGTGGAAATTTCAACAAAATAGAATTAAACTGAGCAATCACACAAGTCACAATGGAAATCCATCAAAAGAGTTAACCAAGTTATGATAGAGGGAATTTTACCTATCATTAATGCTAATCTAGCCATTTATGTGTTTATAGGGTATTGGTTCTACACGGTCGTAAGGTTGATTACTCTCTCTTGAGTTATAACCATTAAATCCTAAATTGTAAACCCTAATCGAATTATGAAACTTGCAATCTCTCAATTCATAAATTACTCACAATTCTAATTAGTTCTAAAGCTTCTATAATAAATAATCGGGTCTCGCACGGGATCTCTCTTTATGAAATTACTGACTAGATTGATTAAGTGGTCAATTAGATCACCTAACTCTTATAAATCCGATCTAATCATTTTTATCCAGCTCACTCTCTTGGCTTGTTACTAAAACATGTAATTACATTAATCAATCACAACACCCAAAACAATAAACAAAATAACTAAATCAACATTAACTTAAAGTAATATCCCGAAGGAGAGTTCAGAACATTATCAACAACATGAAATCCTTTTCCATACAATCCATCTCAACTTTATACATTTAAATGAAAAAGGAAATGAAGAGAAAATGGAACTTAGGTTGGACAAATCGAGATGGCAGCGGTGTCAGGAAATCGCCTGATCCAGGGAGCAGTGACGTTAGGATCCACTTCTTCTTTCCCCTTCTTCCTCTTCTTCTTCTCTCTCTCTCTTCTTTTTCTCTCCCTTTAGGGTTTCCAAGAGTGGTTGAATGTAAAACTCCTTCTTTATGTTCTTGTTGTTATATTAATGTTCTTTTTGTGTTTAGGGTTGAACTAGGGTTTTTTCAGCATCCGAAAGGTCCAAAAAATCTCTTAAAAAGTAAAGTTTGGAAGTGGCTGCGCAGCTGGGCCATCTAATTGGCCCCAATTTGCTCGAAAACTCCTCCGTTCTTTGATATTTACCTTAAAACACTACCAAACACATCAAAGTACCTTAAAAACATCATTTTTAAGCTTAAAGGATTGCTCTAACCCATAAAACACTTAAAACACAAATAAATCACAAACTAACACAATTTTACCCTAAACATGTACTAAACAATTGAATAAAAGACTAAACACATATCAAACTATATCCTAAAATATGATGCATTTCACACCTATCAACTCACTATGCACACAACCTAGTGACACCCACAATGTAATTCATACTATAACAATCCTCCACATAATCATATATCAAAATAAGCACAACATTTCACCACAAAATACGTATACATGTGTCAACCTATATGTATGAATGTCATGCGTGCATATGATAATGATGGTGATTTTCTTAATGAATATGAGAATGAATTCTAATGCAAGTCCATAGCCATAAATATTAACTCATAGGTAAAATTCACTCCTTATCGCCGAACCCAGTTTCTTGAAGTGGAGGGTTCTGCTTCTGAATGATCTATAAAAAGAAAACTAAAAATGACCATTAAGATTTAAAACCTAAACCAATTTTAGACACCCCAAGAATAAGACCATGAATCAATATTAAGGAGCTCCATTTTCTATTTAAAAATGGCGATGTCACATTTTAGGAGAAGTCTACTGAAAATTCAGTAGAGTTTCTCCTATAAAACGGACATCCCCTTCCTCAAAAAGGGTTATTCCTGCAGTGAAAAGACATTTCAATAACTACCAGTAATCAAAACTCAATTGGGGCTTTTAAACTACATGTCCATGCCTAATTGAGTCCACATTTACATTGTAAAAATTCATAATAAATCCAGTCATAATTCAAGCATACCAATTTCTAACCCATACACCTTCATTTATACTCAAATATCAAGATATTCTTAATTGTAATAAAAAACAACTCATTTTAATCAATTTCATGCATTTCTATAAAAACATAAGCCTTTTCAAATTTTTATCTCACAAACTATGAATAATTTCAAGATTTTTTATGAAATTGATCTAAATAACATTTGGGAATTTCTAAAATTATTTTCAACCATTTCTAAGCTGGTTAGAAAATCATCATCGTCACCAAAGCGTAGGGTACATGCGCCAGCGCTGGAGGGGCGGTGACCTTCACCACCTATACATACATGATGAGCTCACCTCCAGAATCCAATGGCACTGTTCTCATGTTAAAACACCTCTCGGTTTGTGAGAATCGAATGTTTAAAGCTCAAAGATGGCTCATTTCTGTTCACCGATAAAATGGGCCAATTGATGTCGGGTTTCCCTTTCTTTCTACATTTTTAGGGCCATTAGACATGATGATGGTGTTAGTTTCACCAAAAAATGACTAAAAATAGGACATCAGTAACTTACCTAAATGAACCAAAAATTCCAGTCATGATTCCTCCAAATCGGGGTCGATTTTGAAGAAACAAGTTTAGGGGTTTTGTAGAACTTCCTGAGACCTTTTCATAAAGCCCTATATTGTTAGAAATGGTGGCCGAATTGTGAAGGTATAAGTGTTAAAAGTTGAGAGTGAATAGCAACCTATAGGAAAAAAAGTTTAAGAGGGAAATGAACTTAAGCATTCTTAAGCTCAACTTATACTTGTATAGGCTTTTCTCTTTATTGGTCCATTATATGTAATTTAACAAAAAATTTGGATCGTTAAATTCTCTCCACCTTATAAAAAAAATTCATCCTCAAATTTTAAATCTCACCTTATTGTTGAAATATATGTGGGAATTTATTATGGATATCCAGCTCCGTCTCCCATGTATAGTCATCCATTGTATGATTACTTCATGACACTTTCACCATTGGTATCTCTGTTGATCTTAGTTGTCGAATCTAATAATATACTATGGCAACAGGTTGTTCTTTATATGTCAAATCGCCATCGATCTTCACATTACATGAAATATACTTTCTCAACATAGACACATGAAATACAAGATGAACTCTAGAAAGGTTAGGCAATAACACCAACCTATATGCCACTTCACCTACTCTAGATTTAATCTCAAATGGACCAATATACCTTGGAGCTAGTTTACCTTTCTTACCAAACCTCATCACTCCTTTCATTGGTGATATTTTCAAATATACCATGTCACCTATTGAGAATCTCACATCTTTCCTCTTTGGATCTGCGAACTCTTTTATCTACCAAAAGCTATTTTTAATCTTTGCTGAATAATAGGGGTCCTTTCAGAAGTGATTTGTAATAACTCAGGTCCTGTCAATTGTCGTTCACTAATTTCCAACATAAAGGTAATTTACATTTTCTTCCATAAGGCGCCATTTCAATACTAGCATGGTAACTATTATTATAAGCAAATTCAATCAATGGCAATGCAAATCCCAATGATCGCCAAAATCAATAACGCACATCCTAAGCATATCCTCTAAAGTATGAATAGTTCTCTCAAACTGGCCATTTGTCTGAGGATGAAAAGTAGTGCTAAAATCCAATCTTGTACCCAAAACTTTTTGTAACTCTCACCAGAAAACTGATGTAAATTTTGAATCCTTATCAGAGACTATAGATTTGGTACCCCATGTAAACACACAATTTTATTAACATATAGCTTGACCAACTTATTAGTAGAATAATTCTTCTTGATAGGTAAGAATTGTCCAGACTTTGTTAATTTATCCACAATCACCCATATAGTATTATATCCAATATTAGCAAGGGGCAATCCAGTGATAAAATCTATAGTAATCATATCCCTTTTCCACTTATGAATGGGTCTTTGAACTGACCAACCTTGACTCTCTCCAAAAACATTAATCTAATGTTGAATTGTGCTAGAGAACATTCTGATCTTGATATCTTCTACAGCAATCCTTGGTCAATTAACTCGTGCAACTTTTTAATTAAGATTCTCCTTATAGATTTGATGTGAGAAAGACTATTGGATTAATTTTTTGCTTAAGGCATTAGCTACTATATTAGCTTTACTTGGGTGATATAAATTAGAACAGTCATAATCTTTCAGAAGCTCCATGCATCTTCATTGTCTTAGATTTAGATCTCTTTGCTGAAAATTATATTTTAAACTTTCACGATTATTGTAGATCTCACAAGTTGCACCATACAGATAATGTATCCAAATCTTAAATGTAAACACCACAGCTGCCATTTCCAAGTTATGAGGAAGATAATTCTATTCAAGCTTCTTTAGTTGTCGGGAGTCATAAGTCACTACTCGTTTGTGCTGCATAACCACATAACTTAAACCAACCCTAGAAGCATCACAATACATTGTATATCCATCCAAACCTGAAGGTAAGGTCAAAACTAGAGCTGATGTTAACATGTCCTTAAGCTGCTGGAAACTATCCTCACGCGCCTTTAGCCAAACAAATTTAGCATTCTTATGAGTTAACTAAGTTAGAGGTGAAGCTATTAAAGAGAAATCTTAGATAAATCTCTGATAATAGCCTGTTAAGCCTAAGAAATTTCGAACCTTAGTAACAATAATATGTCTTCACCATTCTGTGATAGCTTCAATCTTCTTAGGATCCACTTGGATGCCATCTTTAGATACCACGTGTCCTAAGAAGACTACATGATTCAACCAAAATTCATACTTAGAAAATTTAGCATACAACTTATGCTCCCTCAACATTTGCAAAACCATTCTTAGATGCACCATATGTTCTTCTTCACTCTTAGAATATACCAAAATATCAGTAATGAATACAATGACAATCCTATCTTGAAAAGATATAAATACCCTATGCATCAAATCCATAAAGGTTGCAGGAGCATTAGTCAACCTAAAGGACATCAATAAAAATTCATAATGAGCATACCTATAACAAAAAGCTATTTTTAGAATATCTTCTCCTCTAATCAGATCTCAAATTGATCTTAGAGAAACATTTGGCCCTTTAAAATTAGTCACAACTCATTGATTCTTGGAAGTGGATACCTATTCTTTATCTTCAATGTATTTAATTCCCTGTAATCAATACAAAGTTGGAAGCTACCATCCTTATTCTTTACTAATAATACTGGTGCACCCCATGGAGAAGTACTAGGTCTAATAAATCCCCTATCTAACAATTCTTGTAATCGCTCCTTAAGCTCCTTTAATGTGTAATCGAGATAGGAGTTGAACGTGACACTACATCAATGTAGAATTCAATCTCCCTCTCCGGTGGCAAACCTGGCAACTCTTCAGGAAACACCTTAGGAAAATACAATTAGGATACCATCAACTGAAGCTCTCTTTGTTAAAGTATCCCTCACTAAGGCCAAATAACATCTTTTTAGCAGTAATGGCATATATAAGTTTTAAGGAACTTTCCTTTTATCACCTCTGAACTAGAATTGAACATCATTAGCAATCCTAAAAATCACCAAATTCTCCTGACAATTTAAGGTAGCAAAGTGTTGTGACAACCAATCCATACCTAAAATTACACCAAAATTTATCACATCCAATAATACTAAATTAGCTACTAATTCTCTACCCTCGATTGACACCAAACAAGAAGGGAAAATAATATCTGTACTCAGGGATTCACCCAAAGGGGTGGCTACTGATAAAGGAGTTACTAATATGGTTACTTGCCAACCAATCTTTGACGCAAATACAGGGGATATAAACAAATGGGTAGCACATGGATCAAATAAATCTCTAGCATCAGCAAAACAAACCGATATAGTACTTGGTATAACTGCATTAAAGGTCTGAGCATCTTGTGGGGTAAGGGTGAACACCTAAGTCTGTTCTCCTACTGACTGCTGAGAGGTTGAAGCCTGCCCAAAATTTTTATTACCAAATCTACCCCTAATCTAGAATCTACCCCTAAACCTACTTCTTGATCCATGACCTTGCTAGCCCACAATATGAGATTCACTTTGATATTGTGCCTGATGTTGAGGCTGAACCTGATGTATTGGCTATACCATGCTAGCAGAGGAGCCTTGAGAAAATTGTCTTTGAAATCCAGAATTAGGGTATTCTTTAGCAAAATGCCCAATCTGACCACATCGAAAGCAAACACCCAGGGGAATATGATAAGGTCCCTGATGGACTCTACCATAATTTTGACAAGTAGTACTTCCAGAGCTTTTCCCACTGCGATTACTACTACTACCTGCTCTAGGTCCAAATCTAGTTGATCTTATGGATCCCTACAACCATGTCTATTGTTCTTATGGCCATGTAGACCATGATCTCATCGAGACTGTCCATGTAGCTCCCTACTTACATCCATCTGTAGCATCGACAATGGAGAACTATAACTTTCAACCCCAAAACCACTAGTTTAGTATGGATCAGGAATAATGCCCTCCATGATGTGTCGGCTCCCCATCTCTCCAACCTCTCTATGGCACCTTTCAAAGTCTAACCCTCTAAACAAAGTCCTACATATGCAGGACCTAAACTGGTAATGTAAAGTCCCACTATCCATCTCCGATCAGTCATATCCTCTGCATATCTTATCAGTCGATAAAACTATATAGTACACTCCTCAACCCACTTATCACCTCTCCTAAGGTGTAACAATTGCCACTTATAAGCATATCTCTGTAGTGGTGGACAAAATCGTCTCATGAATCTTTGTTTAAACTCCTCCCAAGATAAGGTACTCCTAATTGGTTGAATAGTCTGGATAAACCAATCCAATACATCTGCTTGAACTGATAATTCAACAATGTGAATCCTTTGTGAATCTGTATAAGCCATTCTAGTCCTAGAATCGATACCATTGAGAAAGTCCATAGCATTCCCTATACCATCAAAAGTAATCATACTAATCCTAGTATAATGCAAGACAACTTTTGCATTTGTCATACCCTGGCCTCTATTTTGAGTTATTTGGTGCATTAAAGACATGGTCTAATTCAGAGCAGTTATAGCATTTTGTAACCCTGCAATACTCGCTATTAGAGTAGTGGCATCTACACCCTGCATTGGTGGTTCATCTTGAGCTTGAAAATCTAGCTACCGCGAAGCAGCTCTAGGCCTACTGTTATGCCTTGCCTGCTTGGGTGGCGATGGAGCCATAACCTCTTCAAGAATCAATTCGTTATCCGCTACTCCTTCGAACTCACGAGTCTGTGATAAATTTCTTTTCCTTCTTATGATCAAAGAATAAGAAAGTCTTTAAATACAATAAAAGTCATAACAGTACTAGAAAAGGATGGAAGTAAAGACAACGATTTTAAATAAACATGATCCTAATGTCGCAGTAGTTCAAAAAGAAATTTGGCTTAATTTTGATCTACCTAGTAACTCAAATTTAAAATCGAGCTTTGATACTCCGTGACTGGCGCAAAAGAAGTAGTAAACTCAAGATTTACTAGACCCTTGGTAAGCCTAAAATACCGTCAATCCATATGTCTATATTAAAGATAAAATTTAAAAATGATCAAACTCATAATTGTGATAATCAAAAAGTTCTAACAATATACAATCCTCAGTTTGCTATAAGATTGAGATAGTTAATACAGGGTAAAATCTAACACATATAAGACTACTACAGCTTTAGAATCAAAGGTCACTATCAAACATACATCAAATCGCTGGAGGGGAAGAAGGTCGATGAAGTACCTAGTTAAAAGAGATCAAACAAGAAGATCCTAAAAAATAGTTGATGGGAGTCAAACCTCGCTGAGTGAATTAATACTATAGTTATGTTATGCATTCTTAAAGATTTCAAATGATACTTATATATTTATAATGTATTATATCCATAAATGCAATTTCATAACATAATGATTTTGTTTATAAACACTCATTCATATCCCATATCAATATCATGTCACATAATCATCACGATCACAAATCACATATAATAGTGGAAGACTGACAACTGACCCTATAACATACCTCTTACCCACACTTTACAGCCATAGGGGCTTTCTTGTTCCATACAAGTTACTTGTCTAATGTAGTGGACTGTCATCCAAGAGCCACACTTAATTGAACTGCCACAGTCTCACTATGACATGATTGTCGTCTGAGAGCAAGCTCGACTAAATTACCACAATCATGCGACCTCTCATGTACCATATATCGATCGGTGTCTAAGAGAAAGCTCGATCAAACCTCCCTAATTGCGTCATATCTCAATCAATAGACCCAATACTAACCCAAATCTTTACCCAACTAATGACTTACTGTGTACACAACCTAGTGACACCCACCAAGTAACTCATACTATAATAATCCCTCACATCATCACATATCAAAACGAACACAACATTTCACAACAAAATACGTATAGTTGTGTGAATCCATTTGTATGAATGTCATGCATGCATATGATAATGATGGCGATTTCATGATGAATATGAGAATGAACTCTAATGCATGTTTATAACCATGAATATTAACTCACAGATAGAATGCGCTCTTTCACGTCGAACCTAGTTTTTCAAATTGGAGGCCTCTGCTTCTGATTGATCAATAGAAAGAAAAGTAAGAATGACCATTAGGATTTAAAACCTAAACCAATTTTAGACACCCCCAGAATAAGACTATGACTTAATATTAAGGAGCTCTATTTTTTATTTAAAAATGACGATGTCACATTTTACGAAGAGCCTACTAAAAATTCAGCAGAGTTTTCCCTGTAAAATAGAAATCCCCCTTTCCTAAAGAAAGGTCATTCCTACATTGAAAAGACACTTCAATAACCACCAATAATCTTAGCTCAATTGGGCATCTAAACTACATGTTCATGGTTAATTAAGTCCACATTTACATCGTAAAAGTTCATAATAAATCCTATCATAATTCAAGTATCCCAACTTCTAACCCATACTCCCTCATTTATACTTAATACATCAAAGTATTCTCAATTCTAATAAAAAACAACTCAATTTAATCAATTTCATGCATTTCTATAAAAACATAACCCTTTTTAAATTTTATCTCACAAACTTGAAGAATTTCAATGCGTTACTTTTATGAAAATTGATCTACATAATATTTGAAAATTTTTATGAAAATTGATCTACATAATAAGTTTAAGGGTTTTGTAGAATGTCTCAAAAGCTTTCCGTAGAGCTCTAGATCGTCAAAAATGCTGGCCAAACGGTGAAGGTATGGGTGTTAAAAGTTAGGATTGAATAGTAACCTAAAGAGAAAAGAGTTTAAGAGAGAAATGAATTGAAGCGTTCTTAATCTCATCTTACACTTTTATAAGCTTTTCTTCTTATTGATCAATTATGTGTAATTTGACAAAAATTTAGATCATTACATATAGTCATTGTTTGGAGATGGAGACAAAGAGACCTGTCTTTATTAGGATTGTTAGTGGTGATGGCAATAAAAGCGAGTGGTGGAACGGTCAGAGGTAGTGGGTGAAGCTGAAATAAGTTTTGGATAAAGAATGTGTTAGAAGCATGAAAAGAATGTTAGAGATGAGAAACAGAGATATGAAAACATATCAAAAAAAATTATGAGAAGTAACCATGAATAAAATGGAGTATTCACCAAGAAAGAGAAATTATAATAAAACTATGAAAACGGAATGAGACAGTTCCATTTTCTTCTTCCAAAGTGGGTTTATTCCGTCTGTGAGATATATATGTATATAATTCAAGTGAAAGTTACTATGGCTTTTTTATTATAAAATAAATTTAAAAAATTTACGTTATTTATAAAGCATATGTTTTATTGCTAAGATTAAAAATTTTGAGAGTAATTTTTTACAGACTAAATGGTGAATTATTAAAAATTAAAATTGAAGTTTTTGAAGTAATAAAGTTTACATAATTAAAATAATATATAAGATAAAAGGGAATATTTTGCTGCACTTTCTTTTATGATAGTAAAATCTATGACTAATATTTTTAATTATGTATTAAATAAACTCTTGAGGTAAACTTGCAATTAGTATCAGAGTTTTTACGATCAAGTTAGAGTAAGCTGAATTGTTTAGATCGAACTTTTCAAATTATTAACCAACTCTCACTATAGATTATGGATCATTCAACTGATTAAGAAATAGTTAGTCATATAATTAAGATAAATAATAAGTTGTACACATTCTCCTTTCTAATAATTTAATTTATTACGGAAATTATATTATTCTTCTTCTTGTAAACAAAAGCTCTTATCTTTTAACATATTCAATAACATGCATGTTTAATAAACTGTAACTATTTTTTTCAAAATTTTTGTCAACTTTTCTCGTCTATACTCCTCCGGGTATTAACATTAAACATGCACGTTATTGAATTATAAAAAATAAAAAGTTTAAATTAATATTAATTTAGTCTCTTTATCAAAATTATAAGAGACTAAAT
>JANVCL010000004.1:7140035-7156278 GCA_026546855.1 Erythroxylum incrassatum
GTTCTATGCAGTCCCAATCTATCCCATCCTATGCCAATTTACCATTCTACCCTTCCAATTGAGGGTGGGATGTTACATTGAAACTATACTAAAAATAAGTACATTGTACACCACATGTATGTGAAAAATTACCATAAAATATTTAAAGTAACTAACAACACAATTAAGTAGATGCCCATATAGTCACCTTATTCTTGTAAGAGTTTTTGAAAGGACAATTTAAAAGGACATAAGTTCGTACATATTAGTGTACAAATTGTGTTTAGTTAAGGCTTTATTTGATACAATAAACTGCATGTCCCTTTGATCAATATTTACTTCTTATACTTTTTGAAGCATCAATTTAAAGAGACATGATTTTGTACATGCCATGTATAAAACAATATTTAGTAAAGGTTTTTATTATAAACAATTAACTATATGTTTATATCGTTAAACATGTTCTTCTTATATTTTCTAATTTGTTATTATAAATGGCATAGAATGGTGTATAAACATACACCAAAGTTTGTTTATTAAAGATTTTATTTAACATGGTTGAGTACACACTCATATTCTTATTAGAAAATTTCAAGGTACAATATAGAGGACACATATTTTCACATGCCTATATATGAAACTATATTTGTTTAAGTTTTTATTAGACATAATAAACTACATAATCTTGTGGTTGAACAATTTCTTATTAGAATTTTTGAATGGATAAAGTAAAGGACATTGATTGCTACACATTTTCATACCAAACCGAGTCCATTATTCTAACTCATAATTTTTAGAGAAATAAAGTAATTTTCTTTTTGAGAAGCTTTAAATAACTCCTCTCATCCAATAGTATATAAAATCTTCTTCCTTCATTTCTTAGTGAATATTTTAAACCATTGTATTTTAAATCCTTGTACAATGAACAAACAAGAAGTAGACATAGCAAGCATACAATATGGGTTTCATCTCCTTGTTTATCTTTATAAATTTTACATGTTTATATTTTTTATTTCTAATATATATATATAAACATGCATTTATATATAGTTTGTGTGTGTGTGTGGTGGGGGGTGTTGTTTAAGTGCTTTAAAAAACTACTAAGGTATGAATAATGGGTAATTTTCTATTAATAGGTTATGTATTTCATGGTATTAAGTAAGAATTCAAAGCTTATAGCCTTATATTAGACCCTTAAACTTTGGAGCACTTCTCAGACCTTCACAACGTGCCTTATGAGCAAGGTTAGCTAGATTACACGTATGAGGGAGGCATGAGAAAATACTAACACAAACATGGGTGAGTGGGATCGAACTTGGTATGAATTTTAGTACAGTCTCGGACCTTGTGGAGATTGACTAGACTCAGGTTAAGGACTTGATGGACTAAGGACTTGTCCCATGTACAGATGAATGGACCATGACTAGCAGATTTGTTGTAGGAAACATTGGATGAAGCCAGTGTGCTATGTGGGCTTTGACAAAATCACACTACATCATCAGCAGATAGAGATCATGGGGAGATCTTGGATGATGTGACGACAACTAGGAGTTAGAGTTATAGTGGGACTCAACATCTGAAGATAGTGGAGATCTTCGAGGATAAGGATGATAGTTTCCTATTTAAATGTAAACTCTATCTTTCTGTTCTCTTGTAGATTCTATCTTATCAGTTAGAGTCCTATTTGGATGAGAGGGTCATCTAATTGGTCCATGTGTTGTAACCTGATAAAGATAGACGTAATCTTAGCACGATCTTAGGCAGTTCAGTTTAAGTAAGATTCTGAATATAACTTGGCTTCCAAGTTAGAGTGCCTATATATAGCTTATTCGAGCTTTGCTCTCCCCATTCAATCATAGAGAGCATTCCTTGAATTATTTTAAGGTAAAGTAATATGAAGGTTGGTTTACCGTATCTCACGTGTTTCCTTGTTGCCTTTATTTTCTTATTACTTCCATAGCATTGTTTCTTCGAGTGTGCGAGGTAAACACTTCGAGGATCGTTAAAAGTTAAAGTCTTGCTTAAGCGGACTATCGTGCAAGCATTTTGTTAAAGTAAGACTATCGTGTAAAGGGTGTCGGCGATCAACTTCAGTGAAAGTTCGAGTCCCAAGGTGACCTTTATATCACCTTACGTGGCGGTGATTTTTTAGTAGATATACTTTGGTTTTCATGAATGTTATATGTTATATCTAGTTAATATTTTGGTCTATTTTGGTTGATATTTTTTATTATTATCATAGTCTAAAGAAAAAAGAAAAAGAAATTATTAAAGTACCATCTCTTCCAAAAAAGGAAAGAAGTTGAAGAAGGCAAAAAGGAAGGTAATGAGCAAGCATTTTTAATAAAATTGATATAATGGTATTGTAAAATTATTTTAATTTGAAACTTAAAAATTTAGGTTAAGAATAAAGTTGTCACATGTGGGACAAGTCAGCAAAGTGGGGATGTTACGAACAATGTATGAAACTTGGACTCAATTAAAATAAAATATAGGTGATTAATTATTATTTGATTATAATTACTCTTCATGAATATATATAGAGTTCTCAAATATGTTGTTACTTGAATAAGGAGTTTAAATTAATATAGAGCCGGAGCAACTGAAATGGCTCATCGATATGGGATTCAATGAACTTTATGAGATGGAGAGGTTTAAGGTAAAAGGTGATGTTCGCTACTAGTTATAGGGTCAACTTGATCCGAACAAGATAATATTGTACATAAGTGAGGATCAAGTGGAGGATACTATTGTTAATAATGTTTCATGGATTTAGGGGTTTCAAATGGGAGCAAACAAGTGCACATAAAATTCAGTAAGGCTACGGTGACTAGGCTTTAAGAGAAGTACAAAGTCAATGACCACCAAATCATTATCAAATGCATACTTAATAAAATAAAGGGTTAATAGGCGGGGGAAGTTTTTGGTGAAACTCCCTTCTTTACATATTAGGAATTTTTTATGTACTAAGGTCAATTATGGTATCAATACACAATTGCTAGATATCATAGTCAATATTGATGACCATAAGTAGCTTGATTAGAGATATTCCATATTGAACCATCTTTTCAAGCATACTTGCAAGTTTCACCAAGCAATAAAGGCCAAAAGTGATGTGCCTTATATGGATGGATGTATAACTATATTGATGTTGAGCATGCATCTTGAAAAAATAAATCTTGTCAATTAATGTATAGACTTGTGCATAATGTGTAATTATTTTATAATTAAATTATAATTTGTTTATAAGTATTTTTCCTGACTAATTATGTCTTAATTGACATTCTAAATGAGAGTAGATAGTAAGGAATATAGTTTGGGATGACATTAATGTCCATGAGGCATTAGATGGTGACAAAGTCTCGAAACAAGAACTAAAGGTAATGTTTTTTTAGAAAATGTATAGTAACATTGTAATGAACTAATTTAAAATACTTTAATTGATTAATATAATATATTATCTTAGACATGAAGGGTTGATTATAATGAAGATCATACAACGAAGCGTCATATTAGCTGGGAATCAGTAAGGATAGTATTAAAGGCCTTATGTAAGGTGAGAAATGCAAAGGTAATGAATAAGTTACCCGTAGAGTTAGTATATTTGTTAAATATTTGGTTTTTATCTGAATAGTTTTTGGCAATTTAGTATAACGTCAAGAAACAGTAGAAGTCCTGAGGCATAAGACGGTGCTAATGATGGAGATTAATTATGAACAACCAATGCCAAAGTTTGAAGAGATGCCAGTGATTGATCAAAGAAAATGAAGATTTCCTGATGCATGAAGGGATGTTGGCTAAGGAGAAAGATAAGGACAAGGATGTCCAAAAGGATATAAAGGCACTAATGTTAGATAGATTTAATGAAACATTGATCTTGAAATATGAGGAGACATAAATAAATAACTTAAAAAAAGGATGAACTCTTAAGATAACAAAAGATGAATTTTTAATGAAATTGGAATTTGTTTAGTTGAAATGCAAGAAACCAAAGATTTAAAAGTGAGGTTGGTGTTGTAATATGGAAAGAGTTGGTTTTTTCTAACAAGAAGTCAACATCTCATAAGAACATTCCAACTTTTGAATTAGTGTACATTAACCTCCTTAAATGAAGATAAACATGGATATTAGATGATGCATTAAAGAAATGGTTTTAGATGGTGATTTTCGCAAAGCATAAAAACTTAACTCATTTCTTTCTTCAATGTTCTATGTAATATATGTTTCCAAAAGGTTAAGAACATTCATTGAACATAACCAAAGTAATAACATGTTCAGTTGTTTGCAAAAAAAATTAGACGTAGACCGACACTAGTTTCAATAATTTATGAGATAAAAAAGATTCAGTAGTTTTCTTTTTCATTTTATTCAGTTCTTCTCATTTTATTAGAGAACAAAATTTAAAATCATAATCCAACATGATCAATGAAACGAAATATAACATTTTATCTTTCCTGAAATCATTAAAGAAAAATAATTTTGATCTTAATCAAAATGCACTATATTAGTTGTTTTGATATCAGTGTTGAATTTCAAATGAAGATAAAATAATAAAACTAAAAAAATTCCGTAATTGATTATTAGCAAAAAATAAGGCTTACATGCATTCATCTCATTGACATATTAAAAGAATTTAATTTTAGAGAATTCTTTGAAGAGCTATTATTTATTTACTACATAGCGTTCTTATATTTAAAAAAGTTAGAACGCTTATATATAAAAATTTGCTTGATATCTATCGATTGCCTCTTATTCAATATTCAAAATAGATATCACTTATAGGTGTAATCTTTCCAACTTTCAACAAATATTTCATTCCTAAAAAATAGTGAAACTTAGTCGACAATGACAAGTATAGTTATGTGCCACTCTATGTCTTTCAAATAGTCTAATAAAAAAATTGAACATGAATACAATTGACTACATTTGTGTAACCTATTTAGAAACCTTACATAAATAAAATTTGATACACAAATATGTGCCACTTTGTATATTTCACATAATCTATTAAAAATTATAATATGAACACGGTTAACCATACATGTGTAGTTAACTACATCTAACAAATCCTTATATAAACAGTTCGGTATATGGGCATGTGCCACTATGTATCCTTTACATAGTCCATCTAAAAAATCTAATTTGAACATTATTTTCCATATAGATATATGATTAACTATGTCCAATAAAGCCTTACATAAATGTAGTTTAGTACACAAGCATATGTGATCCCATATCCTTCATTTGGTCCATAAAAAAATTCTAATTATGAGCATAATGGCATATATGCATTTTTAACTGTGTTTAACAAAATCTTAAATGGAAACAATTTGGTATATGGTTATTTGCCAATCTTTGTCCTTTATATTATCTTTTAAATAATATAAACAAGATTTATTATATAGGCGTGTATTTAATAGTGTCTAAAAAACCTTTGATGAACACGATTTACTATACAAATGTTTGCCAATTAGTATCTTTCATATAATTATTTAAAATTTTTTAACATGAATACAATTGTCCCCACAATTTTTAGTTAATCTGTTTAACAAAACTTGTAATGGATAAAGTTTGAAACATGGACGTTCTCCGATCTATGTTCTCCATTGTTTGCCTTTTGATAAGTAATGGTGTTACTAGTTTGTAGATGAATGGTGTTTTTTCTATCAATACGCATAGTATGGAAGGTATATAGACATAGAATAGTGTGTATTAAAGCTCTATATTATTTATACTTTGTAATAGTATTATCATATTTAAAGTGTAGGTATCACTTTTCTATAAAGGGTAACTTTTTGTTTATAGTTGTGTTATTAAATGTGCAGCGTCCTAGTATAATTTGTATTGAGATATGATATTCTTTGTATTCAATCATAGTACTCCCATTCTAAAATGTAGGCGTTAGTTATCAGTAATGAATGATGATATTTTTTTATATAAACATAGTATTCAGTGTATAAATTCTTAATATATTTTGTATTTAAATATGATATTCTTTGTGCTTAGTTATGATATTCCCATTTTAAAGTGCAGATTTTATCTGTAATGAATGATTATACGAGTTTTTATACATAGGTTTGGTATTGGATATATAGTATTATAATATAATTTGTATTGAAGCATGAATTTTTTTGTACTCAATCGTGGTATCCAATATTAACATGTATATACTATTTTCTATAATGAATAATAACTTTATTAATATAGGCGTGATATTATATCTATATTGTTCTAGTATAGTTTATATTAATGAATGGTATTCTTCACACTCAGTCATATTATTCCCTGTTCAAAATGTAAATGTTAATTATCTGCAATAAATGGAATAGGTTTATAGTACAAAAAGGCGTGATATTGTGTATATGTTGTCCTAGTGTAGTTTGTATTAAGGTATGATATTATTTGTACTCCATCATGGTATATTGATTTTGAAGTGCATATGTTATATTCATTGTACATAGTTGAGTCATGTTATTCGTTATACATCAAATATCTTTTTACTTAAGATTTACTTAAAGCAATAATACTTACTTGTGACAAAAAAAAATTCAAAATGCATATTAATCGAACCACAATATTCTTCTTATGAAAATAATAAATAAATGAAGTGCGTGATTTCTTAAATTGAAAGTGAAATCCTGTCTGTACAATAATGGACGAGAATTTGATGCCTAAAATATAAATGTGACTATTTGGAGAGCACCGTACGTTGGAGACGTGTTGTGAGGAAATGGTTACGTGAGCCGCAAAGGGCCAAGAAGTACGAATTAGGACAAAGTTACATGGAACACATGCAAGGTAACTCGAATTAGGACAGGGTGCGACGGTTGCTCAGTATTCATTGAATCTTGGTAAATGTCCCATTGCCGCCTCTAGAATTAAATTATAATTTTAAATTTAAGTTTAAGTGTAATCAACATCGTGAAAATGAGTTGACCTAATCATCATTGAATCTTGATTGAAAAGAAACTGATCAACAAAATCAGTTCAATTTTTTTAAGTGCGCTTTTAACATACTATGATGTAAAATAACGTAATTTCAACAAATACTCTGCGTCTCGAATCGAATCCAATTAAGTTTGATAGACATCCTTTCCAAATTTTCTTTAATAAACAAATCCCATGCACTATATGAAGAAGAACAAAACATGTGCCATTAATCATCTCAAGAAATAGTAAAACATTCTATTTCAGGACGTTAGCATCAACGTTAGTGCCATAATGCATTGCCCCTACGTTGGTGCACTCTTCAGCTATCCTTGCCTCTCAGATCCGGTCCGTGAGGGCTTATACTTATTGGCACGTGGGAATTTACCAAATTTTGTTATTTTTAGGTAAATGTTTGCCTCGATGCCAATTAATTTCTAAGCTACTCTTTATTTAATCAGGAATATAATTTGCATAATTGAAGCTACAAAATATCATATTTCGAAACTTCAAAGTTTCTATTTAGAATTATAATGCATCGTGCAGAACAACATCGATGATGTCTATATTGAAA
The DNA here is from genome assembly GCA_026546855.1 of Erythroxylum incrassatum. Classification (NCBI taxonomy): domain Eukaryota; kingdom Viridiplantae; phylum Streptophyta; class Magnoliopsida; order Malpighiales; family Erythroxylaceae; genus Erythroxylum; species Erythroxylum incrassatum. Next base: position 7,147,516 of record JANVCL010000004.1, read on the forward strand.
AATCGAGATGAGATCTGATCATGATCGCAATAGAATAATTACAAATTTTTTAGTATGTTGATTTGCTAAAAGCCAAGATCAATTTAATTGTATAAAATAATTAACTAATAATTCATAATAAAAATGAATCTTAATTCGTACCTTTTTAAGCTTGATCATATTTTTGTCGTATCCCTCAATCCGCTTCCAAAACTTACTCATGTCAACCACTGCAACTAAACAATTGTCTAGTCTTTAACGGTATCCACATAATAAGTTAAGAAAACTCAGTAATTCTTTCAGAGAGAGTTAAGCAAGGAGTGTTAGTTTCATTAGAACTTAAGCTTATTTATAATATGTTTGAAATATTTTAGTAATTTAATTGAATTAAATTCTAATTTCAATTAAACTTTAATTAGCATTAAAATAGTTCTAATTAAATACTAATTATACACAAATAAAATCTAATATATCATATTGATCCTTATTTATTAAATATTTTATATTTAATCATATATTTTCTCAAACTTTACAATCAAGTCCAACTTGATTAAAATATTTTTTCTTTCTTTAACTCATTCTTTATGTGAGACCTATTACGTTTTCAAATATGTTGGCAATCGATAAAAATTATAACCCTAAGTCATATTTAGGATTAGATAAATTAAACTCTTCTAATTTATCTTTATTTCTTAATTCTCTAATTAAACAATTTATACCTATATATCAAGAATGACAACTAGCAACATATGATGATCACTCAAATATTTAGGAAAGTCAAAGTCGTTTTCAGTAACTTTTTCGAGATTAATTTTTTTGTTAATTTAATTCTTTTATCATACAATATTTGATTAAACATAAAGCATAAAATTAATGTCTACTCTATTTTGAGTCCAATCATATTAGTTCTTCACCATTAGCTATTAATTCAATTAATGACATTTTAAAATTATTTACAAAATGTCATTCCATCTTGGCTAAGGATTTCATGAATTAATAATAATCAAGAACAACATAACATTCTCCCTAATTACTTTATGGTGATGAATCCTATCTTAATCACTCAACTACATCTATATAGTTCATGCTACATCCAATGACTATTGAATGAGCTATCCATGATTAAAATAGGTCATAAGTAGTATCAAAATATAGTAATCCTTATACAAGATAACTTTGGAGATCTCAAGTCAAATGATTACTTGTACAATCATCATAATAAGAATTTCCATAAACGTACAAGTAATGTTCTAAATGGATTTATTTTATATGGTTACTTCAATGAACTTGTTCTCTAATAAGCCCCCACACGTTTGAAACATAATGTGAGCTAGTCCTTTTACATTTTATTAATGTTCAATCTTAATAGAACAATGACTAGGAACAATTTAGAGATAATACATAAATGCAATATGACTATTGTTGTTATACTCTCATCATAATTTTATTTGCAATGTATAATTATCCCATAGACTTTATCGCATATATCTAAATATGTACAAGATAAAGAATGCCTTTAAATTTATTTTGTCACTACACTACATCCAACCGATTAGCTCTAGGGTACGAATCAACAATCTCCCACTTGCACTAGGTTCATCTTTTAAGTATCATATACCATATGATGATTATGCTACTACTGGGACAGTGACTTAATGGGAGAATTCTATAAGATTCTCTACAGTGAACATTTATTTAAATCTTACAACTTTCATCTTAATTATCATCATAATTAAGAAAAATTACATAAATTACACTCCCTCTTTTTTTTTGGCTGATAAGATTTTGAGGTAATTAAATTGAATTTCATTTACAGCCATCTCTGAAGCACATTAAGAGTTAAAATAAGGTTATTCAAATAAAACATATTATATAATCTAACCCATCATTTTGTCCAATCAAACCCAACCCAACCCAATATAATTGGCCCTAAATGAATGAACCTCATGTAGATAAAACCTCTGCATTTCATAACATTTTGAAATGACAAAATAGGAAACGAAGAAAAAGAAAAGGAAAGGATCCATCAATTGACCTGACCTAACCCATTACTACTAATGACTACTTAATTCAAATTCTCATTGAGTATAAAAAACCATAAGAAATGAAGGAATTGGAAGACAAAGAAGATTAAGAAAAAGTTTCCAAAGTTGTTAATCCTCATCAACATCTTCGAGGTGCCATCTTGTTTCCTTTTCATGAATCATCTCTTTTTGGTTTTTGTTATCGTAATCCATCTTCCTCATTATGGTTGATCTTTTAGAAAGGTCCAAGAGCACAGAAGAATATGTTAGAATTCATTGTGTTAATCTTCTACTGTTCTAAATATCGTCTGTTTCTTAGTAATAAAATGAAAAAATTGCCTATGTTGAAATACCAAAAGAAATAATTGTCTATTTTTAACCAAAATAAAAAGAATTATTGGTTTGAAGGAAAAGAGTGTTAAGTCAAAATGACCTTACGTTAATGATTTTGATGAGGAACAAATAATAAAGATACGAAAAGCAGACAGAAGCAAATTAGAAAAGCAGATGGAAGCAAATTAGAAAAGCAGACGGAAGCAAAATGAAAAGCAGACGGAAGAAAAATAAAAAGCAGACGGAAGAAAAATGAGAAACAGACGGAAGCAAAATAAAAAGTAGACGGAAACAAAATAAAAACCAAACGGAAGAAAATTAGAAAAGTAGACGGAAGCTAAAATGAAAAGCAGACGGAAACAAAATGAAAAGCAGACGGAAGTAAATTATAAAAGCATACGGAAGCTAAAATGAAAAGAAGACGGAAGCGAAGCAAAGAAAAATAGACATAAGAAAGCAGACGGAAAAAGTAGACGAAAGAAAGCAGGCGGAAGAAGCAAAGCACATCAGATGACGAATCAGTTTGAGTTAGTTACAGAACTCAACTGAATAACTGACTCTTTAAAGATTAAGAAGCAGTTATCTAAAAGAAGTTGAAGACATAGGCTATAAATATGAGTAAGAGTCATAGACTGCAGAAGTTAGCGAAATTAAAAAGCTTAGCAATTCTTGAGAGAAATTATTGTGCGAAAAGTCTAGAACTATTTTTCTGTAACAAAGCTCAAATTATCTTTCAGTTGAAAGAAGTACTGATAGCCTGAAGAGGCTAAGTGTGAAAGAATACTGATTGTAAGAGACCTGAAGAGGCTCGGAAACAAAGAATACTTGTAACATTTTGAAAAATGACTAGTGCCATTCATTTGCGAATATTAGGCTTTAAGGTCCTACTAACAAGGCATATAGATAAAACTTAAAGGGTAATTTATTAGAATACAAACCCATATAGGATTCTTATGGGTTCTTCTCGATACAATAGTTAAGTATAGCTATTTTCTTTTGCTTTGTAGCTATCAAATTCATTTAATATAGCTCTATTAATGTAGCTTTTTTGGGATATCAAAGTTAGTGAGTAAACCGAGCTTCACACTTATAAAAAAATTGTTGTATGTTTGTAAGAGAGAAAAAGTAAAAAAAAACATAGGAAAATAAAGAGAAAAATAAAGAGCTCAACTTAAGAGAGTCTAACATGTTTTTATTATCAATATATACTGTTGTTTGATTTTAGTAGTGAGTTTACTTCTCTTTCAACAAGTGGTATTAGAGTCAAGTTCGTGAGTACATTTCAAGGATGTGAAAAATGGCCAATATGATTCAGCCTCAAATTCCAAAATTAACAAAGGTAAATTATGAAAACTAGAGCATGCAAATGAAGGTAATGCTCAGATTACAGGATTTGTGGGAGATTGTTAAAGAAGGCTACATTGAGCAGAAGATGTCACCGCTGAAGCATCTTTATCAAACACATAAAGGACATCACTTAAGGAATCATGTAAGCAGGATAAGAAGGCCTTTTTTCATCTTTCAAGGAGTTGATGAATCAACATTTGAAAAAATTTCAGATGTAAAAACATCAAAGAGTGCATGGGCAACTCTACAGAAATCTCTTCAAGGAGTCGAAAAAACTAAAAAGGTATGGCTCCAATCTCTTAGAGCTGAATTTGTAACATTAAAAATGTAGAGTTTCGAAAAAATTAGTGACAATGTTACTCGTCTAAAAATGGTGGAAAATGAGATGAAAAGAAATGGAAAAGTTCTTGACGATGTTAGGGTACTAATGGAAAAACTCTTACTTTCACTAACAAGCAAATTTGATTATGTTGTCCCTATAAGTAATGAATCAAAGGATTTGTCACAAATCTTTATTGATGAGCTTATGGGCTCTCTTCAAGCTTGTAAGCTGAGTGATCCAAAATGAAAATACTAATGATTTGGAACAAGCTTTGTAAAGCAAGTTATCTATTGTTGGCAATCAAACAAGTGGCAGTTATCTACAAGGTAGAGGAAATCAAGGTACCTACAAAGGTTCCTATAGAAGTGGATGTGGTAGGAACTCTTTTGAAGTAGGCCAAAAAAAATGAAGGCTATCAAATATATGGTTGTGGTTGAGGATTCCAAAATCAAGGAAAAGGCGATTTTCAACAACGAGGTAATAAATCACAAGTGCAAATTTGTGATTGTAAAAAGAATGGTCATTTTAGTTATGAGTGCAGATCAACCCCTACGAGAGAGGAAACAAATCAGTTTATAGCAATAGGAGATAAAGAAGGTAGGTCGGCTATTTTCTTAACATACAAAGTAAATGAAGAGTGCAAGAAAAAATTTTAGTATCTTGACACTGGTGCAAGCAACCACAAGTGTGGGTGAAAAGAGGTGTTTACAAAATTGGATGAGACTATTCAACGAGAAGTTACTTTCGGTGACTTTTTAAAAATACTAGTGAAAGATAAAGGTAAACTTATGATTACCTTAAAAAATAGAGAGAAGAGGTATATATATGATGTTTATTATGTACCTGTATTAAGAAGCAATATTATCAGCCTTGGTTAGCTCTTAAAAAATGATACAACATACACTTGAAGGATTGTTCTTTTGTCATCAACAAAGGTAGAGAATTAATTGCTAAAGTTGATATGACAAAGAATCGTCTTTTCAAACTTAATACTCAATTAGAAGTACTGAAGTGCATGAAGTCTGTCATTAAAGATGAATCATGGTTATAGCATTTAAGGTTTGGTCATCTTGGTTTACTGTTCTAAAATTTCTATCAAAAGCAAAGATGGTAAAGGGACTTCTAGAAATTAATCAATAGGATCAATTATATGAAGCATGCATCAAAGGGAAACAATATAGGCAAAGTTTTGAAGTTATAAAATCATGGAGCGCTAGAAGATCGTTGGAGATTGGTCACTCAGATACAACTGTACCATTTGATATACCATTACTTGGTGGAAATGGGTATTTTATTAACTTTATTAATGATTTCAGCAAAAAAAAAGTTGGGTATATATTCTTGAAGAAAAATCATAAGCCTTTGATAAATTTAGGGAGTTCAAAGAAATGGTAAAAAAACAAAGTGGACAATATTTAAAGATACTTAGATTTGATAGAGGAGAAGAGTACACATTAAAATTATTTGAAACATTTTGAAAATAGCATGGAACTGTTCATCAATTCACAGCTTCATATACACCACAATAAAATGGCATCCTAAAAAGAAAGAATTTCACGTTCTTTATATGGCGAGAAGCATGGTGAAAGGAAAGCATTTACTAAGAACTTTTTGGGTTGAAGTCTTTCCATGTGCTGTTTATTTTCTAAATCGGTGTCCAACAAAAAGTGTAAAATTCAAAACACCAAATGAAGCATAGAGTGGTAGCAAGCCAGTAGTTGGACATCTCAGGAATTTTGGGTGTATTACATATGCCCATATTCTTGATCAATAAAAGAAAGAAGTTAGATGATAAAAGTGAAAAGTTCATATTTGTTGGCTATGAAATGAGGAGTAAGGCGTATATATTGTACAAACCTTTGACTAAGAAGGTGATCATCTCTCAAGATTTTGAATTTGATGAAGTAGATTATTGGAAATGGAACAAAGAAGATAAGAAAGTTCAACGACTATTTTTCGATGAAGATAAAGATGATGACTCCAATACACAAGATGAACAAACTACTCCACAGAACTCTAATAACTTCTGCATTAACATTATCAACTTCATCATATAGCAACAGTAGTAGTAGCAATTCAGGGGGAGCACCTATAAAACTGTGAAGTTTACATGATATCTATGATGCCGCAGAACAGGTACAAACAACATTTGATTACTCATTGTTTTTTTTAATCGCAGAGTGTGGTCCATTAACATAAGAAGAGGCTATTAAAGATAAGAAGTGGGAAAAACCCATGAATGAAGAAGTTGCTGCAATCAATAGAAATGACACATGGGAACTAATTAATCTTCTGAAAGTACACAAGGCAATAGGAGTTAAGTGGGTGTACAAGACAAAAACTAATCAAGAAGGAAAAGTTGAAAAATACAAGCGAAGATTAGTCTCTAAAAGATATAAGCAGAGAATAGAAATTGACTATGAAGAAGTATTTGCTCCAATTGCAAGAATTGATACTATTACACTTTTTACAGCACTAGTAGCACAAAATAAATGGAAGATTTATCAAATGGATGTGAAATCAACTTTCTTGAATGGATATCTAGAAGAAGAATTCTACATTATGCAGCCACCAGCATATATTAAAAAGGGACATGAAGGCAAAGTCTATCATCTAAAGAAAGCACTGAATGGATTAAAGAAAGCTCAACGAGGGCTTAGAACATAAGAATAGATGAGTATTTCCAAAAGAATAGTTTTGCAAAAAGCCCATATAAGTATGCCTTACACATGAAGAAAAATCAAGACGGTGGCGTTATGATTGTGTGTCTATATATGGATGATATGTTCTTCACAGGACATGATCCGAGTATCTTCAGCAATTTTAATAAAGTTATGACTAAAGAATTTGAAATGACAGATATTGGTGAAATGTTATACTTTCTTGAAATTGAGATAAAATAGATGGGAGACAGAATATTTATATTACAGAAGAAGTATGTGAAGCAAATCTTGAATAAGGTTAGAATCAATGATTGCAAGCCAATGGTTACGCCAGTAGAAACAGGTGTAAGATTGAGAATGGATTCAAATAGAGAGTTGGTAAACCTGACACTATTTAAGAGTTTAGTTGAAAGTCTGAGATACTTGACTTCACACACCCAAATATTATGTACGCAGTTGGATTGGTCAGTAGATATATGAAGAAGCCAAAGCAAGATCACTTCATTGTAGCAAAAAGAATTTTAAGATATGTTAAAGGTATGATAAATCATAGTCTATTTTATACACATTCTTAAGATTTAAAGTTGATTGATTATGGTGGAGACTTAAATGATCAAAAGAGCACCTTTAGATATGCATTCATATTGGATCAACAATATTTTTGTGGTCATCAAAAAAGCAACGAATAACTGCTCTCTCGACATGAGAAGTCAAGTATATCACTACAACAACATGTATATGTCAAGCAATATGGTTGAAGAATATTTTGAGCTAGTTATATCACTCACAAGAAGGTCCAATTACAATATACATCGACAATAAATATGTTATATCACTTGCAAAAAATTAAATGTCTCATAGTCGAAGCAAATATATAGACATGAAAAATCATTTTATTCGGAAGCGAGTGAAAGACAAAACTGTAGAACTCATTCATTGCAGAACTGAAAATCAACTAGTAGATATTTTTACAAAGCCTTTGGAGATCGATGTCTTTCATAAACTCAAAGAAAAGCTTGGCATGCATATTCATGTTTGAAGAGGAGTATTACAAGACAAACCCGTACAGAATTCTTATGGGTTCTTCTAGATACCACAGTTGAGTATAGCTATTGTCTTTTACATTTTTAGCTGTCAAATTCATTTATTATAGTTGTCTTAATGTAGTTTTTTTTGGGCTGTCAAAGTCGGTGAGTAAACCGACTGTCACACCTTAAAAACCCTTGTATGTGTAATGTTTGTAAGAGAGAAAAAGCGGGAAAAAAACAAAGGAAAATAGAGAGAAAAACAAAGAGTTGCAGATCAAGAGAGTTTAACTTGCTTTTATTGTCAATATATATTGTTGTTTGATTTTAGTAGTGAGTCTGATTCTCTTCGAACATAATTCATACTAATAAGCACAAGTTCACTAATATCTGTTGCCTTCTTCGTCTTGTATAGTACGCAAGACTTCCCTTTTTAGTTCCCAATCACTGAGTCGTTTATAACTAAGGCTTTGTTTGGTTCGGCTTTTGGAATCTTCAAAAGCATTTTTTTCACCGCAGAAGCTATTTTAAGGAAAAAATGGTTGTTTGGATGAAAATTTCAAAAGTGCTTTTACAGTAGAAACAGCTTTTTTAAAAGCCAAAATACAACTTTTTCAAAAGCTAAAATTTGGAACTTTTCTGAAAAGCCCAAAAATAGCTTTTTCGGGAAGCTATTTTTTAACTCACCCCCGTAACTTACGTTTATAATCTTGCTAAACAAAAAAACCTCACATACTTCTTTTTGCTTGCCGACTTCTATTGTCTTTTCTGCTTGCCGACTTTTTTTTTCTTTCATTTGCTGATCAAACCCTCTCATCTCGGTTAGTTCTTTCATCTAGCTGTTTCATCTTCTGGTTACTCCTAAATATAGCAGACGTTCGACATTTGCGTTAAAAACTCAAACGTCGAATGCTTGTGTTGTTGACGCAGACGTCTGCGTTCATCTGCGTCAACAACGCAGACCAAGGACGTCTGCTTTAAGGTCTGCGTGTTTAACGCAGACCCACATCTGCGTTAACGCAGATGTCGAAGGTCTACATGTTTAACGCAGACCCACGTCTGCGTTATTC
>JANVCL010000004.1:7191706-7207490 GCA_026546855.1 Erythroxylum incrassatum
CTTTTCTTGTGAAGGATCTGACAACAGGGACATCACTTCTCCAGGGTGCACCTAACAATGGACTCTATGTATGGCCAGCGTCATTCTCTCCAAAGCTTGCTCTCTCCACCACTCTTGCAATCATCCCTGATTGGCATTCTAAACTAGGACACCCTGCAAAACCAATTGTTAATCACATTTAACTACGCATAACATTCATCTCAGTAATAGACTTCCTTCATCTCATACTCATTGTAATGCATGCTTGACCAATAAAAGTCACAAATTACCTTTTTCCAAATCCACTCTTATGTCTACCAAACCACTGGATGTTATTTTTGCGGATTTATGGACTTCTCCTATCTATTCTCATGACAATTGCAAATACTAAGTTATTTTCATTGATCATTACACTAAATAAACATGGCTCTATCCCTTACACATAAAATATGATGTGCATGCTATTTTTCTTCAGTTCAAAGCTATTGTTGAAAAGTTCTTTGATACATCTATTAAGACCTTATACACAGATAATGGGGGAGAGTTTATTTCACTTACTGATTTCCTATCCAAACATGGCATTTCCTTCCGAACCATACCACCTTATACACCTGAACTTAATGGCATAGTAAAACGGAAACATAGACACATTGTTGAGACAAGTCTCACTCTCCTAAGTCATGCATCCATGCCTTCATCCTATTAGCCCCAAGCTTTTCCACAGCAGTCTATCTAATTAATCGCATGTCTACTGCCACTCTAAACATGTCCACTCCCTATTACTGTTTATTTCGCATAAGACCCAACTATTCTAAACATGAATAAGATCATTCATTACCCATACAACTCTACTACTTATGCTGTTAATTCACAATCCAAACTCTAATTCTTGATGGTGTAATTCTCGTGACGAAAGATGAAGGAAGTTTTTCTCCAAATTTAGCAAAATTGCAGAGAGTCGAAGAGAGCCAAAACTTATTTGGATTCTAATGTTTTCGTTATCTTCTGAAGATAACTCTCACTTGACAACTTCCTCCTTTTATATTAAAAAAATTGCCGGAAGTTACATATATATATGTGGCCGTTCATGTAACTGCCAACATAAACATATATATATTGATTTAGAAAAGATAAGTCTACAATAATTTAATTCATAATAATTTGACTCGTTAATCTTTTAAATGAATATAATTATAAATTACAAATTATTGAAATATTTATTGTTAATTAAAATGTACTATAATGAAAAAATTTATGATACAATCCTCCTAAAGTTTTTAAAAGAATTTGAATACTTTTAAAATTTTAATTTTACATATTTTTAAAAAAGATATACTTAATTTTTACATTCTAAGAATTTAGATCTTAAATAATTATTTAAATATAATTTATTATTTAATTTTAAATTATTAATACTTTACTTAAAATATATAGTTTGTAAATTAATTTTTTACTCAACGTGTAAGTAAAAGTTTCCGCATTGCTTGACTTCACACACCAAGGGATGCAGCAGCACATCCACTCTCCGGTTAGAAGATGACAGACAATTACACATAAATTTGTCTTCCAGTCAATGAAGAAAAACCTACCACCAGCAATTACTAATTACTTGATATCACGTGTCTTTCCTGAGATCTTCGGGTGCCGATATTATTTAACAGACCCGAGAATTCGGTGGAAACTGGTGGGATGCAAACAAGCTGCCTAAGTTAAAATACTGTTCAGGATGATGTCCGCTTCAAGCTCCGATAATGACAATTCACGCTTTTCACAAGTCAATTACACCTCGTGTTGGAGTCTTTCTTTTTATCTTTTTCTGGTCTCTCACCTCCTTGAGAATAGTGTAGAACTGTTTAGATTCATTAAACCCCAGGAGAGACAAAACTACGAATACACATGCATATAGCACACCATAATCGAAAAGGGCATATGGAGAAGCACGAGAACATGCAAAAACAGGGCAAAAGGAAGGCTCAGGTAAGTTTCAAGGGTGGAAATATTGGGGGTTTGGTCGTGTGGGGCGGTGCTCTAGCTGTTGTTAGTTTGATCGCTGCTTTTTCTGTCAAGAAAAGTAGAAGCAAAGCCAACGACGACAATCGTACCTCTGAAAAAGGAGTTGATAATACTGTCCATGAGAGTCAGTCATCCACTATCTGTCCGGAGCAATGGTTATTGTTTAATCAGATTCTTTTGCCTGTTATTAATTCTTGTTCCTTGAATTTTTCTCTGTTTTGTTTTGTGAAAATTGTTCAAAGATTGATTGCTTTGCAGCTGTGCAAGCTTTGAAGCCAAGATTGACTCTAGCGAGGTAGCCTCTACCAAAAGTTTTAACTTTGGTTATTTAACCCTCAAAAACATGCTTGTGATATTTAGGTTGTCAATATTTGCGTCTTAAATGATTCAATTGTGAAATTGGGCTCAGGAACAGAGTCCCGTGTCCGTGATCAATGGTCACAATGAAGATTCCACCGTTGAATCTGAAGATATACTAAACCCTGACGATCCAAACGAAGAAAACGACGAGTTATGCCGGGATTGTATTAAAGTTGAAGAAATTTCCTCGGGTAGAACAAACTTATCCGGAGAGGATTTGCAGTCGACGGAAAGTGTTGACCTGTTGGGAGAGAAAGAAACTTGCGATAGGGAAAGTATTAATCACAATTCACTGAATAATTCAGGTGATGAAGTCGCTGCTAATATTGATAATACAATCATTGCACAACACAAAATGCAGTTTTTGGATTGTAAAGCTTCGTCTTTTACTGATTACTTGTACACTTCAGTTCAGGAACAGAGTCTCAAGGCTGTGGGCAACGGCGGGAATGAGAATTCTACGGTTGACTCTGATGGCATCGTCCTCAATAATAATCCTAAAGAAATTGTGGAATCATGTATTGGGGTTGAAGAATTTTCATCGTCGGACGCGACCTTGTGCGGGACGGAAAAAGCGATATATAACTTTTCTGGGAAGGATCTGCCGGTGAATGAAACTGTTGATGTTGTTTACAAGAAAGAGAGTTCTTATATGGAAAGGTCTAGCTCGGAGGACAATTCACCGATTCAATCAGCTGAAGATGATGAAGGCATCAGTGATGAAGTTGGTTGTGACGATAACAATGAGGCAAATGACAGAAGCAGCTGTGAAGACTATGTCATAGAGAATGGGGAAGAAGAAGGCTCAGAGGAAGGAACTATTAGCTCTTCTGCTGAATCCAGAGCCGAAGCAATTTGGCCGGCGGAGGAAATAGAGGCATTGTCGTTGGAACTCAAGAGCAACGTTATAAAACGTGAAAATTCGGAAGAAAAGACTACCGGAAAAGGAGAGCAAGCTCACTTGAAGGACAACCAAAATAAATTGGTCGACGATTATGAGGCTCTGAAGAAGGGAAATATCATGGAACTTGGAATGATGAATGATAAAATGGAGCACTCAAGAAATTGGGGAGTTAGGGTGTCGACAATGGTGATAGGGCTACTGGTTCTGCTGCTACTGCTATCTATTCATCGTAGTGCTTTGTCCTACTATCTCCTTAATAGCGAACTGTCCTCGTCACATGAAGTTTGAAGAAACTGAATAATCATCCAGAAGAGAAATTCAATAATCATCTGCAATGAGTCAATAATTGTTCACCTTTATTGAGAATCTAAGAGCCATAAAAATGTAAAATGCAAGCCCTTGATCCTTTCCTTTTTTTATTTTTTTTTCTAGTTAAGCACCAAGTTACGCGAAAAAGGGAGTTGTTAATTAAATAATTAGAGTGCTCTTCTTATACAAGAAAAATGTGAATGGTTATACACGCAAGTTTTGTATAAATGAAAAAAGAATGATGAACATGTGAGTTATTTTGGACAAGGTGGTGGATTTTGGGCTCCTCCAGTTGTAAATTCTGCATTCAGACATTGAGATGCTATGGTTGAATTCTCTGATTGAGGGTTATTGAAGGTCAAGTTAATATCAAGCAATTCAACTCCTTTGCAAGGGACTGACGAGCTGCAAGAGAGACTGACTGCAACATTTGAAATAGTCGTTCCTTTGATGTTTTTGAAATGCACGTCACTAAGCTCTACTTTTGATGGCTGCAACAAATACAAGTTAATAGGAGTTACATCTTATCCTAATGTTAATGTAGAATTCTTTAAAAAATTTAGATAGAGACACGAACCTGAGGGCTACTGCGAGAACTATACTTCTGATCTATTATAATAGGATTTTTCACAGACTCCATAGTAATGTCTTGATAAGTGATATTTGAGGCTTTGCTTGGCGGAGACCCAGCATAGGTTTTGATCCTGGCACCGTTGGTGGTATTAGATAATGTGCAATTAGTCACAAAAATGCCATGCACGTCCTTTTCATTTGGATATTTGCCCAGGCTGCCAACACTGATTGTTCCAAAACGAAAACAAATTAGTGGGTGAATGATTCAAATAATCTAGGGATTTACAAACATGGATACATGCATACATTACCTTAAACCATGTCCAGGGCCACAAAAGACATTGGATATGTAAGCATTAGTGACTCCTTGGCCAATGGAAATGCAATCATCTCCAGTTCCAATTTTGGTATCAGACACCTTAATGTCACTCGTATCACTAATATGCATGCCATCGGTATTCGGGCTATTGGCAGGTGCTGTTATGTTAACGTTGACGGCTGTATAGTTGCTGCTGTCTGTTACGTGGAAATGAAAATATTTGCTATTCAATGAAGTGATCCCATCAATTATTGAGTTGTTCACCCTTTGGAACTTGATTGACTGTTGAAAGGAAAAAGAATATCATCCCTACAGTTCATACTTCTAATATTTCTGCCATCTAGTAACTATCCTGAAACTTACAGATGGAGGTTTTACACAAGTGGGTTCGTTCTTGCAGGTATTGTATTTCCACATAGATTCTCCTTGTCCATCAAAGATTCCTCCTCCAGTTATAGTCAGCCCGTCAATTATTTGAAACAAGATCCAGGAATCCTCAGCATAGTCACTTGGATCGGTGGTTGCTTTTATAGTTCCTTTTACTTCAAAAATTACAGGGTTTAGACATGGTCCTTGAAATACGACTGGTCCTGTGACAAAAGTTCCTTCCGGAACGAAAACCTTTGCCGTTCCTGTACTGTTCTTGCAAGCCGCAACCCACGTTTTCATGAATGCCTGCGTATATGCATACATTTGTAAGCAATGAGCATCAATCAATATGAAATTATTTGCTTCCAACACTTCATTTACGTAAAATTCTTTATAACTTTTCATAATAATCTGCTTTTGTCAAACTTGAAAGAAATTAAAAAAAAAACTAAATTAAGAAGATTTTATTTCATTTTTTATCTAAAAAGCTCATCATCTTCTAACTCCAATCCCCATTAAATGATCTATTTTAAAATCAGAAGAACAACAAACGTCTTGAAACTCACCATTGTGTTGACAGTTTTATCATCTGCCTTGGCACCGTAGGTTGTAACATCAAACACATCGTTGTTGTTTACCGTATTGGTGTCAGTACCTGCGGTACCGTTGTTTATGGTAGCGGTACCATTAGCTGCGGCAGCACTGTTATTTATGGGTTCAGTAGCATTAGAAATTTCAACAAGATCACGTCGGTCTCCTGAACAGAATTGGCGATAGGGTGCACCCTCAGCCGCGCAGAATAAGACGGCTATGCCTAAGACAAGAACAGTCTTGGCGTCGAGTCTTCCTAAAATGGCCATCATGACCTTAATGAACTCAGAATATCAATTGCAGAATTGCTTGATCAATCTTTTTATTTGGTGTTAGTTTACACTGATTTGGAAGGAGTATTGTGATAAATTTATACATTGTCATTTTTTGTAGTTATTCTACTTTTAGTTAAGTCAATTCCTAGAAACTGTTGTGAGGTGTTTATTGGGAAATGTCCATTTTAAGTGAGTATTGCTGTTTATTTTTGTATTAAAATAGGATAAAATTTGTAGGGAAAGGAAGGTCATTACGAAATTCTGTCTACTTTTTCTTCTTTTTTATTTTAAAAGGTTGTCTTCAGGCATACTCTGGATTCTAGGTGTTTTCTTTCCGCAGGTATAATAGTTTTTCTTCTAAATTTGGTGCAAAACCTGAGTAGTCTTCTTAACGTGACCGTTGAATTCCTGTAGACTCGGGATGATTCTTCAAACTATCTAATGTACAAACATAACGCCATGAGCTAAATTTATATAGCAGTAAGTTACACTAGTTAATAACATAGCTTAGTGACAAATTTAAAGCAACATCTGAATGTGGTAGCAATAATGTGTTGTAGGACTTCATTGGCTTTAACATGGGAAAGATATTGAAAATCATGCCAAAAAGACCTCTCGTGGAAAATAAAAGAAGATATATGAGCTTTGGATTGTGTTCTTTCATAATTTCCTTTTACAGTTCTTTTGATATACACCACTTTATAAATTGCATACCAACGCTAGCTATACATCCATAGACAACTAGGAGCTCCAATGTAAATAAGGGATCCTCCAGAATTCAGAAACCACCAAGATGGCTGCCTGGTAACAATCTCTACTCTCCTTATAATTGCGGTTAGACCTCAGGAGTTAGCAGGAATCAAAGTTGAGCCTGAGCCTGGCCGGGATACTGGCTACTAGTATTTTGAAAGAAGAGATAAATTAACTTTGTTCATCCCCTCCAATAATATGAAGGCCGACAATCATTTCTCCAACTATATTTTAACAAATGAATTAATTTATAGTTATTGAAATTGATTTGGGAATCGAACCTACTTACAACAAATTAAAGAAAAACAAAATATTTTCATTCGACTTTTCAAAAGTTAAATTCACTTTACATTTTTATAACATAATTAATGCATAAATATAATAAACAATAAACATAAAATATGTCTATGAATTTTTATCTTTTCATATAGCTTCGCCGGAACCAATTTTTGAAATATGGTTATCATTATTAGTATAGCTGCAGAAATGTCTGATCTCTAAGTATATCCACACGAATAAATTGAGAGAACTCGGCAAGTGTGTAAAAAAAGATAAGTAAGAAGTGATAACTACTTAAAATATAAAAAAGAGATAAGTAAGAAGTGATAACTACTTAAAATATAATTACAATTTTATGATTAGACTTGAACTTTTTAGTAATTTAGTTAAAATATAATTATAATTTTAATTAAACTTTTATTAGAATTGTAATTAATTCTAAATTAAATAAAAAAATTAGGCTCCAATAAGATCTAATATTTAATACTAGTCATTATTTATCAAATATTTTATATTTAATCCTAAAGTTTTCAAAACTTTAAAATCAAATCCAACTTAATTAAATTGCTTTTTTGTAAAACAATTATTTATATGGGACATATTAGGTTCGTAAATATAGTGGCAATAAATATAAATTACAACCCTAAATCTTATTTGGAATACAACAAATTAAAGTCATTTAATTTATCTTTAATTATTTAATTAAATAATTTATATCGATAAATCAAGATTGATGTTATAACCACCTAAATATTAGAAATATCAAAGTGAGTTTGAGTAACGTTCTTATGCATCATTTTTGTGTGTAATTTAATCCTTTAATCATATAATATTATGATTAGATGTAAGGTATGAATTAAGACCTACTTCAATTGAATCCAATCTTATTAGTTCTTCATCACTAGTAACTGATTCTATTAATGACATTAAAAAATTATTTTCTTAGTGTCATTTGACCTTAGTTAAGTATTTCATGAATTAGCTTTAATCAATAACAACAAAAATAATCTCTTTGATCACTTTAGAGTAATGAATCTTATATTGATCACTTAACTACCTTTGTAGAGTTCATACTATATTCAGTGGCTACTAATTGAGTAACCAATGATTAGTATATTTCATAAGTAATATAAAAATATATCAATCTCTATATGATACTTTGCAAATCTTAAGTCAAAGAGTTACTTAAATAATCATCACAATGAGAATTTATATATATATATATAGATTTCTTATATTAGGTCAATTTAGTGAACTTCTTTTCTCATGTCTACCTTGTTGAACCAAAAGAGGTTAGGTTCCAATCAAAGTTTTGATGACAACAAAACATAAGTACTAGTGACAAGTTTAATGTTAATAAGAAGGAATATGAGAACAATATCTCACCGTATCAAAGGATTATAAAAGAAAAAAAATGATGTTTGCAATCTTCAAGATCAAGTCAAGAAGAAGATCAAGATGTGTCAAGGTTATTTCAAATATTACTTATTGTAAGCTCACCTTGATTTTCTTAGATAGTTTTAAAGGCTTAGTATACATAAACATTAAACTTCATTTTCTTGCATGAGTCTTTAGATTCCTCAAGAGGCATTGAAGCTTTAGTCCTTTTAATCTTTCAAATAATCTTTGAGAAACTTTTTAGGAAGTGTTTTTAATCATAATGACAATAATCAAATTGATTTTGAGCATTTGGAAGCGTTAAAATCATGTTTTTGGGATGATTGGTCAACCTATATAGATAAGTGGTCAACTAATATAGGTTAACATTGTTAAATTTGAAGTATCAAGAGTTTGTTATAATATTGGTTGATGTACTGGTTGACCAATATTCATTAGTCAACTAGTGTTCCAATGGCTAATGAATCTAGTACTGTAAATGCATAATGGTTGATCAATATGATAAATTGGTCGACTAGTGCATTGAATATAATTGTTGTAATGACTAGTTCTTGGCTCCAATGACTATTTTGGATCACCAAAAATTATAAATATGTCTTTTCTCATTGGTTTTAGTATCAAGTAGTATTTGAGTGTCCTATAAACACATTTCTAAGTATTTTTCCATCATTTGAGCATTCATTGTCTCATTTTGAGTGTATGAACCTTTTATGATTGTCAAAGTGTGAGCAAGTTTGAGTTGTAAACCATTTTTTGGGTTTGTGATCATTGTATTATGTTTATCTAAAATTGATTTGGGGTTCCTCTTTAATTTAAAGAAAGATTGAAATGGAGATTCCTCTTTACCAAAATAAAAGATCATATTAAAAGAAGAATTATAATGGAAATCCAAGATGAGTCTTAGGACATAGGCAAGGAATGTTTATCGAACCACTATAAATTGGTTTGTGTTTCTCTTCCTTTACTCTTTACTTTGTTGTTTATAAGCATAATTAAATTTATTTACTTTTATTTTATTCTTGCATTTATGATAACTTTTGAAGGTTAAAATGAATATATATATTAGATATAGATTGTAGGATTTACAAAATGTACCTAAGTGTTACATTAGAAAAAAGATAAGTTTTTATAGTGATGTTCACTAGGACATCTATCTCATTCTGGTTCAAGCATTCTATCTCTTATGTCTTACCTGGGTTTAGTTCTCATCAAGCTTTGTTT
This sequence comes from Erythroxylum incrassatum, assembly GCA_026546855.1. Taxonomy (NCBI): domain Eukaryota; kingdom Viridiplantae; phylum Streptophyta; class Magnoliopsida; order Malpighiales; family Erythroxylaceae; genus Erythroxylum; species Erythroxylum incrassatum. The sequence goes on from JANVCL010000004.1 coordinate 7,201,047, forward strand.
GTAGATTATTTTTATCTCTTGTTGGTAGCAATTCTACCTAAAGATCCCTAGTTTCATCATGCCCCCTCTTGTCCCTGATTCTCGGTTTCTCTTCTCATGACATTTTGTCCATTGTCAAAAGCCTATTTTTAATTGAAAGCCAAAGGATGAAGGAGTACCTAGGTGCATGATGCTTGAAGTATAGTAGTTTATGCCATTTTATCTCCTCTCCTTCCTACGCAAAAATTGCATAGTAAGATTTGGATGTAAACTTTGATGATGGATTATTGAGCAGTAGAATTCTGTCCATTAGAGATTGGTTTGGTTAATATCGTGAAAATTAGGGATTGTCCTTTCTAATCCCCTTGCAATATACATCCACAAGTTATCTTTAATCATCACCTCTACCTTTGCATTACTAAGTAAGACATGATATAAGGAGAGGTATAAAGGGTGAGGATGTAACGGGCCACCTTTGGCCCAATTCTCAAACCAAAATCTTATTTGTTTTCCACTCCCAATTTTGTGTTTCATCGTTGCTCTCATCCTTTCTCTTGGGCTTAGGATATGTCTAGTAATTGTAGAAGTGTTGGAAATAGGTTCAGGTGTTTACAAAATTGCTCCTTTTATAAATTTCTCATGCATTCATTTTTCCTACAGCGATTCTTTATTGTGAAATAGTCTCCATATTCTCTTGGCGTAGAACATTGTTGATGAACCTAACTGATTTAACACCAAAACCTTCTTTAGACCTTAGAAGGCATATTTTTTTCCATTTAACTTTGGTTATACCTCTTTTGTCTCTTGAAACACTTCATAGGAAATTTTGCAATATCCTTTCTATATCTTTGATCAACATAAGTGGTAAGGCCATATGAGAGCTGCAGTGGTAAGGCCATATGAGAGCTTTAGTAGATGTGCTTACTGTTTAATATGGAGTTTATGATTTGGATTCTTCTAGCATTAGATAGTGATCTTAACATTCAGCTATTAGTTTTATTAATATAGTATCAAATAGAGGCTTAAAATCATTGTAAGTAAATCTAAAAGAGGAGATGGCAGTCCTAGATATTTGAAAGGGGTTTTGGATAATTGGAGACCAGAGCTTTCCACCAATATTTTGTCCAATAAAGTAGTAACTGAAGAGATTTAGACCTAGCTTTTATTATTATAGATGGACAATCATAACATCTCTGTAAATTTTGTAATAGATTTCTTTAGCAAATGAATCAAGTTTTAGTCAGCTCCATAAAGTAGTGACAAGTTGTCTATAAATGAGAGATTAAAAAATCTTAATCTTCTTGCATTTATAGTGACATTTGATGTAGCTCATTTTTTAAATTCATTATTCTATCATTCTTATTAGAACTTTAATTACTCAGGAAAATATGTAAGGTGATATAAGGTCTCTTTGTCTAACTCCTTTAGCTCCCTTGAATACATAAGTTGCTTCCCTATTTACCAAAACATAGTATGAGGGAGTGGTTAGGCGTTGCAATATCCATTTGGTAAAAATATGAGAAAATTTAAAAGTCTAAAGAAAATGGTGAATAAATTTCCAATTAGGGGTGTCAAAAGCTTTAGAGAAGTCTATTTTCATAGTGCATCTTTAAATGAACTTTTTAGAGTGATAGTCCTTGGAAATTTCTTATGTTAGCAAAAGGTTGTCTCCAATGCTCCCACTTGTAAGAACACTAGACTGCGAGGCATTAACAAGATCTTTCATTATCAATTTCAGTTTAAAGGCTAAGATTTTATAAATGATTTTATAGAGAGTATTACAATAGGATATGGGTCTAAAATCTTTAAGGGAGATAGGGTTGGGGATTTTACAAATGAGACAGAGGTAGGTTTTGTTGAGTACTATTAATAGCTTTCTAAACCTAAAAAATTCCTCGACAACTTTTATAATATGAGTTTCAAAAATGTGCTAGGATTTTTAAAGGAATAAAGCATTGAAACCATCAGAACTGGGGGTTTTGTCTAGATTCAGGCTAAGAAGGGCCTCTTTGATTTCTATGTTAGTGATAAGTTGAATCAAGGAATCATTTGGGTTGTTAACAAGGAAAGGGTGATGAATTTGGATACATAATTAATGGAAATAAAGGAGTCAAAGTTTGATACTAATATGAATAGGAAGTAATTGAAGGCCATGGATTTCATTTGTTTTTGATTGTGACAAGGATTCCCATCTTGATCAAAGATTCTATACATTTTGTTGATGTTCCTTCTGTTTTGGATACTTTTGAAAAAGTAGGAAGTGTTGGCATCTCCATCTTTTATCTATGAGATTATTGCTTTCTATTGGATTAAGGAGTTATGGTTTTTTAATGATGAAAGAGAGAAGGATAGTTTGATTTTATCTTTCTTTTCTAGCTCCTCATTTATGGATCCCAATATAATTCCTCCTAAATCTAGTTGAGCTCTTATTTTAACCTTTCCACTTCTTTATATAGTCCTTCCCTATACATGTTTTTGTGCAACCTTTTTGGATCTTCCTTTATTGACTTCAATCTTATAACCAATCCAAATGCCTCAGATCCTTCAACTGGCTAAATCCTTTATCAATTAATCTGTCATATTCTTCTTAATTGGTAAGGAAGTAAAAAAAATCTTAATGGTGTTTTTAATTTCATAAAATTAGGTTCAATTGTTACTTCTATTTGAGAGTGATCTGAAATACCTGGAGCATTAAAATGTCTCGAGTTGTTGGGTAATATTATCATCCATTCTTTGTTCATAAGCCCTATATCTAGTTTTTTTTCCTAATGGTATTGCTCTACTTGTTTGTTTGAACATGTGAAGACATTACCTCTATGCATTAGGTCTGCCAATCCAACATTGCTTAGACGTTCTCTAAATTCTTCATCTGCTTTCCCTTGTTAAATTCTTAGGCCTTCTTCTTCATAAGAGTATAGGATGTAATTGCAATCACTTAGGATAATCTATGGCCCTTTTATTTTCTTCATTAGTCCTTCCATATTTTTCCTTAGGTTTCTCCTTTGAAATGCATTGTTAACTGTATATAACAAAGTGGCATAACTTTTTATTTAAGTTTGTAACATTTATCCTTTATATGAAGATGTTGATATTTTTTCTCTGTGTTTTATATTTCAAAATATTTGGTGTTATAGAAAACTAAAGTTCTTCCAATTCTATTAGAAGCATATTTAGATAGAATCTTCCACTGCTTATGAATAAACCATATAACTTTGTTCAGTGATGCTTCTTTAATCTTTGTTTCCAGCAAGCCAATATGAATGATTGCTTTTCTCTTAATAACTCCCTCATTGCCTATTATTTTTGGGGTAATTCAAGCCCCTATGTTCCAAGCTATTACCTTTTAATTAAAGTGTTTACTAAGTCCTTTCCTTTTTTTGTTCTACTTGATTTCCTTGTTATTAGTTATATGAATGGAGATTCCTTTATTCTAACTTCTAGATTGGATGAATCTTCTTCAGTTTCATTTAAGAGTTTGTTGAAATAGATCTCTAATGCTTCTTCCTCTTCTTCTGTGACAGGTATTGCACTTGTTTATAGATCCTTTTGGTCTACTGATGTGTTATAGAGGGGTACAATGTGGAGGGTAGAGGTTAGCCTTTACTGTATCATTTCTTGTTTTGTGAGAAGGTTGTAGAAATGGTTGGTTTGGGAGAAGGATTATTTTTTAAAGGTTTTATTGGGGTATTTTCTAGTTGGATACGATTATAAGAGGGGCAAGGAGCATTAGGCTGAGTTGTTAAGCTTGTGGTTATTGAGGTAGGAAATGGTGTTAATGTTGAGGAAGGTTTTATAGGTTTCTTAATGGGGTATTCTTTAGTTTTTAGATCTTACTGACTACTTTTTTAGGTTTCTAAGGGTAGGATAGTGTAATATTGAATGGGTATAATTCTTCATCCTCACTAAGCCTTTTAACCTTTATTTGATTCGGTAAAGTCTAGTCTTTCTCCACTGCTACATAGATTTTCGCAAGTCTACTTTTCTCATTTTAACAATGTCTTCATCTAACTTTATAAACTTTCCGATGCATTTTCCATGTGCTTGTATTTGTGATAATTGGTAGACATTGTTTGATAAGTTAGTATACTTTTTAATTAAAATCTTTAATTAACCCAATTCACACTCCGTCCTCTTCTTGGATGCTAGTAGGGAATAATAAGTGACATCAGAGCTAGTCTATAGGGTTAGTATTTCAAAAAAAATCCTATAGTAAAGGTCATAATGACATATTTGGGAGCATCTTTATAATCCTTTAATCAAAAGGGTTAAAATATCAGTAGAGGCCATTTCTTTAATGGAAATGCTACCTTTATTGAAAATAATAATAAACATTTTTAAGGCCGAAAATGTCAATTTATGCATACATTCCTACTAAAATTATAGATGATAGAAAATTTCTTAAGTTGAAGGTAGAAAAGGATTCCTAAAATAAAGATTAATCTCTTCAAATGGTAAAGTTGTCCATATTTTTTTCTATGCTTTAAGAAGAAATGAATTCAATAGAGTATCTATGTGTGAAACAACTCACGAAAATTAGCATACACTAGAAGTTACTTATGAAGGAACAAAATTAAGTAAAATAAATTTAGCATGCTAACTTAACAATATGAATTGTTATAAATGAAAAATGATGAAAGCATTTCTATCATGTATACTATATTTATTGATATTATCAATGGTCTCAAGGACCTTGTAAAGACATATACTAACATTGAAACGTTGAGAAAGTTGCTTAGCTTACTATAAAATATATGGGAAGCAAAATTGACAGTCATATAAGAAGCTAAGGATCTACCAACTCTACCATTAAAGGAACTTATTAGATCCCTTCTTACATATAAAATGAGGGTCTAAGAGATGTAAGAAGAATTCACTTTCAAAGAAAAAAAATTTAGTATTCAAAGCCTTAAAGGAAGAATCAAGTAATGAGGAAGAGATATCATCTAATGAAAGTGATAAAGAATATGTTACTCTAATCATTCTAAAATTCAAGAAATTCTTAAAGAATAACTCCTAAAGAAGAAAGGACTACAAAGGTCATAAGATAGATTCAAAACATAAATCAAATAATATTATTTGCTTTGAATATAGAAAACTTGAGCACATGAAGTCTCAATGTCGTTTCCTTAAAAATGTAAAAAAAATATGAAATAAATTACAAGAAGGAGAATAGGGAAAAAAAGGTAAAAAGAAGGCACTCAAAGCCTCCAATTGGGATGAAACAAGCGACTCCAAAAGTGAACAATCAACAAGAGAAGTAACTCATATGTGTTTCATGATAAAAGATGAAAGTGATGTACTCTCTATCTTTAAATCATGTGATAATGATAATAGTGACATTGACTTGACATATGATGAACTTATTGAGAGTCTTAAAATTATGATCATGAAAAAGAAAAATCTATCTTCCATACTTAAAGAAGTTCAAAAGAATCTAGATACATGCATGGGTGAAAATGAAAACTTTAAGAGTGAATTGCATAACATCGAAGATTCTAAAGGTGTAGCCATAATGGATAATCATGATTTATATGCTTTAAACTTAAGTATGAAAAGTTAAAGAAAGAATTTAATTATATCAAGGACTCCTTATCCAAGTTCAATAAAGGAAATGAGAAACTAGAAAACATGTTATAGGCTTAAAAGACTTCTAATAATAAGCATAGAATTCAATATAGTCATAAGATTGCTTCCAATACCAAAATCACTTTTGTCAAAGGAAAGCATTTACATAGTGAAGAACCAACGCCTAAGATGACGAATGAATATGGAGCATCCACATCTAAACACACTTATCATGTTAAGAGAAAATCTCATGTTTAAATGTATCATTCATATTCTATAATAAAAATTCATCACTCTCAAGGAAAGAATAGGCTCACCTTTTATACTAAAACATATGATAACATGTGATATAACTTATACTACATTAGGCCTTACACCATTCGTAATTCTATAGCACATGTTCACACTTCATACAAGCATCATTAAAATGGAAGAAATATACCTCATACATACAAGTATGCTAACACTTTTAATTATCAAAATAAATCATTGAAATAACGTACATAAAGAAGTTTCCATGATTCATATGCATATAGAAAAACAAGGAATGCATTAATATATCAAATTTATAATGTTCATCATCATACTATCAAATCATATGATATGGTATGTTGTTTTTATGATAAATAAGGACACATTGACAAATTTTACTTCTCAAAACAAAAGATAATGAGCAAACCCTCAAGTATGTGGGTTGAAAAGAATAAAGAGACTAATAACCAAGACCCAAGCTTATTGTGTACCTAAAACACAATAATTAGGTTATTTTGTATATCTCCAAGAAAATAAGGAGCAAATGTTACATTAATTGTAAGATCCCACATCGGTTGTGAAGGAGAACGAAGCACCCCTTATAAGGGTGTGGATACCTTCCCCTTGCAGACACGTTTTCCATGCCCT
>JANVCL010000004.1:7214358-7231725 GCA_026546855.1 Erythroxylum incrassatum
ATCACGCAAAAAAGCTAAAAAAGGAATAAAAAACAAAGGAAAACCAAATGAGATGAAAAATCGAAAAACCTTCGTTTTCGACAATCCGATCACGTAACCGCTTTGATACCACATGTTAGTACGTAGAGGGGACCTTATTACGCACCCCAGGGTCCCGTGAAAGGATCAAAACGAAGGTAATGCGAAATACCTGGATTCGATTCCATCTCTGATTCTGATGCCGATTCCGAGCTCCAAACACCTCCGAATCTCCCAGGTCCTTTAGCGGAAAATGTTCACTGACTCACGGGCAAGGGCTTTCTACAGTTTCCTCCAATCCCGAGCTTCCTTAACTGGTCAGTAACCTTATGCTCGAGAATGCTTCTCTTGAGTAACTGTAGGAGACCTTACCTTTATATAGCTTCTATATTGGGCTTCCCCATCACAAGGTCGATATGGACCCGGTCCACACTAATTGGGATATATTTTTCTCTCAGACTTCGATCCATTGATTTAGATCATTTATTGGGCCACTTTAATATCTTTATTTGGATCAAATGACGTCACTTAACCGGTAATTTATTTAAAACCAAAATTACAATTAATGTTAGTTCAACCTTAGGAGACATTGACAAAATTGTCCTTAGGGACAAAAATGTCTAACAAACCTTTCAATCCAAAGAATGTAAATAGATCTTAAGCCAATAAGACCAATAACCCTTCACTTTCTTTGTTCTCTTCCAACTTAGAAAATCATAAAATTAATTATGCCTCGGGAATCATTTCGTCTCATCGAGTACGTAGCTGGATGATTAAGGTTGGAGAATGACAGTTGGTACATTTGATTAACTTAATCCAACCAGTGGACTTTGTTTAGTAAATACTCCATTCGATTTATAATAAGTGTCGTTTTAGAGGAATGCACACTTATTAAAAAAGTTAATGAAATATCTGATATATCCTTATTAATTACATGTTAAAGTGCCTTGAAAATATAATCTGTGCAATTAAGATGTGAGAAAAATTAAAGGTTAATTTTGAAAGTAAAATTATAAACATGCATACAAATTTAAAAATAAACACTTATTTTAAATAATTAAAATATATCTAAAACGATACTTATTATAAATTAGAGGGAGTAACAATTAAGAGGATTAGTTGCTCGGAGATATTGTTTCCTATGCACTCTAGTTTAATCAGTGCATATCCACAAATCTAAAGTGTGATATGTCCCATGTTTCTTTTTTTATTTGGCTATGATGAAACCGAATAGACATTCGCGGAGATATAACGCCAATGCCCTCGTCTTTACGTGAAGTAGACACAAACGTGAAAGGCCAATGTAGGAAATTGCCAAGTAGGGCGGACCCAAAAGCACGATCGTTTGGATAAGAACTTCACGTGTCGACCTCACATTGAGAGTAGTGAAGGAAAAATTTTATAGACTCCAATGATTCGCTGAAGGAATCCAATTACTTTATGGCATATGCTCATCTAGAAGGGATTTCAGAGCAGTAGGAAGACTGTCTAAAACCAATGCCGCCTCATTTACTCTCTCCCTATCCAATGGCACATAGGTTTTAAACATTTTGGCCCTTTGTGGTTGGAGAAACTGTTCACATAAGATACATATGTGAATGAAGAACCTCCGACAAGCTTTAAGTTTTCGTTGTGCTTATTTTTGGACTAATAACAAGCTTAAGTTTATTTTTCCGTAGATGGTGAATGAAATTATCGTTGAATTGGTGACTATTAAGTTGGATAAGACTCCTGTCAGTGTTTTCCAATCCTAGTTCTTGATTAAGCATTACTAATTCCAGAAACTTATAAATTCAACAAAATGACGTAGTTGTAGTATAACTGATTCCAATATTCATAGTTCCAACTTTTGATAAAAGAAAGAAGTATCCATTGAAAATACGATCACAAAGATTCCAAGAGCTTTGTTCTATTCTTTTTTGTTATCTTTTCTTCGAACTGGTTTGTTACGTGTACAAGTACTGTATGAGTTCAAAGTGGAACAAAGGTACAATACTAGCGGGCCAGTGTATAAAAAACAGCAAAACCGCAGCGAGCATTCCCAGACATTGGTTTTTCCCACTACTGTAGGATTTGCCATGTCTTCCTGGCCTTTTGACCTGTCAACCTTTTTACTGGTCACCACCTCCTATTATTATTATTCTATCCTTACCAGTCCCAAGTTCAAACACGCAATGTCATCTTTAGAAAAATCAGATAAGAATGGTTAGGAAATCTAAACATGGGTGTATCGGATTCCCTCTCTCATTTGTCATTTACTCATTTCTCGTTCTCGACGCCTCTATGTCTATATAAATAATCAGAAGTTGGTCTCACCCGTTGCCTGTTAAATTTGGCACACGTAATAAATAACTCCACAGTTTATCACTGGTCGGTTAGTTCTCCTTCCTTCTCCGATCACCAAGTGTTGTAGAAACAAAGAAGCAACCTTTTGTCGTTTTTTCTTTTCTTCGGTTCATGGCCACCCCAAAGCTGTCTAGAATCCCTAGTATGAGGGATCGGGTTGAAGATACTCTCTCTGCTCACAGAAACGAACTTGTTTCTCTGCTTTCCAGGTTTCTTGCTTCTCATTTTATAAAATTGCCTTCTTTTCAAAATTTTAGAACTCTTTTCATCTTAAGACGCTTGCTTTTACTTGTTTCTTGAGAATATTTGAGTAGAATCGAACAAAACTAGATGAAAGGAAGAGAACAAGTTAAGTTCATATCATAGAAGTTCCACTGTGTTGAGTGTGTTATGAGAAACAAACTTTCTTTCTAACTTCTATGTATAATTGTAATTTAAAAGCTATGTTGATTTGTGTAAGACTATGTAATTTATGATCGGCTCATTTGTGAGTCCTCTTGTTTTATTCTTTCTTTGTTTTTGCTGGATTTGGAAAGATATGTGGATCAGGGGAAAGGAATTCTGTATCCACATAATTTGATCGATGAACTTGAAAATATTGTCTGCGACGACGAAGCGAGGGAGAGGCTGAAAAATGGCCCCTTTAGCGAGGTTCTTAAGTCTGCTCAGGTGGGTCTCTCGTTCACTCCCTTATTCTTTTAGTTTGTATTAGAAGAATGTAATGACTGGGACACTAACATATGCAAGCGTATTTATTGATAAAAAATCAAGGACTTATTTTTGATAGACACTGAAGCGCTTTCTTCATAGGAAGCGAATAGGCTGTCACAATGATCCGAGTTGTTATTTTTATTAGTATTTTACATTTTTTAGAAGCTTTAGGAGAGGTGACTACAGTTAGGTAATAAGTTGAAGGCTAATGATTGGCCCAAAAAGAAAACAACAAGGAAAAGGATGGAATCCCTTCTTTCTTGTCTGATAAATGATTGATTATATTGTTTTGTTCTGAAAACTGAAAGTTAAGTCCATATGCACCTATGTTGATTGCCTGGTTTTTTTTTTTCCCTCTGCACAAACATATCTAGGACTAAGTATTTTTCTTGATGCGTACTAATTGCAATCTTTTTCTTGTTGGGCCCAAAGTAAATCATAAAGCTGAAGAACCTTGTTAATTTGTTTCCCTAGACCCTGTGTCTTGCCGGGATTGATTTCTATTGGAATTTGTTGTAACCTTGTTCATTTGTTCATTATGTTTCTTCTCCTTTTTTTTTCATGTTCCTTGCTTTACATAAAATGGTTGTACTGTTTTGTTGATTTTCTATCAAGATGCATGGGACATTTACATTTCTATAGTGTTCCAAGATATCTGACCTTATCGTTCTTCATAAATGTGTGTGGCAGGAGGCCATAGTTCTGCCTCCATTTGTTGCACTAGCAATTCGTCCAAGACCTGGTGTTTGGGAATATGTGCGAGTTAATGTATTTGAACTCAGTGTCGAGCAGTTGGAAGTTTCTGAATATCTTCGTTTCAAAGAAGAACTTGTTGATGGGCCGTAAGCAAACGCCTCCTTTGAACTCTTTATTTTTTGTGACAAAATATATGCTCATACCCAGCATAGCGAATAAATCATAAACTGTTCCCATATAGATACAAATTCTTAGCTTCTTTTTGATCTTATTTTAGGTCCAATGACCCCTACGTGCTTGAGCTTGATTTTGAGCCTTTCAATGCTAGTTTTCCTCGCCCCAACCGATCCTCATCTATTGGCAATGGCGTTCAGTTTCTCAACCGACATTTGTCTTCCAATATGTTTCGTAACAAAGACTCCTTGGAACCTTTGCTAAACTTTCTTCGCGCACACAAATATAAAGGACATGTAAGTAGGCTATCCAAGAGCTTCCAAGAGACTCTTCACTGTTTATGCTGTTGGTTACAAATAAATTATTCCATGTATGTGTTCGTCTTAATTTCAGAAAAAATTTTATCAATGCTTGTACTCACATGACATGGATTTATAATGGTGATGAGAGAGTGGGATAGTACTTGCTATGTATTAATCATTGATAAGCTAATGACTAAATTGGAGAGTATGTGTAGGCCTTGATGTTGAATGATCGGATACGGAACATATCTCAACTTCAATCTGTGCTTCTTAAGGCTGAGGAGCATATCTCTAAGCTTCCATCTGAAACACTGTACTCTGAGTTTGAATACGTGTAAGTATATGTGCAAATTGAAATAGTTATGTTGTACGTTTTTGGACTTCTAAATTGTACACTTTGAGATCATTACATGGGTTTTACTCTGATTCAGGTTACAAGGAATGGGATTTGAGAGAGGTTGGGGGGATACAGCTGAACGGGTGTTGGAGATGATGCATCTACTCTCAGACATTCTCCAAGCTCCTGACCCCTCAACATTAGAGACATTCCTTGGCAGAGTACCAATGGCGTTTAATGTTGTCATTTTGTCTCCACATGGATATTTTGGACAAGCAAATGTTTTAGGTTTGCCTGACACTGGAGGGCAGGTACTAATGGCTTTGCTCTTGTTGTATATGAATATCACATAATGCTGCAAGAGTAAATGTTTCTATGATCATCCTCTACAGATTAAATAGAGAACTTTTTATATATATAAACCCTCACGTCTGGCCTGGCAGCGATCTCATTTTCTGGTCTGTGTACTCCTTATTGATTTTATTGCCTCACAGCCACCTATATTTTCTCTATTACAATTACATAAAATTTCTCCCAAAAAAGAATTATAGAGTTTCTACATTTCTTGGATTGTGATCATGTTATAGGAATGCACTTGCAGGTTGTCTACATACTGGACCAAGTGCGTGCCTTGGAAAATGAAATGCTTCATAAAATACAGAAGCAAGGATTGGATTTCAAACCTCGTATTCTCATTGTGAGTGTATTATAGCTACTGGTTGTCTACTTGTTCATATGGCACAATTTTGATGATGATAATTGCTCTTCTCCTGTAATGCATCTCCATTGTATTGATGAAGGTTACTAGGTTAATACCTGACGCGAAAGGAACGACATGTAATCAGCGATTGGAGAGAGTTACAGGAACAGAACACACGCATATTTTGCGAGTTCCATTTAGATCCGATAAAGGAATTCTTCGTAAATGGATCTCAAGGTTTGATGTATGGCCATACTTGGAAACATATGCTGAGGTAAGTTGTGTGCACAATGTTCTGGTTCATATCTATAATCTATGGATATAGTTAACTTCTGGGAAGCAATACTTTAAAGGTTACATGAGAACTGAATGCTTGAAATGGTAGGTTTGACAGCTCAATGGGTTTTGAGAAGAGAGTAAATGGCTTGAATTAGTTGTTAATAGACCTACCATCACCTCAGTCAGCTAAGCTGCAGGTCTTTGTAGTCACTGAGGAATATGTAGACTATTGTAAATGTTAAATAATTACATAATGACACTAGCTATGAATTAATGACCATCTGCACAGTTTCTTACCACTTACTGTGATGAAGTGTTGAACTCAGGTTTGAACTCATAGAGACAAACATAAACATCAAGACAGAGATATTAATTATCATCAACATGCCCTGGAACTGATACAATTTGCAATTTCCGTTACATCATCTCTGCTTTTTGAAAATTTTCATGTTAGGCATGCAGGCCAAGCCTCTTCTTAACAGCTCAACCTTGTTGAAAATTTTCAATTTTTTTTTCCTAGGGGACTAAATGTGGATTTGGAATTACATTATTCTTAATCTATCTTCTGCTCACTTGAACATCTTTCATCTTTCCAACAGGATGTTGGCAGTGAAATTGTAGCTGAGTTGCAGGGCATTCCTGACTTTATTATAGGGAACTACAGTGATGGGAATCTTGTTGCATCTTTATTGGCTTATAAAATGGGTGTTACTCAGGTTAGCTTTGTGCTGTTTTTATGCTAACGTGAGGTTTACCAAATTCATATGAGAAGGGAGGATTTAAATAATTGGATTCTCTGTAATGCAGTGCACCATTGCCCATGCCTTGGAGAAAACCAAATATCCAGATTCAGATATATATTGGAAAAAATTTGATGATAAATATCATTTCTCATGTCAGTTCACTGCTGACATACTGGCAATGAACAATGCAGATTTTATCATCACCAGTACTTATCAAGAGATTGCGGGAACGTAAGTATCACCATGCATGCTTTAAATGTATATCTACTGGTGTCGGAATCTTGGCAGAATTGGATTACTATATGACTAAAATGTAGTGAGAACATCCTAGAATGCTTGCTTCTCAGGTTCCCAGAATCTGAGATATTATGGTTAAAATAAGAGGGGAAAAAAAGGATAAGCTGGAGTTCTTAGAGAACAGTCCTAGAGCATCTCACTTCATTTTAAACAAATCTCATATTGCATTCTGCCACAGTTTATGGTAAGGGTTCAGCTTGAGATTCTTTTGATTGCATAAAGAAATTGACCCATCTTTTATTAACTGTATATTGTTAAAGAATTGAGTTCATGTGTAACATTCCAGTTTTATATATGCTATAGATACTGACCATAATGTCGGCATTTGTACGACTGTCAAGTTCCCTGCTTTTTTTGTAAAACTCTTCCATGTGAACTGGAGTAGGCTAAAACAAGGTGCACAATTTTCAAGGATGCTGTTGATAGTCAACTGCTTAACCTATATGCTCTTCTTTCAGAAAGAATACTGTTGGTCAGTATGAAAGCCACACCGCCTTCACTCTTCCAGGACTGTATCGTGTTGTACATGGTATTGATGTTTTTGATCCAAAATTCAACATTGTCTCCCCTGGGGCAGATATGTCCATCTATTTCCCATACTCTGATAAGCAAAAAAGACTTACTGCTCTCCATGGTTCAATTGAAAAGATGCTGTATGACCCCGAGCAGACCGATGATTGGATGTGAGTCATCATTCTGTATTTTGCAATTGCACTTCCTAATTAATTGTCTTGAGGTGCATTTCAATGATCTTGAAAGTTGCTCCTAGCAGCATGATTTTGATCAATATCCTTAAACATCATTACTGTTTGCATTTGATGCAACAAGAGTGTAATTGTATGCCATTCTGATATTTTTGCTCTTTTGATACAGTGGCGCACTGAATGATAGGTCAAAACCCATAATATTTTCCATGGCAAGGCTGGACCGTGTGAAGAACATGACAGGGTTAGTTCAGTGTTATGCCAAGAGCACGAAGTTGAGAGAGCTGGTGAACCTTGTTATTGTAGCTGGTTACATTGATGTAAAGAAGTCGAAAGACAGGGAAGAGATTGCAGAAATTGAGAAGATGCATGAACTGATGAAAGAATACAATTTGCATGGACAATTTCGATGGATAACCGCTCAAACAAATCGAGCACGTAATGGTGAGCTCTATCGGTACATAGCAGATACTAGAGGAGTTTTTATTCAGGTATGTGATGTATTGCTTTCGGGTTGTATATAAATTTTGTCAGGAAACTAACTATTTCCTCCTTTCCCCACCCTAATTTGTTTTTGCAGCCTGCTTTTTATGAAGCTTTTGGACTCACTGTTGTGGAGGCGATGACTTGTGGCCTTCCAACATTTGCCACTTGCCATGGTGGTCCGGCAGAGATTATTGAGCATGGGGTGTCTGGATTCCATATTGATCCATATCACCCAGATCAGACTGCTGCAGTCATGGTGGATTTCTTTCAGCAATGCAAGGAAGATCCAAACCATTGGATAGAGATCTCTAATGGGGGGCTCCAAAGGATTTATGAAAGGTATTTATCTGGATATTTGAGAAAGTTCACGTGTGTGTTTGTGGCTTCTTAACTCAAATGTCGGGAAAACGTAGGTATACATGGAAGATTTATTCTGAAAGGCTAATGACATTGGCTGGAGTGTATGGCTTCTGGAAATATGTTTCTAAGCTGGAGAGGCTTGAGACTCGAAGATATCTTGAGATGTTCTACATTCTCAAGTTTCGTGATTTGGTAAGTTATTGGCCTTTATATTGCAATTATCATCACAGATTCAGAGTACAAGGTTCTTACCAATCTATTTTCTACCACTCAACCCTAATGATGATAATGATGTACTGCATCTAAAGTGTCACTAAGGTGTAGTGTGTGAATAAAGGTTGGGACTAAAGTGAGCTATTTTATGTTGTCTCCATATTTAAATTGTCACTTAGATTTTCTTGTGTTTTCTCTTTTTCAGGCGAAATCTGTTCCTCGGTCAATTGAGGATCAGCACTAAGCTATAATCACAAGCTTGGGTACAGCTACATTAGAGTGATGCAATAATAAAGCCCTTGTGTGTGCATATAGTACAAGCTTGTCTATTTTTAAATAGAGAAGAATGGTTCATGAAGCTATCACTCATGTACCTCTCTTATCCCACTAAATGTATCGAGCAAAATCATGTAACTTATCCTATCAATACCTCTCTTTCCCGTATCACCGAGCCAGGACCCTTATCGATTGGCTTGTTAATTATGCCGGTTTGATCCTGTTAGAGAATTTATTGAGAGTTTGTTTCTCGCATTTAGTTTTGTAATCTTTGTTCAATTTCTTTTTTTTTTAATTACCACAAACTTCGTTGATTCAGCAACCGTATTCCATAAAAGCGAAAAGTTAAACCTACTCTACGGGAATGTAATGTCATTTTACCTCTGAACGGCAGGCCTAAAGCTGACACTTTACGTGTGAAGAACATGCCAATATTACTAGCCAGAGACAGCCCTGAACTAAGTTCTCTACTGACACAGTGACAAGTCTACAGCATACGTTAGAACCGTTTAGGCCTTTTGCATTGATTACCTTCTCTTTATTCACTCTACTCACCGCGTCAGCCCCAACGGTCATAATATAATCAGGAATCTTGTCATCCATCCAATGAAATCTTGTTAATCCATATATGGCTTTGCCTCCGGTAACTTTTGCGTATGGTTTAGTTAGTTGTTAGTTTCAACTACAGGACACCTCAAAGCTTAAACTTATGTATAAAAACTAGTATAGGTATAATATCCAGAGAGCTAGAAAGAGGCATTGTTCAAGTCAAGCACCAGTGGACATCAACATGAAACTACGAATACAAAAAAGGACGCCCAACGGCTATTCGTTCTACTCTGCTTCAGCCGTTTTCACATTCGAAGGCCGTTCTTGGCCGACACTTGCACTCACACCATTGACTGTTAATAAAAGCTTGCAATAGTGACCTATCTACGTTGGCCAAAAGGGCTTCAGGGAGCTTTACCAGAAACTAAATTGGAGATTTATAATTAGGCAGGTAGCGGGTGGGGGTTTTCTAAAGTTGGCCAAATGAGTGAGCCAGATAAGCCAATGCTCCTACGAGTGGGGCGTTGACGTAAGTGGCAGGTTCTGACTGTTCATAATCAGATCTTTGATCTGGGAAGTGATCGTGCTGGTCTGGCCCTCCAACTACAGCTCCCACAAGAATGTTGGGGTTAGGCGATTGAGAGTTCATGTAATTGAAGCCTAAGGAGCACGGAATCTTTGCTGGGTGAGCAGATTTGGAGGGTAGAGATGAGGCCCTGTGGTGAATCCTTTGCGGATATCTTGGACCATATCCGACCATGTACGACATTCTTAAAGGGTTGTCTCCCAGCAGATAGTCCATCTGATACCACAATGCAAATTAAGCATCGATAAAGGAGGTTAACATAGCGGATCTAGGACATATGATACCTGTCTTTTGGCCATAGCTCGTAGCCTTTTTGGACTGAAAACACTGCCACCACAGTTCACAACTGTGCCTGAGGATTTTAAGTACTTGGCATAGGTTACTAGCAAGAATGAGGTGGAGGTCACATATTGCATGTTGCTGTCACTCATCTTGAAGAGTAGCCCACCTAATGAGTAATTTAAAATAATGCCAAATATTGGCAAACGTATGGGTTGTAAAATTACTTAAAAGAGAGACATTGAATGTGACTTACCTGGAGTTTTTTCTCAAAAAAACAAAGAGAAAAGTAACTTGCCTGGAGTATATTGTGCTGAAGAGAAAGGGGCTCCAGGTATAAGGGAACAGAAAAAGTTATCGGCATGGGCTTTGTAGTCATGGAGAGGTTGCAATTTCTGAACAAGAAATTCCTGTATTCAAAGGCGTTCAAAGAACTCAGCATCAGTATACATCCTACAGAAGAATTTTCTTTTAAGAAACTGGAGAGAAAATCGGACCCTAGAAAGAAGAATCCTAGCTCCAACGTGCTTGTTATCCCAACCAAAAGTGTTATCAGATTCTCCTGCTCCAAGTGTCAGTCCATTAACTTCAATGTACCTGAGGTAAATTGGGTTTTTCGTGGCCTTATGAAGCCAAGCTGCGCCCCACAACAACTCGTCCTGCGAATTGTGAACACAACTATAAGAAATCCAACTTTTGCGCTTTTCTTTATGCTAAAAATGCTCATCAGTGCACATTTTACCTCATATCCAGAGTAATCGCAGTAAAAGGGGCAAACGACACTCTTCAAACCGTTGCTGTATGCTCCTCTGTACTTGTCTGCAAATTGGAACACCTGCTTCAAGAACATATTAGAATCACATTCTGTGGAATAATTAAAACTTTAATTATTTTACTACTGATGTTGTTACCCTAATAGCTCTTCCGACCAGAAGTTTGGAGTAAGTAGGGTCACATCTCCTAAACACCAAGGAGGCAGCAGCAAGAGCAGCAGCAGTTTCAGCGGCAACCTCAGAACCAGGAGTGTTCTTGTCTATCTTAAAAACACTCCTCGGAGTATCCATGTCTTCTGGTCTCTCCCAGCAACCGTGGTCCTTGTTAGCATCACCAACCTGTCAAACAAACCCAAAGCAGTTTAACGACTTCTTTCGAGTCCTTTCATCAAATGAATTTTGAAGGCCATGCAGGGACAGGGATAAACCAATGAGAAACCTGAACGTATATGGTATCTGGATGAGCAGTGGCTTTGAGTAGGTAATCAGTAGCCCAACGTACGGCTTGCCTAGCATTCTGCAACTCGCCTTTCATCAAACCTCCAAATTCAATGACACTCCATGACAACATTGTGGTAGTGAAAGCCATAGGGAACCCAAACTTTACATTGTCTCCAGCATCATAGTAACCTCCTACCAAATTCACCTGCATTTTCATTTCCGTAAAGTCATATGAAAGATGGATAGGACAATGCTATAGAGAGTGAAGTATGGAGTCTTTACATGCATGGCAGAACCATCTGAGAGACCAGAGTCTTTCCTCCATGTCATCCTCTGATTAGAAGGTAGCTTGCCCGATCTCTGCCCTTCAAAAAAGAGGATTGATTTGGTGAGAGCATCTCTATAATTGTGACTAGCAAAGCGACGGTGATTGTGTCGGTGAAATGGTTTGCTCTTGTGATGGGGAGGAAAGCCATGGGAGAGAAGAAAACAAGCAGCAAAGCAAGAGAGGAGAAGTGGAAGTGTAAAATATGAAAGGGAGAAAGCCATTGTGGTTCTTCCCATAGTGTAACGAACCCAAAGCAACCACCAACAACCTCCCACACTCCAATGCGAGCACAGACACTTCCTTTTCTCTGTATTTATAATGGAAAAGCTGCCTCAGTTTTTCTTCTACTCGGTCGTTGCAATGATTAGGTACATTTGATTCGAGGATTAATTAATAGGCTCTTGTTTAAAACAAGAATGTCTCTGCTTCTCCTATTTTTACACTACCGTCCTTATAGATTTGTGAAGGGCATCCACGACCAATACACATTCGGTTGAGTGATTTCTTGTTCGGAGGTTATGCATCCAGTTACGATGCCTACAGAGTAGGGAATAATGTGCCACCGAACCTATTTATCCTTGGTTTTGTTGTACGGTTACCGATACAGCATCTTGTAATAACACGGCTTCTTGCTTGGTTTAACCCACTTAAAGGTGACAAAAGTGATTAATGATCATCCAATAATAACTAAATAATTAAACTCCTGTCTCGCCATGAAAATTGGCAAGGACTAGTCGGGGTTAATCCACGTGCATGTAAGCTAAGCTTGTCCCAACTTGACCACGAAGTTATTGAAGCGATTAGCATATGGAAGTAATCTCGAATAGATTCTCTACATGACAAAAAAAAAAGTATCATCTAATTCCGGAGTCAAAAAGTATCAAAAAACGGTCTCACCAACTTGATGTGGTACAACAAAGCTTCCGGATGACAAAAATTTATTTATTAGAATTTGGGAGCTTCTGCAAAGACCAAATTAAGAGTTTTGAGACTCTTAACCAACGTTGAAATTAAGCACATGAAAACTTAAAACTTGAACAAGGGGGAGGTCACGAAGGGTCAGATTCCAGCTTTTATTTGCACTCACTGATGGTGAGCTATGCGGTTGTCGTGGGGTCGGAGAAAGTTGCAGAACACTGAACAAGTCTATAGGGTTGATCCAGAAAGTATTGGCCTTTCATGGACTGAGTTCCCAAAAGAGTCAATAAAGACCAGTGTAGATGCAGAACTTGAGGGATGGAGCTTTTGAATGGAGAAATCAGAGTAGGGCAAGGAATTTTCGGTGCACTTAGATGATACCAATTTCAGCCCATAACACGAGGAACAGCTGCATCTCATTTTGTTCGGTTCGTTAGTTAGTTTTCTTCGTTAAACTAAACTATTCAAAAAGTGACTGAAACTTTAATTGAAAATCATGAACTTGTAATAAGTGCACCTACGCATGAGAAAGCTATCATAAAGGAGCGTCTCAAGCTTCTTGATCAAGGAAACTATGGAGAAAACTGAGGTCATTTGCACTATGATAATGACAAAATTCAGATTAATAAATGGTTTGAGACATCTTTGTAATGTATATACGAACATCATCGTTAGGTTACGTACTCCAAAGTGTCATTAACCTTTACATGTCTGACAGAAAGATAAAACCAGGCAGAGATATTTCCCTCCATTCGCTTCTCACACATAAAGAGGAGAGAGGCACAGAGGACCCAAAGCATGTGTTGATAAAAGCAATCGGTTAGAAGTTGATTCACACAAAGCTGCTAAAGAGGTGCAAAGAAGCACCAAGAAAAGTTCCAGGAGACCTACACATTATTGAATCGGATTGGATGTGCTTGTACACAATAATTACAAAGATTGATAATGGAAGTTTGGCTAAAGGAGGTGCCATATAAAATACTGGAAAAGGAATATCAGGGATTGAAGTTTTTCTCATAAAACGACGGACCCGGTTTGACCCTATAGGATGTTTCTAGGACTTGCTTAATTTTCTCACAACACCATTTGCTCTTCTGACACTATTGTTCATCTTCTTTATGCTTCTCTGTAAAACAGAAATTTAGGCCATGAAATTTCTCTTTTACTTTATTCTCTCATAAAACCGGAGCTGAAAAGCTGATACTTTATTCTCTTATTGGCTGAGAACTGCATGACAAACGACACACATGAGTTGGGATTGTTGTGTACCTGTAGGATGCTACTCGATCCATATCGGTATGTCAACGTCCTTCGCAATCTTCTCACATGGAAAAGTTCAAGTTAATATAAATTGGAATTATCTTCCTTGACATTTTGACCGCACATTCTCATATTTAATTCTCAAAAACTACTACTCGATGCCATTCCGCCACTTCCAATCCCGAATTATCCGAGCCTAGAACAATATTTTTCACCCAGTGTTACGTCCCATAATGGAAACCAGGCAAGTTGTCAGGAAACAGGCGGGACAATGAGTAAACCTAGAGTATAGTGAGTGTAAAAAGGTCCGAGAAGAGCCTATCAAGCTTTTCAGATGAGAGTGAGTTATGCCGGACATAGAATGCATGTCGTAGCAGAGTCTCATCATTGCTTTCAATTATTATATCTCAATATCTGAGCTTCAGGGAATCGAGTTTCATCATTACTGGCTAACATCCCGTGATTTTCGTTGCCTTGCAGGAATTTGCTATTTCACCATTATGTTCAGACTACGACCATTCAATTTACACCCCCATGTGGACTTCTGGGACCATTCCCGTGACTTTGGGGTTTATTAAAAAAAGGACCGATTTTCCCTTATTCAATCATCCATATCTCATACGTTGGTGGTTATAAGCAGTAAAACAAAGGCATAGAATGCAGCTTCATCTCTCCCCTCGTCCGCATATTGATTGAGTTACTTAAAATAATTGACGCCTTATTGGGCTAAAAGCCTTGCTTTTAGGGGCTCTGAGAGTCGCTGGAATCTAGGACTTGTAAAACGAACTTCCGTGGGCGTTGCAATGGTTTACACATACAATTACTGTAGAAGTAGACTTCATCATCTCCTTACTACATTCTTCAGCCCGACAGAGTAGACTTGCAATGTTCTATTTCTCATCACACCGAGCCTATGCGTACCAAAACGCCATATGTCGAAGCTAAGAGGAAAGAGGTTGATCTTGCAATGTTTCATTTTGGAGTCGAGAGTTTTTTCCTGTCACTAGTTTCAATGGCCCTAACAATTTATGTACAAAAGGAAGCTGAGTGAGGAAAGAAGATGATGAACAGTGAAAAGCGCAAACTGAAGAGGAAGAAGTGACGTCGTGTAACGGTAAAAAGGCAACTCCAAACGACGTCGGTCACATAAATGAGTAGTTGAGGAAATGACAATTGTATAAATCCTGCTGGCTAGATTGTAACGGCTAGTGCGATAATATAAAACCAGAAAAACAAATTTAAGAACACAACTGAACCTTCTCTCTCTCTCTCTCTCTCTGCTTTTGCCTTCATTTTTCTCTCTTATAACTTAATTCTCAAATTCAAAATTAGGGTTCAATGAATAAATGTGTAACAAAGTGTTATCAGAACTGTAGAATCATCGGAGTTTTGCTCTTATGATCTAAGAAGAATATTTTCTCAGTAACTGTCCAGAGAGGATCCCATAATTTGGACACCTCACCCTCAGGGACTGTTCACTAATGCCTTCTGTTGTGCCATCTTAACGGGCCACACAACTGATGTAGCTTGGTCCAAGATTCTATGGAAATACCCTTTCAACCCGAAAGTTTCCATAACTACGTGGTTGGTGATTAAAAAAAGGCAAAGAACCGATAGCATAGAGCACAAGATACCATCTGTGAACTATGCCAGGAGCTTTGCAGAACATCGCAATCATCTATTCTTTTCTTGCTGCTACTCTAAAGTAGTTTGGGGCAGAGTACATCACTTGCTAAATTTAATGAATCCTACGTATGAATGAGAGCCAACGCTTAATCGGATCATCTTTTTGTCCAAGGCAACCAAACACAATGCTTATTAAAGCTGCATTAGTGACTGATAAACATATGCAGATTCATGTCAATCCTCATATAATCTCAACAACAATTATTTGATTTCATTTCAAATGTATTTGATTTTATTGTATCTGATTTTATTTGATTTTGTGATCTTCGTTATCTTTGAAGATATCATATACATGTATAAATACGGTGTAAAGTTACTCATGAAAATGCAAGCAATACAATTCAATTACATCTTCAAATACTTTCCTCCTTCTGTTCTTTCAGTGACCATCCATTTTACTCTCTTTGGAAAGAACAGAACAACCGCTTATATAAAGGTGTTAGCGAAGATAAAATACCAAGTCGCGAATGAAATCATTAATTGAATTCGAGATGCTATCATCACTAAGAGCTGGGATGTTAGAATAATTAAGATAGGTCATAATCACATAGATCGTGTTAAACACGATCTTTATATATGCATACAAAAACAAAAATCACTCACTTGGATTATTATTATAGTTCCACTGGTTAAAGAAAGCTTTATTTTAGATTTCTTTATCCAGAATTTTTTGTTAAAGGATATGACACTTATCTTTTTGTTCTTTGGTTTTTAAATTCAAAACCTTAACTACCCTTCGTAGTTATTTAAAGAATAATGACCATAATACCCCTCATGGGTGTATGTGATTTATTATCTCCCACTTATACATGATGGGTTTTAATCTAATTGAAAAACTCTGCAGTACTCATACTTGTTCAATAACCGGTGTGACTATCATATGAAGAGAATACATTGCTATATATCTTGTAAGAATATATGACATCATGATTAACAAATTGATTATGGGACTTATATGTCCTTGAGTTGATATTGTATGCTACACCTTAGGTCATATCTGGCATTTACACTTTTCTTTGATCTCATTTAGTTTATTGTGTCATGACTGTATTCAAGTTCCCTACTAAAGAGATGATGACCATCTATGAATACTTTTCATGCGAGTCAATGTTCTAAATAAATGACCTTCTTTTGTTCTCAATTCTCTTTTGAATTTAATTTAATTTGCTTTCCTAATATTATTCCATAGGATTGCATCTTGCATGATCTTTTGGCAATAACCTAAAGTAGCGAACCTTAAATTCAATTCTCAAGAATGAGACAAGAGTCATAAGGGTATATGATGAGGTTCTTCTCAACCTCAAGGGTCTCACAACGTAAGATTGGATCTGGAGACTTATATTAATCCCTTTTTTGGTCAGTTTTGCACACATGGTACGAGTCATGTGCTACGGTATTTACCTACTTCGTTTAACTTGAACATCTTTCATTCAAGAAATACCGTACAAATGATAGTTCAAACATACTCAAGGTTTAACTTGAGTTCACTTATCTACTCAAAACCTGTTCAGAACTGACATCTAGCAATGTAAGACAGATATAGTGATTAATAAATCACTTTGAACATATTTCCTTGCGGCATTTATGATTTAAGTTTCTCACTTCCAATTATCACCTAGACAATAAACTTTAAACATGTCTCATCTCTAGCGAGCATAAATACCAGAGGTGATTTCCCATGTGAGAGGGCCAATCTCTAGTCTGCCTCATATAATTGTGATTCATACGAAAATATATTTATACAAACACATATATTCATGAATCAAATGATACACAATGTATAATATATTAATCATATATTGTATCTAAAATATGACATTATAATAGTGAACATACACAGAGAAATGTTTATCAGTACATTTCAACATCTACGTAGTCCTAGTGACTTTACATGCCCAATGTATA
>JANVCL010000004.1:7258521-7271077 GCA_026546855.1 Erythroxylum incrassatum
GAAAAATTTGGTTATAGTGTTAATTTAGTGTCTTGAAAGATTATGAGCGATTAGGTGTTGTAAAATATTGAAAGTTTGAAAATCTGGAAAATATTCATTGAGTATGCTTCAGTCTTTCAGCCATAACATTTTATCTAATTGTTCAAATGAGATAATTCTTAATTTGGATTAAATTAGAGAAATATGGCTACATTTCGTATGAAGACATTGAATTTCAATTCTGTCTCTAAGAGTCTCAAAAGTTGTCATGAAGTTGAGAACTGGGTGCAGGACGTTGAGAGCTGATTGTAAAATTCGTGTTCTTACTTCGGGAGAAAATATGGATTAATCTAAATAGATTTTGGCCAAGTCTCCTTCTTGAGAGTTGTAGATATTTTTTTATCTTTCCAACGGTATATAGTATGAAAATTTTGGACATCAGAGTGGGAAGTTATGATCTTTATAAGTGGAGATATTCTACAGAGTACAAAACTAAAACGAAATTCTAAGACGAAGTTTTAAGTCGATAAAAAAGTAAGGCGATACAAAAGTAAGACGAAGCAAAATAAGACGATACAAAAGTAAGACGATACAAAAGTAAGACGAAGCAAAGTAAGACGATTGAGGACAAAAATAAGTTAGATTCTTTTGGGCATAATTTCTTCTCTAGGCACCCAAATGACTTGATTCTTGAACCACTGGATTCGTAAGACTTTGCTCTACATCTCCATCAAAAATCAAAGCTATCTGAAATGAAGTAAGAAAGATTGAGTGAAAAATATGGGACGGGTATAATGAGTATGCTTTTAAAGGTTTTGAACTGGTGTTATTCCACTGAATTTACTTTAGTATTTTGATGATTTCTGGAGCTCTACTGATCCAAATAAGATTGATTTTATGACGGATAGTACCCGGGATTGTCATGAATATGCATTGTACATAATTCATGCCATATATATGCATTTTCAAATACTTATGATTGTGCAAATTGTGATATTGTGTATATTATTTGTCCTAGAGGAGAAACTGGAACGTCAACCTGCAAACATTGCCGGATCTTCCAAGCATTAGCTTTGGGAGCAACTTGTGAGTCAATATAGATGTTTTCCTAGGATTGATATGTTCTGGCTAGTTTTGATTTGTTTAAACTTCCTTATTATTGAAATGTTTGTGATCTGATTCTAAATTCCGGACTTGAAGTCCGAGGAATATAATAGTTGGGCATATATTGGAAGTGTTTTGATCCGTTGTGAAATTCTGCATGTTATATGTGTTCTCAGGAAAGTTGAATGTGAATTTCTGATTTAATATCATATATGATAAGACATGATCAGTATGCGATCCATTTCATAAAATGCATGCTCAGATAAAGGTGTTGTGACTTGAATAGCCACTTTGAAGCACTTTCACGTAGAACTTTGCTCCGTGAATTCTGATTCTACACGTAGAGCTTTGCTCCGTGAACTCTGATCTGATTGAGCCCTATGGGCCAGTATTTGTGTAACTGAGTGGCACTCAATTACAACAATAAGAATGAACATGAGTCTCATGCATATAATATTATAAGACTGAAGATCATGAATGGTTTGCAAGGTGATATTGAATGACTATGTGACATGCCATGATATGTGAGTATCTGAACAATAAATGTATGCTTAAAATGAGTAATTATGCACAAAGTGATATGTGTATGAGATCCGGTGAATTCATCAATGATGGTTCACTCATTGAGTTCGCAAAACTCAGCAAAATTGCAACGTTGTCTTCTCTGGATCGAGAGACGACTTTAGCTACTGAGAGGCTCTATTGTCATACAGATTGTGATTTGGGCAAGAGAAGTCATGGCTTAAAGGTCGATCATTTGGGATTTCTTTTAGGACAACTTAGATAGATTTGATATATTTTCCTCTTTCATGTAGTATTTTTGTATTAAGTTTTGATGATGTACATATAGAAATTATTGAAAGACGTAATGTTGACATTCGGGTTTTATGGAATGAAAAGAGGAAAAGTTGGTTTTAACAATATTGTGATTTTTTATGATGCTTTACAAGTGAATAATGATATGATGCCATATGAAGTAAGTGTAGTGATCAATCGTAGCTCGCCCTTATCGTAGGATATGTACCGGAATGACCTCCAGGCATCCCGATGTGTAGCCTGCGATAAGGGGGCGCTACATTATAACTAAAATGTTTTGTATCTGAAATGGGCCCAAGTGACTAGTGAAATTCTGATGAGTTGTATAATCATTGTAACTCTTGTGATTGAAAATGTTTATGAATAAAACGAGCGGAAATTGATATTGATTTTCTGCATATGCATGTGTTACTTTTTTGAAAAATTAGTAATGAGTTCAATTGTTGACTATTCTAGCATGCAACCCTTGCGAGGTACGTACTCAAACATCATTTAGGATGTCAGGTATGTATCTTGCGAGAGTGGGGTGCTACAAGAATCCACGACATCTTGAAAGTAATTGATGTCCACCAAATTTTGTCCTCTTTAATGTGTTATAAGTGAGTCTATTTGACTTATACGTTCTCCTACAAAATTTCCAGCTTTTGAACTAGTAGAGCTTTACTCATGATTTTTACAGATGTGATACCAAATCCCCTATATTGTTTAGTTAGGCATATTTAGGACCATTTTACTTTAGGAATTTTTTGTATTTGTTGGTGCCACTCCATAAAAGTTCCTTTAGCTTCTTGTCTATGTCTTTTATTATTCCTTTAGGAAGGGTTATGTGTGAGCATCAACAAGTAGCTAAGTTGCTCAAAATATAAATTACTAATTGTAGCTTTCTCCATAGCTTAGGAATCAATTACACCAATTGTTGATTTTCCTATTTATAGAGTCCAAAAAAGGTAGGCAATTCAAAGATGATAGCTTCTTCTCAATAATTGGTAAACCTAATTACTTAAAGGAAATAGAGGCCAACATGATACCTAAGGAACTAGTTAAATTTTATATTATGGGATCAACACCAAATGAGATGATGAATGAGCTCTTATTTGGATTGTATCTCAGCCCAATAGCTTCTTGAAAGATCCTAAAGTGGAGATGAGTAGATTGATGGATGTTGGAGAAGCACAACATAAAAGGAGAAGATCATCTACATAAGCAAGTTGAAAAATAATATTCAGAGCTTCAATATTGGTACATAAAGCTTGAATCCTTTAAAATTTTTATGCTTATCATCCTGGTGAAAATTTTCGTACTTAGTAAAAACAAAAATAGGGAAAAAGGATCCCCTTATATTAAGTCTCGAGTGGCCTTAAATATCCTTGTAGGTTTATCATGTATTCTAATTGACTAGGATTTCTGTATCTATGAAACAAATAGGTTAGGAAACCTTATAGCATGTAATGTATCAAGGATAAAACACCAGCTGAGGGAATCAAATGCTTTAGCAAAATCTATTTTGAATGCATATATCTTAATCATCGTGTTATCATTATAGCTTTTGAATAGCTCCTATGATAAGGGTATATTGTCATCAATTATTCTTTTATGGATCCAAGCACTTTGTATAGGGTTGATTTTCTCTTTTAGTTGCTTCTTCATCCTATTTGCTATCACTTTTGAGATAACATTATAAATTACATTACAATAAGTTATAAGGCTATAATCATTTAAGGTTTTAGCATTGGGGACTTTGAGGACTAGGCATATATAGGTTTTATTCATCTCTAATAATAGTTTGCCACTCTAGAAGATTTCCTGAATAGATCTAGTTATCAAACCTCCTATCATATCCTATGTCTATTATAAGAATATGGCATTGAATCCATCAGGTCCAGGAGATTTATTAGGATGGAAGGAGAACAAGGTGCTCCTAATTTCCTCACCTGTAACATCTTTTAACAAGTCAGAGCGAGCATGTTTAGGTATAGAGCCCTCAAGGCTACTCTTAATCTCATTAATAAATGAAGAAGCAGAGGCATAAGTTCCTAGTAGTTTCTTGAAATGATCATAGGCTATGACCTTCAATTCTTTTTAATTATGAGCTCTTCTTTCCTTACTATCTTAAAGAGTGATGATATTGTTTTTATTCCTTCTATATTGTATACATTTGTAATAATATTTGGTATTTTTGTAACCTTCCTTTAGTCATAACATTCTTGATTTTTGTCTTAAATGGCAATATAAGGTTTTTTAATTTTTTTGTGTGTGCTAACTTTGTTTTTTTTAGTTTTAATTCCCATAGGTTGAGTGTAAACTTCTCGTCATAGCTAATAAGTGAGTCTAAAGACTTAGTTTTAACAGCTTGCATTGGATCAGTACATCCTTTATGCAATTTTATCATCTCTACTTTGATAGAATTTAGAATTTATGAACATTTATATACATTTGAGCCTTTTCGTTGAACTACAAGACCCCTCAAAACAGCATCTTTGAATCCTAGATTACTAAGGAGAGAGTTGAAGAACCAAAAAGTTGAATTCCCTTTGTACTGCTTTCTTGTAGAATGAGAATAAAGGAGCAGATAAAGGTGAGGAAGTTTCTAAAACCTGTATAGCTCTATGGAAACCAAGAAGAATTTCCCACTCAACAATCTAATTTCTTCTTCATAAACCAATCTCTAGTTTGCTTTTTAAACCATGTATAAATATTGTTAGTGTACTTTATATCAATCAATCTTAAGTCATTGGTTAGTGTTTGCAATTCATCAAATTTTAATTTGAAGAGTCTATTATTTCCTATCACTTCTCTAGAAGACAATACATAATTGAAATATATAACGAAGGCCTATGGGGTGAAGATGTTAACTCCTAGATTCTTTAAGCCCCTCTATAAAGTGTGCCTTTCAAATTCCCAGTTAGAAGCATATATAGTTGTAATGGTGATAGTAGTTTTGTCATATATTTTGCTGACCTCATAATGAATTAGATGCTCAGTACATAACCAATTATTTAAGTAAATATATTAGGGGATCAAAACTGACAATGATTTGACCATTGAAGTGGTGATTATGATTACTTAGAATAATCCTACCATTATTATGAAACCAAAGGCATTTTTAGATACTCTCCTTCTTTATTTTTATTTCCACAAGACCAACAAAATGGGGCTTTTTAAGGCATAGAAAATCCTTAATAGCTAGCAGCTTATTATGATAGTTTAGGCCTTCTACATTCTAAATTAAAAGATCTATAGGAAAGGTGTTACCTAATTTTTTCTTTAAATTCCTACAAAATCTGGGTTTACTTGGCCCATGATCAATTGGAATAGGGGAGCCCATTTTTGAGTTAGCTTCCATGTCATTTTAAGTTATCCCAATCACAATATCCAGTTCCTGCTCCATTTAAGGGGGTTCTTTAGGCTTAAGTTATTAGGTTAGTCAGAGCCCACATTCACAAAGGTCTCTTTCTTCTTCTCTTTCATTTAAGAGTGGATCAATGTCTCTACTATGTTTTGAGAAGAATCAGTTAGTTGGGGGGTTAGAGCACTCCCATTCTTATCCTCTATTGCTACCTCCTCTTATTGGGAGGTTATGGCTTTAGAAACTGTAGTGGGGATCTCCTTCTTATTACTAAGAAAATTCTTGCCTTTTGGAATCTAGAACATTTTACGTTCCTTTTTCATAGGCTTCTATATGTATGAGACTTTTGTACGATCTTCAACAAGGGTTCTAAATTCATTCAATTTGAGAATCTGAACTTCCTTTAGGAGATTTTTCTTGGATATGTGTTTATATATATGTGGGCGAATCTAACCCTACTAAGCCTAACAATGTTCAAACTAATTGGTTTCCTAATTCTGCTAGCTATATGACTGAGTCCTTTAACGGTTCAGTACTCTAGGGAACTCTATGGAGGTTTGCCCAAATAGGAATGGTTTTCAACATGTTCTTAACAAATGACATAACTAGACACCACTCTTTGATAAATATAGGTTGACCTTAAATATGCCAGGTGCTAGAATCGATTGTTAGCCCCTTTCTGAATAAGGGGAAAAAGACATTCTTCTCTTTAAGAAGCAACTAATGGCCAAAGTACTCCATTTTTATGCCCTTTTTCAAGACTTCCAATGGTGGAGTTATAGGGTCCTCTAGGTTATTTTGAATGTATCGTATTGACCTACAAGTTTTTAGATCATCTACCACCTTTCTCCAAGCTATTTTCCTAAAGTTATTTAGGTTGGGGCTTTGTATCCAATTTATTGGGATAGCTATAAGGCTTGTCTAAAGGGAATTCCATTCTAATAACGATAACAAAACCAATAGTGAAAGTTAGGTAGGAAAATAAGAAGATGGGCACATTACTAAATGGGGAAAAGGTGAACAGGGAAATTAGTGAACCATAAATAGTGCTAGTGAGAGAGGAGAGCATTTTTTCTTACTTAATTTTAATTATTTGGAGTTTCTACCATTTATGGGCAATTAAAATTTAGACATGAAATTAAACCATCAAATAATGATCATTGGGTTTGATTTTTTGATTTTCTTCTACATAGTTAATTAATTAAATACATTGCATTTTTATCACATTCCCAAGTAAAAGACAAGTATTTTCATACCAAATATCTTATTTCATGAGATTTTTTTGTATGATCATCCTTAATGAATTTTGTCATGCAATGAAGGAAGACCTACCTTCTAATTCACCTTCTTTCTCATCTTATCATTAATTTTTATCAACAATCAGACAACTTAGTTAACCTTGACAAACCTCCATATTTGATCGACAAGTTGATTAATTAATTAAAGAACTTGAACATATTATTACAATTTGATATCTACTAAGGTTAGTAAATAATTTTAAATTTCTTTGTCATGGTATATTTCATAAAATAAAATGGTAAACTTTGTATGTTATAATGGTATATTTTGTATTCTATAATGATATGTTTAAAATAATATGGTGGTATATTTAGGATAATGCAATGGTATATTTTATATAATGTAATGGTATTATATGTATATATTTTGTTGCTTACCCTTCATACTAATTTATTTATAAGCATCAACCTTAATATAAGAAATTTATATTGCGTTTATAGGAATATATTTTGTGACAAGTGATGATTTTATTTGTCCATCTGTTAGACTTTATACATCCCTTGTCTATATTTCTAATCTTATATATTGAATACTTTTGAGTTAAGAAAAAAAGTAAGAATTATATTATTTATATATCAATTTGATGACAAAGATTTTTATAGTTAGTATATGATTATTGATTTGACTTAAACCGGAAATGAATTTTAAGCATATAGGATTTACTTATGCTTGGTCTTAGAATTTTGATTTAGGGATTTGGGCACTTGGAATTAAAATAACGATACATTCATATGTTGATGTGTTGTTTATTTAAATCGTACATTAGGAATGTTTATAATAATGCAAATTAATGCTTAACAATCTAAATTTTGACACTTATTAATTACAGTGGAAGCAATCAACATAGATTAAAAAACACCTTTACTTTATAGCCATGTTAAGTTAACCCAACTCCATTTATACTGGTATGGATGACAAGTAGGCCTATATTTTTTTGTTCCAATAGGACTCCTTATGAATGTTTTTTTCTATCTACTAGAATCTAAAAATAATCAAGTTATTATTAACTAGACAAAACCAAGAAATAACACCTCATATACGAAATTATAAAAGATCCTGTTTAAGATCAAATAATTCCATTAAGTACGATTGTTTATGGTAAAATCTACTACACCTAAAATATTAATGAAGCCAATTACTAAAATTTCTTAAGCTACCCTTTTTTAGCTTCTATAATCTATTTCTTAGTTTAAGACCCCTCTTACTAACTAGAACCATAGAATTTGTAGATCTTTTTCACCCAAAATGTGATTGGGCTAGGTTTATAAACTTATCATCTATAATCCGATAATTGAGTTGATTATAGGATTATAAGTTTATTCTATGCAAGGATATACCAGAGTAGGCTTATATACATTTTCATTATAAGAATAAGAATCTCATTATAAGAATAAGAAGGGGTTAATCATGCATATCTAAATAGATACTATGTTTACATACATATCCCCCTATCACTCCATTTTATTTAAGATTAAGAATAGGCATAATCAGACTTTTTTTTGGCATATATCTCTCCTTATTTGAGACCCTATTCTATTCACCTTTTAGGTTTCTATTGAATTAAGAAATTGGGTTAATTGTTTATATTTTGATTATATATATATATATCAAGTATCATCTATGATTCAAATCAAAGTAATTAGATGTTTGAATCGAGCCTATATAATATGATCAATTAATAGAAAGACTCCAAACTTTAACTTTGTCATACATTCCATACATCGCAATAGATAGATATCATATTCCTAGGATATGATTCAATTTTAAGATGTGATGATAGTGAAATGGCAAATATGTGATACTCAAAATCTCACTCTAAAGAGCATGAAGGTTGAAATCCTCTTCAAGGAATAATATTGAGAATGCTCATTGAATGAACAATTTAATAAGAGATCTCAAATTGAATTGATATATCAATATTGATTTAATCTAATATCTTGCAACAAATTCAAAAACGGATCCAAAAATCTTAATGATATTCTCTTTCTTCTATTAAATGAATGGGGAGTCCATTTTGAAATCATCAGCCTTGCAACCATCCATGAATATATGCGTTAATAATAATTACACAAGGGTAGTTTGATACAATAGAAACCTTTAATAAAATGCCCATTTGTAACCTAACAGATAAAGTACATTACATATTATATTTGAGGGATTGGTGACTTACCTATTTAATAACTTTGGCACTAGATGTACCCCAAGAAATGGGACTCTCGACTTAGGTGAATTCAATGATAGACTTCTGCTGCCATTCTAGCCTTCCTTCTCTTTTCAGGGCTCACTTAAAAAAAGAGTCCAATACTTCTTAATCATAAATATCTAAATAGGACAAACCTTGTAGATATCTTTGCTTCAAAATAATACATTTATAATTAGGCTCGGTCAATTGAAATATGTATTATCTATATAAGGGATTTTCTAATTGAGAAGACCCACTGACTTGAGATGAAAAGAAGGGTCTAACTATTTTATTTTGTTATTCATTTAGTGATTTGATTAAACCAATGATTCATTATTGTAGCATATAGCAACAAACATCATTGCATTTGACACGGTATTTTTTATTTTCTAATGGATTTACATCTTTTATTAATGGAATTTTTTGATGTAGTTGTAAGCATATTCTAACATATATTCAACAATACTATACATTAGAATAACATATAAAATAAATGCAGAAGAAAAATAAAGGACCTCTTGCCATTGTTGATTGTGTTTAAAGAGTTGCATTTTTTGGAATTCTTCTAAGCTCTCAATTCTTAATACGATGGTGTATGTTTTTAAAAGAGTTGAGAAGCTTTGGGGACCCAAAAAACTTCAAGAATGCTTTTATGTGCTCCATCAAGCATTCCAAGAGTTTCCATAAAACCAGGAATTGAATGCCCATTAACTACATAACATTTAGACCATTACTATAAGGAATATGAACAGTTCTCACATTCTCCCACTTAGTCCAAACATCTAACTTCGTATCAAATCCTAGATTCGATCCAAGTATAATATACGAAACAGGACAATAAGTCCTCTAGTGGTTTGAGCATTATCTTTCATGTATTACATTATACTATAATTGTATCAATCCGAATGTGGTAACATTACTTAATGAACAAACCTTATGTTTATTCCAGGTCCAAAGTAATCAATTTTATCAAAATTCAATAATGTGCGCCACTATATGAGAAAATATTATAAGTGTTTCATCAAAATAACATTTCCATATAATGAAAACTATATAATGGAACTGAATCCCATTCTAACAACATAATCCTTACACTTTACTGGTGGCATGCCTTTTGTTGAAGGATCAAATATCATCAATTCAGTGTTAATTTGTTTAGTGAACACTTTCTTGTCCTTAAAACGTTCTCATATAGATAAAAACTTGATGTTGATGTGTTTACTTCAACTACCACTCTTATTGTTTTTAGCTAAAAAACAACAGTTGAATTGTCACAATATATGCTCAATGGCCTAGAAATGGAATCCATAAGTCTAAGCCCATATATGAAACTCTTTAGTCATACATCATGTGATGTAGCCTCAAAACAAGAAAGAAACTCAGCCTCCATGGTGGAAGTAGTAGTCAAAGACTGCTTGGCGCTCCTCTAAGATATAACTTCATTGGCAAGCATGTAGATATAACCTGACGTTGATTTTTGCGAATCAACACACCCAACAAAATCTGAATTTCAGTACCCTGTTACCTTTAGATTGTCGATGCGTCTATACGTAAGTATGTAATCTTTGGTTCCTTGAAGGTACCTCAATACTTTCTTTGCAGCTCTCTAGTGATCTATTCCTGGGTTACTTTGATATTTTCCAACATTCCAACAACAAATGCAATGTCATACATTAGGGTTCCTACTGCAAAAGCATATGGAATGTTTTTCATTTGTTCCCTTTCAAAAGAATTTTTAGGGCATTGGTCCAAGTTGAACCTATCCCCTTTCACAATGGGAGCTACAATAGGTAAACTGTTAGGACCGACCCAAACCATTTGATGTGTTATGTGTTTTGTTTTGTTTATGTTTGTGATGCATTCATGTTTTCGAAATTGTGCATGATTTGGAAGAACAATTGTGAGATTTTGAGAAATGAGTTTTGAAATCGTGAGAATTTTGGAAATTGATTAAGAATGTTTTGAATAAATTGAAAGGCCTAAGAACTAAGTTTTGAAATTCTTGCTACTGAGAAATGTTTATAAATGATAAACATTTTTACGAAATGATTTTTGCTTATTTTCGAGTATAAATATGTTATCCACGGAGCGAAAGCTCACCCCCTTTCATCCCCATCTCCAGGTTTTCGAGCAGGAGATCGGATGAAGGAAAGTCAAGAAAATCTTTCGATTTTGTTTATTAGACTTATGGTATTGATTTGTGTATTGTGTATTTGGGATTATGACATTGGATTTGTATATGGCTTGGAGAGCCATTAAAGTTTCTAAGTATTTACTTCGAGATGTAAGTCAATTATGAATTTTGTATTGTATTGAAATATAAACTTGAGTATGTTTGTCTAAATATGAATGGAATGGTATATGATTGTGGCTTAAATTGTGGATTTGAGTATGAAATTATGGATTGAGACTTTTGAAGTGTTAGATATAGGAGTGCGTTATTGCTGGTGTTTTGGATTTTCGGACGGGAGATCCGATGATTCTGATTTGGGTTTGGATATATATAGAAGTGTATGTTTTTTATTTGCATATTTTTGGGTTGTTCAAAATACAGTCGTTATGCTGCCCGATTTTCGATAAAATCGGTTTTGCGGCAAAAATAGAGTAAGAATTTGAATAAGCTTTTAGTTAAAAGATGAAATTTTGAGTTATTGCACGATTAAGAGGATTTAAGTGAATTGAGTTTTGCACGAGGATGAATTTCCAAAAGGGAAATTGTATGAATTGGTTATGATTTGAATGAGTTTGAATAAAGAGAAAGAGAACAGAAATGTATGAAAAAAAAATTCGGTCGGAATGGTTAGTCTTAGGGTTTCCAACGCGTCTCGCATAGTTTTCGATCACTCTTCGTTACCGGATGTCGGACATTCATTTTTTGATTCGATTCGATTTGTATTCCGATTCGAGTATTCGCTTCGCTTTCGATTCGTTTGCTTTAGGATTCGATTTCGTATTTCTGCTTTTCGGTTTGGAGCCGGTCTCAAGATCGGGTCCCAATAGTTAAAAGGACATGAATGTCTGTTAAACGGACATCAAATGGGCAGGCTGCCCAATTCTCTCCCGAGACTGTCCGTTAAACGGACATGCATGTTCGTTTAACGGACACACGCTGGGCGAAAACCCCAAATTTACCCAAGAGTGTCCGTTAAAACGGATCTTCATGTCCGTTTAACGGACATGAGCTGGGAAAAGGGTTAAATCCATCCGAGAGTGTTCGTTAAATGGACACACCCTGGACAACAAGTCCAGACTTCTTCCAAGCCTTTCCAACTTCCATCCAAACATCAAGTACACTTCTAAGCTTCTCAGAAAAACAATCCTTCAACCTCAATACAACTTCAATACCATTCAAAAACCAACCTAATTACATTAAACTTTCAAATCTCAAATCATCCATTATATGGAGATCATAATCCAACACATTCAATTATACACATTCAACATATATCCACTTTGAAAATCACATGTTCGTATAAAAGGAAATTTTCCAAGATTTCATTTCATTTCTAAATCCAAATGAAGTTCAATACATAGCTTTAAATTACATATCGACATTTCATCAAAACCCTTACACAACTCCCAAAATACATTTGATGCACCATGATCAATATGCTATTAAAGCTATTCCAAAAACTTAGCTACTACCCTAGTACAAAACTACTCTTTCGGAATCGTCCAAATGCCATGCAAGGATTTATCGGCCTTCTGAATCTGCACCTGAGGGGAGGGAAAAACATGGGTTGAGCTTCACAGCTCAGTGGCTAAAATACTTATAACCATTGGCATTGAGCCACAACACAACCATATTCAAGCACACACACATATCACAT
>JANVCL010000004.1:7282969-7293670 GCA_026546855.1 Erythroxylum incrassatum
TGATTGTGAATATAATTGTGAAGTGTAATAGTGAATTTGAATTATGGCATATTGAGAATGAATTTCTGTATTGTGTGTTTGGGTGAACCATCAATGATGGTCACTCACTGAGTTCGCAAAACTCATTCAAAATTTGCATCTATTTTTCAGGATTTAGAAGATTACCCCGTTATGCAACGGGAGTAGACTTGCTGCTCACGAGGAAAAGTTAGAAGTCGGGATCAATTTGTGTCTGCATTAGGATTTTGTATATCGTGTATTCCGCAATTTTTGTATAATGTTTATTTGAACTTTGCAATTTGTAATAAGTGCTAAAATATGGGAATCTGAATAAATGAGATTGATTGAATGTGAATATTGCTATATGTCAATGGGGAATGTTTGCAAATGTTTTGTGTATTGCATTGGGTCCAAATGGCCCAAAATGGAATGGTTTTTAACAAAAAGGGTTATAAATAAAATTGAGTCTTAACTGATCATTAAAACTGTATTGGTTGTACAATCTTGAAATGTGCTATCGACTTTTAAATTGATTAGGCCCAAACTGAAAATAGACTTATGTCTACGTTAGTGTTTTAAAAATAATTATACCGATATGTGAGCGATTGACTGGTTCAGCATGCTACCTTCGCGAGCACGGACTCGGATATCACCGTCGATGTCGGGTTCAGGTCTTGCGGAGGTGGGATGCTACACCAAGTCATTATTCTTGGATGGGGTTGTCTCATGTTGGCTACAGTGATGTATGGTAAGAGACGAAGTTGATTTGCAGTGGGTGGCGTGTTTCTCCTTTTGGTCTTCTTACCGTTGATCGGTAAATTGAGTGTATCTGATTTCAATTGGAGTTTTATGAAATCTGGGCAACAGATTGTGGCTATTCAATTGGTGAACAATTTTCAAATTTGTCTTAAAAGGAGTTAAACTATAGGGAAGTTGTTTCTTTATATCTTAAGTGTTTTTGTTCTTGTTCTCGTTTATTTCAATTACTTGAGTTGTTCGTTTATTGTCTTTTTCGATAAAAGTTGTTGAGAAAATTCTCTATTAAAGTTAACACAAGTTGGTCGTATTATTGGGCTTGAAATACTTTCACAGGCTATGAGAACGAGGGATAGTAACAAGGATTGAGTGTATCGGCTCTATAAGATTTTGTATAAAACTATTGTTATTCTTTGATAAAAGTATTAAACTGACTGAAGGCCTTGCAGTTGTAAACAAAATATGTCGAACTGCGTTAATAAATTTCAGAGTTGATATATATTTGTGTATTTAATATTCTATTTTAATTGTGTTGGATTTGCGAAACTATACCCCTTTAAAATTTTCCAGTGAAACAGACGATTTGTTACTCTTGAGGAGAAGCCAAGATGCTAATGGACTCCCGTGACAATATTGCGCAACAAAGTCAACCAAATCTGCAGGAAATCTATCAAACCGGTAGATGTAATCGAAATTTCCAAATCAATGTTTTGGTTTCAGCAAGTCATGGAAGTCGGTGCTCGAATGACTCCATCGAAAATTAACAATTTAGAAACTGAAACGCATATTAAATGTAACATCACCACCCTGTTTGAGGACCTCATTTTCAAAGTTCCACGTCATACGAAGTGATACTATAAATGTTTAAACTTTGAATTCGATGTCACCTAACGCGGAAAAAGACACTAATTTGAGACTTTGACCTGAAAGACAATTAAACTATGCTTCTTTCTATCCCATAAAGAACGTGTTACTGCCAGTGTTCGACCTTTTTCTATACCTCAAACTTTATATTGTTCCTCGTCCAACTCGATACGGAAAAACGTAAATTATTGGTGTAAGAGAAGGAAAGCCTAGCGGTGGGTTTCCAGTTGTGAGAGTTGCCTTAAATTTAAGGACAAGTTGAGGTATACTGACTCTTGAAAGTTGACAAATTTTTGTTTTAACTAGGAAGCTTCATTTCTTTTGCAGCACATGCACGTTCCCTCATTAAACTACCAAGGTTTTTCCGTCTGAAGGGGCTGCATTCTCTGTAATCAACTCTACGTCAAGCCCATTTTGTGTATTCTGAATTAGGCAGCCGAGTTTTGGATTACTCTTTCAACAATTTAAGGTATGACTGGTCCACGTCTTGCCAAAATTTTCCCAAGCTTATTTTAAATAATTATGAAAACAAATATTGTGTTTGTGTATTGAAAAGATAAATATATTTACGTACATGCGCTAGTACAGATTAATATTGAAATTTGACAATTATGTAATTATTTTTCCTATTCCCTTTTACTTATTATATTACCTTATTAACGCTACTGATTTTGGATTTTGGGCAAACAAAACTAGAGGATTCATTACTAATCAGAAAAGGTAATGTTATGATGGTTGATAACAACTATGTCCATGGAGTTGATGGAAAAGAATGGATTAACTAATAATTTGTTACTAGGCAGAACAACTCCTACTCATAAGACAACTTAAAACTTGCAAGTAATGTTCTAAATTATGAAGCCTTTTAATGCAAAGAGTTTTATTAAATGTTTTAAAAAATTGAACCAGAAGTTAAATTGATAAGACAAAAAATTTAAAGTTTAAAATATTTAACCAGCATTAAACTTTTATAAAATTAGTTAAATATTAAATAAAAATAAAAATTTTGAAATGTGATTAAAAAAGATTGTCAATATCTATAAAAAATGATTAAATAAAAATTAATAGATTTATTTAAATTTATAAATTTTGATTAATTTATGAAATCAACTAATTAATTTATAAACTGATCAATTTAAACAATAAGAGTCATTAATATAAAGCGCTCTAAAAATTTTCAATTTTAAAATTAAATCAAAAAATTAGTTAGTGCAAGATTTTAATCGTTGAATCCATTGAACTAGTTGAGTTTTTGAATTATTGGTTTTATTAACGATGTTACTATAACATTTTATCATAAGTAGGCGTGATGAAATCATTATGGTAATTAAGTTTGTTACATCAATTCTTACAGTTTTTACTTTTTATTAATTGATCAAGTTATCATTAACATTATTTTAGGCTTACGAATCAAATTTATCTATAAAAAAAAATCTAAGGGTCAACTTGTGATTTAGTTTATTCAGCTTTGACATGCTGATGCAAAAACTAAAGTTGGTATTCATGCATACAGAATGAGAACAAGTTCCGAATTCCTACAGTCATACGGCTTCTTGTCTTGTTATCAAATACCAAAGGTCCAAAGCGGTATACATCCAACTTTAATTTAGCTTGTCTTCTCGTTTCCATTATTAAACTCAGCCAATTTTGGAAGTAAGATTCCCGTCAATGACCAGCATTGTACTGTCGAATACTCACTTAGTTTCAAACTTTCATTCCCGAGTGGCCCCTCATAAAGCTGGCAAATGTAATCTTTAAACCTACCGGCTACCACGCTTTTCCTCTAAAATAGCCGGACTGATTCCACCTTATCTCATTTGTTAAATATCTGTGACACTTCTAGACTAGATTTCTCTGGCCCGCAGTTAAATTGGTTAGGACTAACCAGGCAGGCACGAACTTCGGGAGCCGTTTGCTTAAAAGGTTTCTGCCTAATGGTTGGCTACCGTAGAATCATTCCATAGACGACAGTAAGTACGCATGATTTGGATTTGACGACAAAGAAAAAGAGAACACGCAATTGATTGAATCTCTCCTAACTGAACTGTTGTTGGAGTGTGGTATATGAGCCTTGAACTAGAAAAGAACAGGATGAAGAGGCTTGGAAATAAAAGTAGGAAGAAGAGCACATCATGAAAGAAGGAACTTAATCTACTTCTATTTTCGCATAAGTTGCTCATGAAGTAAAGTAACAGACATTAGACATTGTTATTTGTTACCCCTTCCAGTTATCAACTTGGTGTTCTTGCTAGTGAATAAAAGGGTCTAACATTCAAAGTAGGACTAACGCGTTTTGTAGAGAATTTCCTACATTGACTTCACAAAAAGACGTCTTAAAATAGTCTACGTACATATGGCAACCAAGTGGCAAGCCCCAGAATAAGCATCACAGAAATGAATTATATATTCTTCGTTTGTCTCTATAAATGCAACCAAACCACTAATACAAATTGAACAAGTTAACTAGCTTTATTTTGTTCATCAAGAAATCGTAATGGCTACTAAGCTCTTCTTTCTGACAACGATTCCCTTTTTACTTTTCCTTCCCTTCTTTACCACACCATGCTTGGGAGATGTTCCTTCAAGTCCAACCACTCCTGTATCTCCAGGAACCCTCTGCAGGTCAGTGCCAGACCCTTCCTATTGCAAATCTGTCCTCCCCACTCAAGCTGGCAATGTCTATGACTATGGTCGATTTTCAGTCCGCAAGTCTGCGTCCCAATCACGTAAGTTCCTCATCCTAGTCGAAAAGTATCTGAGTCACCAATCCACTTTGTCTGCTGGAGCTGTCAGAGCCCTTGAAGATTGTCAGCAGCTAGCCAATTTAAACATTGATTTCCTGTTAAGCACCGCTCAAATAGTCAATGCTACTAATTCAACTCTGGCTACCTTCAAAGCGGATGATGTGCAAACCTTGCTTAGCGCCATTATAACCAACCTGCAAACTTGCCTAGATGGCCTACAAACTACTGCTTCTGCTTGGGGAGCAAAGACGGGTCTTTCAGTCCCTTTGTCTAATGACACAAAACTTTACAGTGTTTGTCTGGCTTTATTTACCAAAGCTTGGGTTCCCAAGAGAAACAGAAGAATAGCAATGGAGCTTACTAGCGAGCAGCGTATATTTAGAGACGGAAAGTTGCCTCTACATATGTCTAGCCGGGCACGAACAATCTACGAGTCCGTGAACAGATCAAGAAGACTACTACAGAAAACGACAGACAGCAATAATTCGATATTGGTTAGTGATATGGTTACTGTGAGTGGGGAAAAAGGTGATGGGAATTTCACATCTATCAATGACGCAATTGCTGCTGCTCCAAATAACACAGACGGTAGTAACGGCTACTTCTTGATCTATATCCCTGCTGGTACTTATATTGAGTACGTGTCAATTCCAAAGAACAAGAAATTCTTGATGATGGTTGGAGACGGAATTAACAAGACAATAATCACAGGGAATCGCAGTGTCGCTGACAATTGGACTACCTTCAACTCTGCAACTTTTGGTAAGTTCTGTAAATTCACATCTCATCTCAAATAATATCACATCTACAAGACAACAGTACAGCTACAAGTCATTATTTTCCAAAATATTTATCTGATATAAATCATTCATCAATATTGCAGCTGTCGTGGCACCTAACTTTGTTGCAGTAAATATCACCTTTCGTAACACGGCTGGGGCGATCAAGCATCAAGCTGTTGCAGTCAGAAATGGAGCTGATTTGTCCACGTTTTACCGTTGCAGCTTCGAAGGTTACCAAGATACTCTATATGCACATTCACTTAGACAATTTTATCGAGAATGTGACATATATGGTACCGTTGATTTTATATTCGGAAATGCGGCTGCTGTTTTCCAAAACTGCAACTTATATCCTCGTCAGCCTATGAATGGGCAGTTCAACGCTATCACTGCACAAGGTAGAACTGACCCGAATCAAAATACGGGTACATCCCTACAAAACTGTACAATTAAAGCTGCCCAGGATTTGACTACAAGCAATTATACGGTTGAGACCTATCTTGGAAGACCATGGAAAAACTATTCCAGAACAGTTTACATGCAAACGTTCATGGATAAGTCGATAGATCCAGCTGGATGGAAAGAATGGGATGGAGATTTTGCATTGACTACTTTATACTATGCAGAGTACAATAACAGAGGACCAGGGTCAAATACTGCCAACAGGGTGACATGGCCTGGTTACCGAATAATGAATGCGACTGAGGCAGCAAATTTTACCGTGTCTAACTTCATAGCTGGGGATTCTTGGATTCCACAAACACTAATACCGTATTCCAGTGGATTGGTTTGATTAGTGCATGACTCTTAGGATTAGATTCCTGTTCTTTTGTCCAATACTTTCGTTAATTGTTTTGATAATTAATGAAATAGCTGTAGGGCGTAAACTGGAGCTTGGTAATGTAGGTGGTTATAAATTCACATGTATTATTGTTTGAGTTCAAATGTAAAAGAAAAGCTACTATTTGCCATTAAGGAATCTCAATTTTAGCTCGCTTCATCCTGTCCGGTCTGATCTAATTTTGGTCCGGTTGATCTGTCCCGACCTAATTTGACATTTTTTAAAAAAATTATAAGATGAGTTGAGTTGGCCCGACCTGCCCATAGCTTATTGGGCCACGGACTGACCTATCTCGACTTATCAGGCCACGGGCTACTCTAGCCTGTGGTCTAGCGCGAACTTGACTGGTCCATTAATTGGCATCTCTGTTGCATTCTAATGCAGTTACTGAAATTGTTTGGATTTTGAGCTACAGAAACAACGAAAATCAAAGAGCTTAAGCCAAAGTTGCTTAGATGAAACCTCCGCATGCTTTAATAGTGTTTGAAACAACGAAAACAAAGAGCTTAAGCCAAAGTTGCTTAGATGAAACAACCTCCGCATGCTTTAATAGTGTTTGTTAGTTTGTTCTAATTACAATTGACTGATCAACCATTCAGCAGCAGAAAGTGGGAAACGTTGTTTTAGAAGAATGCTTTAAATCGTTTGCGCTGGACGTTCCAGCCACAAGGATGGAATGCTATGAATTATTTTTCAGGAAGGAGTACACACTGTTAATAGGTAACTTACAAACACTGCATCAAGACAGTACTTATAAATACTAGTTCGAAATAAAAAACGAATAAGCTTGAACTAGAAATTAACGCATAAATCAATCATAATATGATTATATGCTTTACATATTTACCTATTTGTGGCTCGATTGCCTATGGCATGCTTATATGAAGTACTCCTCTTAGCTTTCATACAAATGTTCCATAACATGTCAAGTGATGTACAACTGCACTTATAATTTTGTCTTATCATTTATGATGAGACTTCGATTGCCTTTTTTTTAACGATTTTTTATTTGGCCTTAAATATTTTTGTTGTTTTACTGGAAGATTTTGTTAGATCTGGTTATAAAAATTCTGTGTTTCCATAAACTTGTTGACTGAAGTTGTCCATCCCGACATGAATTTCAATCGAATGGCTAAAGTTCGATAGATAAAGTGCATCCAGGTGTGAGTGTGAAGAGATGGGTTGAATTATTTTTTCAATTATATATTTTTGATCTGATTGAAAAAGGCTCTCAACTTAACATAGATTTCATTCTTATAATGATTGGGCATTTGGTAGGAAAATTATTTTCTATGCTAATTAGTCAAGTTTATTGCAATTTTGTAAGAATAAATTTAATTTAAACGGATTATGAAATAAATTTGAAGATAAATTTACAACGTGTGTCCTTACATGATGAACTTAAGATTAAGATTACTAATATTGTATATTCTACATAGGAATGTAATGCTTAATTACATACGTTAGACTCATTTATG
Organism: Erythroxylum incrassatum; assembly: GCA_026546855.1. Taxonomy (NCBI): domain Eukaryota; kingdom Viridiplantae; phylum Streptophyta; class Magnoliopsida; order Malpighiales; family Erythroxylaceae; genus Erythroxylum; species Erythroxylum incrassatum. The sequence goes on from JANVCL010000004.1 coordinate 7,290,435, forward strand.
AAATACTGGTATTGTGTAACTATTATCCTATACAAAAATATTATTTAGGTATCCTATGTAAGACTTGTTAAGGAATCCTTTTCTAAGATATTGGTACCGTTAACTGAATCTTCATAAATAGATTGAAACTTAACCATTAAGTTATTTTATTTTGTCTTGAATTTTATTGTCTAATAATTATACATAGATAAATTAATATTTTATTTTTTTCCAAGAATAAAATTTAATTAATAAATTATTTTATTGTCTTCTTTATTTTTTTACCAAATATAAGATTTATACCATTACCGTAAAAAATCTAAAAGATATATCATAATTTAGGTTTTTTAAAAATTTCAAATGAGATGATTTGTAAATTAAAAATTTGAGATCTTATGAAGATATCAAAGATTATTTTTCGAAAATGATTTTGAATTATAAATTATTTTTTAAATTTTATGCGAACTGGATAGCATAATTCTCGTAATAAAAAGTTTGAGAGTGCAATATATATGTACGTATGTTAAATTAAGAATCGACTACGACATGGTGATCATCAGTTTGGAGCAAAGACTTCACTAATGGCAAGTACTGTTGGCTTAGACCCTATATCGGTAAAAAGAAAACATAATATCCTCTATTAAAACTTTTTAAGGAGGCATATGCTTAAAGTTTTAAAACACCCCAAAAATCTCTTTCCTATAACAAAAATCTCTTTCCTATGTGTATGATGTGGATTGTAAAATCTTTTTCTTATAATTTTTATTTTCTAAGGTGAAAATTTTTTCAATTCTCACGGGTAGTTTTTTCCCATATTTGTTAAGAAGTTTTTTATATTAAATTTTGTGTGTTCCATTTTTACTTAATTTCTTTTATTAATGTATTTGCTCTATTTGGGTGGAGTCCATCTTCTATCAGTGATATCAGAGCCCAATGATTGTTCAAGTATACTTTGTGGTTGCAGTATAGTCTGATCTTCCACATCAAAAAACGAGCTTTTTTAATATTCTTATGGGTTAAGAGTGGTTTTATTCTCGAGTTTTTGTTGTCTTTTTCATTTTTTACTAGCATTTGAGGTGATTGAGTGCATATTTGAGAAAAGCTATGTCCAAGAAGACTGAATTTTGAGTGAGATTATTTGTGATCCTTCCAGTCTTTTCTAAAAACTTTCTTGATGTACTATAATCTTATTATGTACTAATTGGAAATTATTAGTTTTGTTCAATCGCACGGTAAGGAACCTCTACAGTCTCAACATGTCCATCACATGTAGTGAGGTTATAGAAAATACAAGTTGATCGATCAAATGGCAGCTAGACGAAACTGCATAGTCCGAAGTGTCTTATCTTGAGACAATAATGAACCATATGCATTATTCAAGTTACTGGAGCAAAATTAACACCCAAAATCAATGCTTGGAAAAAAAAAAACTCTCATATTGAGACCATAGGTTGAGTCCAGACTGGATATCCAAGTAAAATGACATTGAGAGGTTTATTTGTGGACCATTCACTATAGATTCTGCAACCAGTAAACCGAGATCGGAAACTTAGGAGTACATACCTATTTCCTAACATTTCATGCAATTGGATGATAGTGTCTTCTTCTTCTCTGGTGAAATTCCCTCATTTAACGTAAGGCCTCAAGTAATTAGTCCATCAGAGCCAGCAGCTCTTTCCGCACCTCAAGTAATCACCCGTTGTCATTACTTCGTTCTTATTCTGCTCTATAAACATCTATTTATTTATTTTTAGGTTTCATTTAATAGATAAATAGATATTTATATAATAGGATATGAACAGAATAATATACATTCTACAAGACACAACACGCGGTCTAGAAGTTTGCCAGTGGACTGGCAAAAAATAATTCATCGACATCGACATTTGATGTCACTTTATTTCGTGTTTCTTTAATACGAAAAATAGCCGATCAGTCTTCATTGCTCATCATATAAATAAAGAATTGAGACTCTGTGAAATTTAATTTAGTAAATAAATGATCAATCATCATAGGTTATCGCACATAATCTTTTGCAAGTTAAATTAAGAATCGACTACCACATGGTGATCATCAATTTGGAGCCAAGACTTGACTAATGGCGAGTACAGTTGGCTTATATTGATAAAAAGAAAACATAATAGTCTCCATTAAGGCTTTTTAAGGAGGCATATGCTTAAAAGTTTTAAAATATCCCAAAATTTTCTTTCCTGTGACCTTGTGTATGATACAGATTTTGAGATTTTCTTTTGTAATCTTTATTTTCGACAGTGAAAGTTTTTTCGATTCCTACTCGTAGTTTTTTCTCATATTTGTTAAGAAGTTTTTTACGTTAAATTTTGTGTGTTCCTTTTTACCTCAATTTCTTTTATTAGTGTATTTGCTCTATTTGGGTAGAGTCCATCTCCTATCAGTGATATCAGAGCCCAATAGTTGCTCAAGTATGCTCTATGTTTGCAGTATAATATGATCTTCCACATCAGAAAACGAATTTTTCTTTGATGTTCTTGTGAGTTAAGCAAGTTTTTGTTGTCTTTTTTGGGCATTTTCCTGGTATTTGAGGTGATTGATTGTATATCTAGGAAAAACTATGTCTAAGGAGACTGAGTTTTAAGTGAGACTATTTGTGACCTTTCCAGACTTTCCTATGAACATTCCTGATGTTTGAGTGGAGGTATCTCGAGGTAGTTTCCCTTTTTCACGTAAGAGAGTGGGAGTCAATTCTTGTGACAGAAGTAATGTTGACTAAATTCGATATTACAAAGATTGATCGGACAAAGTTCTCGTTATGGAAATTAGATGAAGGCAGTATTAGTAAAAGATAACTACTTGGAAACCATCAGTGCTAAGCTGGTAGATTTCACAAATGATGTCAAATGGAAACAAATAGATGCCTTAGCCATGTCAGATTTGCATCTTGATCTATCAGATGATATATTGCAAGGTGTAGAGGAAAAGAAAACAGTCAAGGAGATATGTAACCATCTCAAAAAGTTAAATAAAGCTAAGTCTCTTCACAACAAAAATTTTTTTAAGAGGAGACTTTACACTCTCTAAATGTCTAAATCTCCTTCAGTGACAGAGCATATTAATACTCTGACCTCTCTATGCTCTCAACTTTCAAAGTTGGACTTAATGTAAATCCAACGAAACATGCGGAGATTCTATTTCAAAGTCTTCCAGATTCATATAACCAACTCATCATTAATTTAACTAATAACATCCTCATGGATACTTTGGTATTTGATGATGTTACT
>JANVCL010000004.1:7343972-7364326 GCA_026546855.1 Erythroxylum incrassatum
GGATTTTTGTACATTCGATGGCTAAATACTGTGACTGTATTATGATGACCTAAAATGTTTACAAATTAAAGCGGGCCTAAATTGTTTACTGATTTCCACACATATGATCATATTCAAAAAAAATTATACTGAGTGTTTGACATTATTTAAGTACTCTAGCATACCGCTCTCGTGAGGCACGGACTCAAATATCACCCACGATATCGGGTTCGGGTCCTACGGGATCGAGGTGCTACATAACTACGCCTTATTCACTAAATCATAAGGAGATGAATTAACAATTCTGCTAGTTTATGTAGATTATATGATTACTACATGCATAAGTGCATAAAAGATTCAAGTTCTTGAATCCTTTCTACAATCTAGGTTCTCTATCAAGGATTTGGGTTTCTTTAAGTATTTTTTTGGGTATTGAGATTATTCAAAACTCAGCTGACATTTTTCTAACATAAAGAAAATATGTCCAGGATTTACTCCATGAAACATGAATGCTGTGATGTAAGCCACTTAAGCTACATGTGGATCATCATACTAAGCTTAAGCCTACTGATGGTGAACCGTTGAACAATCCTAACTCTTACAGAAGATTAGTTGGCAGACTTATAAGTCTCACTATCACTTGACCTGATATCAACTATAATGTTCATGTTTCGAGCCAATTCAAGAGTATTCCAACCATAGTCCATTTTCAAGCTGCAATGAATTTACTTAGATACTTAAAAAGAGCTCCTGGTCATGGAATTTTCTCAATAGTACCTTTCTCTTGAGATCAAAGTTTGTTGTGATTCAGATTGGCTAGATTGCCCAACTACTCGTTGATCTATCTCTGGTTACTGTGCAATGTTGGGCCATTCACTTGTCTCCTGGAAAGCCAAGAAACAGACAATGGTTGCATGTTCATCAGCACAAGCTAAGTATTGCTCCATGGCTGCTGCGTGCTATGAAATCACTTGGCACCTTTAGCTCTTTGCAGAATTTCATGTTCATCACCTTATACCTGTCACTTTTTATTGTGACAACATGGCAACTATACACATTGCATCAAATCTTGTATTCCACGAGTGCATGAAGCAAATTGAGGTTGATTGTTACCTTGTTCGAGATAAGATTTTGGCTCATGAAGTACAGACTTGCTATATGCCTTCCCACTTTCAACTAGCAAACTTACATACAAAGCCACTTAGACAGGAGTAGCAACTCAGTCTCTTGGACAAGCTGGGATTGAAGAATCCTTTCCTTCCTTAGCTTGAGGGGGGAGTAATGACGTATATAGAGGAAGTGTCTACATGTACATCTTAATTAGTTTAGCTACTTGATTAGTTAATTCAGTTTTACTCTAAGTAGAAGGTGGTTAGTTGATCTTAATAACTTTTGTTCCTAATTTTAGATTCAATACATGTGAGCTTTTCTCTCTCCTCTTTCTCTTCATTCTAACATTTTCCTTTCTCTCTCTTCTTCCTGTTTCCATCACTTTCTAAGGAAACTTCATTTTATCAAATGTCATTGTTTTTCATTCGCAGCACAAGAATATAGGAGGAAGCCTTTTGTCTCAACAAAACTTTTAGAGAAAAGGGAAAATCAACAAAATTTCAAACTAAATTACAAGAGAAACCTTATTCTTATGTTAGTGCCATCTCACGCCCACTGTTGAGAAACTAGGGTTATCTTATTTTTTAAATTTAAAAAATAGGCAATATTATTTATTATGTAAATGTTAATTTCTAAAATATTTTGTTCATGTGGATGGATCAAATAAATATTGTTGATTACAAGATCAACAGAGAATTAGTTTTTAAAAATATTATTTTTAATAATTATTTATTTTAAAATAAAAGGTGAAGCTTGTAAAAACTTTCATAAATAATCCTTGCATAATTGTGTTATATGGAGAGAGTTGCCTCCAACAAACTTGTAGATTGTCCTTTTTCACTTTTCCGACATACCAGGTCCGTCTATTTGTTTAAGAAAAATAAGAGAATTTGCTACTCAAAGATCGAGTTGAAAGTAAGGTGACACTATATTACTTAAGCAACCACCACGCTCCGCTTGGGTATATTCTGAGAGTTGAACTTGCGACGTGGGGTAACCCAAGCTGAAACTTAATAGCTCTAATATTACTTTGCTACCTAAAACTCAAGTTGAAAATAAGGCGACACTAAATTACTTAAGTTATTTTATCATTGGGTTGAAGCTCCTAAATTTTCTTTTTATTTCATCGCTCAATATTACGAATTTAGAAGGAAAAACTATGATGCTAACTGAGTTTATTTAAAAATATTTTATAAGAAATTAAAAGTCGATCAAGAAGCTCATGAATACAGAGATCTTCTGATAGCTTCACTCGATTTTGTTAAAAAGTTGGAAGGCATGGAAGATAGATGGTGATGTAATCCTTGTGAACCTTTGCCTTACCACTCTTTCGTAAGTTAACGTCAGCCAATGCAATGGAAGATAGATGATGATGTAATCCTTGTGAACCTTTGCCTTACCACACTTTCGTAAGTTTACGTCACCCAATGCAATGGAGTTGTATAAAAGTTTTGGACCGTGAGAACAATTTTACACGGGAATGGGGTGTACTTGAGGACTGTACCAAATCCAAAGAGAAAAATAGAGTAAAAAGTTTCGAAATATTCTAATTTTAACTTCTTTCGTGATTAACTTCCGCGAATACAATTTCCATTCATTTTTATACAATTTAATTGTATTGATATCGATAATAATAATAATAAACAAATCTGTTTTAAACATTCGCCAAGTGCCTAAATTGGATAAATGGAGCTTGAATCCAACTATTTAACCAAGCAATACCAATTATGTTATGCTTTCCATTTCTTTTACGAATTGAACCAGAAATTCAAGTGAAAATTTAATATACCAATCATGGTGGCATCAAAAAATTACAAGTCCTTAAGGTACTCTCAATAAATATTTCAAAATTATGATAAATTCTCACTTATGCTATTTAAAAGAATAATAATAAAATAAAAGATTAGCTAGTTGTTGCTTTTCATATATAAGAAGACATGCAGCAATTATTTCATCGATGTATTGATAAAATTTTAAAAATAGATAATATTTTTTAAATTTTATTTTAAATAAATCACTTAATTAATTATACTAAATCATAATATAAGATAAACTCATATTTTTAAGACGTGAAGAACTCGAAATCAAAATGTTGGAGGTTTTCTTTTGTAAAATGCACTTATCACTTTAGCACCTTCAAGGCACAGCTTGTAGCTATTTTTAAAAAAATTAAAAGGAATTTTCATTAACTATAGTAAAATTATGTATAACGTTCCAATGAGGTCTCCGATGAGGATATCTAATACTGCATTACATGGTCAATACTCAAAATTAAGTACACTACAGGCATGTCAAGTATATAGCTTTATAAGTTCCATTGAGATTTCATTGTAGGTGATAAGTACTGTCGTGCAGCATCTTGGCTATAACTTAGGCTCAAATTTCATTGGTGATGCTCTGGCGAGTTGATATTTGCTCGTTTCTTCTATGCTGTATAGTTTTCGGCTTCTCTCCTGCCAAAAGTTGTAAGTTGCAATTGCAATTGTGTAGATTGCCTGAAACAATATGTTGTCATTTTGTTTATGCTTGAAAATGTAGATAATTCAATTTAGCATCTCAGTCCAATAATAAGAATTGCAATAGGCTTCCAACTTGTGACGTAATTGGCTCCATACAAATTTGAAATAGATGTAGCTGAGGAATAGATGATTTCTATTTTAACTCACATATAGTATCATAACTCCCATGACATCGGTCTTTTGTGTTCATTTAGTAAAGAACATGCTGAAGCTCACTGTGGTATGGAAAGACTCGTCTGCTTATAAAAGCAGAAATCCTTCAAATATGATGTCTTTTTTTAGTGACAAATTCAATTTTCAACTTCAACTAAAAAAAAGGTTTGAATTTTGAGAATATCTAAATTATATCATGATTAATTATAAAATTTAATGTGACTGTTTCATTCCATAGCTGCGATCATAAAGAAAACTCGACCTAAAAATAACGAGGAGAGGATGAAACTTAGAACCTTTTGGCTATATTTATGTGAGTCCCAATGGTTAAGATTTAAATGGATAGAATAGGACAGAGTAATAATAAATAGAGAATCCAGACTCCTTAAATTAGCCTATTTAATCTAAGATAATACCATATATGTAATATCTTCTATTTGCTCTCTTAAAATCACTTTTCAGTCAAGTGATTTGAATTAATTTGGAACAGCTTACAAATAAGGTTATTTGAACTTTTATTTTTAAAAGAAGTGTGCATATAAAATAGAATCAAAATATTAAAAATAAGAAATAGATAATATTATCAAGTTATTATCAGAATATTAATTTTATCATAATATTATCATAAAAACATATATTATAATCTTTATTTAAAAATTTTTAATAATTATTTTTGTTTATCATAAAAATATTCATAATTATTTAAAAATTAATAATTTTATAAATTATTGAAAAATAATTCTAGTTAATTACTTATAAAATACAAAATATTTTAATTAATTATTTACAAAATAAATTATATAAGTAAAAATATTCCATATTATTATTCTTAATATTTGATATTAAATACTACTATAACCATTAATTATATTTAATCTCATTCTTAATGATTACATACCAATCATGTATAATTGGTAATTTCATTTTTATTTAAATTCTCACTTTTTATGTATATTCTTATTTTTATTTCTATTATTTCATTGCCAGTTACCAATTGAAACCTAAGTTTTTAATTCCTTAAATAATTTTTTTAAGCTACATAATTTATTATATGCACTAAAATTACTTGTGCCCTTGAGATTCTAACAAGATCCTCATAATCTTAAGACCCAACACTTATTGTTTACTATAGTTGGTTAACAATACGGCTATGATTGATGGACTTCAATTTTTAAATATAGACAACAAATGTGTCGTACACGGAGAAGATTGTGAAAATAGAGATTACCTAATTTTTCAATGGCCTTTTGTAGAGAGCATATGGGAAAGAATTAAAGACAAGATTGGAAGGGAATTCGCTTATTGACATATTAGAGAAATTAAGAAATATGACAAAAGGAGAGAAGGCTATTTACATTATCTTCTTTGCTTCTAGCATCGAAGAAGAATTTGACTTTTCTCTCCAATTAACTTTTTAATTGTAACAAGAATATTTGTAGAGCATGAAATCTAGACAAAACTATCGTATGCACAATCATGAACATGCAACGCTAAATTGTAAGAGGAGAAAATAGATTAGGCAGCTACTGAAAGTCAAAGACGAAGAAGTCCCGTAGCTGCTCTGTTGACGACTAGGAGGCATCGCCCGCGTCGCTTGAGAGATGGATGAAGCATGTTACCGGAGGAAAGAACATAGGACAGTTAGGAACAGTGCCTTCCCACGATAAATAATGAAATCCCATTTGATATACACTATGACACGTGGCCACTATTGAGCCATTGTAGCTCGTGGTCTGTCTAACAGTCTAAGGTTGCGTGGTTAATTTGGTTCTTATATGTTCACTTTTGACTTTTCCAATCGTTCTTTAATATATTTGATTTTTCTAGAAAAAAGATCATCTGAATCATCAGACGAAGAGATCATGGGACGTGAAGAGCAGAAGAAACCCAGAATTTTATGCCTCCACGGATTCAGAAACAGTGGTTCAATCCTTCAGAAGTTGATCGGCAAGCTCCCAGAAAGCGTACTTCAAAGATTGGATCTTGTTTTCCTGGACGCTCCATTTCCTGCTGAAGGAAAATCTGGCGTTGAAGGTATTTATGATCCTCCATACTACGAATGGTTCCAATCCAATGAGGATTACACTGTTTACAGAAACTTTGAAGCATGTCTAGAATACATAGAAGATTACATGATAAAGCATGGACCTTTCGATGGAGTTCTTGGTTTTTCCCAGGTGGGTTTGTGTTACATCTCTGGAGGTTTTGTGTTTCAGAATCAAATGTTTGCTTTTGTATCTGATTCTTCTTTGATTTCTTTGCATAGGGTGCGATGTTAACAGCTTCTCTGCCTGGAATTCAGAGAGACGGTGCGGGGCTTACCAGGATTCCGACGATTAAGTTCGTGATAATCATATCAGGGGTCAAGTTTGGAGGTTCCAAGTTTGGAACACCTGAAATGGCTGCTACTGCATTTTCAACTCCCGTTGAGTTGCCCTCTCTCCACTTCACAGGTTTTTCTTAGCTAATATTTCTTCCTAATATGAGCCACACGTGGACTTTTTCCCTGTTAGGTTACAACTTGAGATAAAAGTTTGGAGAGGATTATAATTTTTTTGAAAAATAACTCGAGAAAATGTTTCCGTTAAGATAAAATGAGGTTGTTTTATTAAAATAATTATGATTTATGAAATGTAAAAGTAATTTAATTAACACAAATCATGATCATCCTAATTCGATACAAAAAAATATTTATGTAAAAAATATAATTTAATAGTACTATATACAAATAGTTTTGCTTTTATTTACAAGTCAAGTTATTTTTAAAGTAAGAAACGTTTTTTTACTATTAAATTGCATTTTAAAACGATTTAAAATTTAATTAAAAATATTAAAAGGATGACAATGGGCCGACTCATGGTACAGACTCATTGTTTTCAATTAGGCTGACCCATGGGCTACCCAGGTTCAGATAGACCCGAAACTTAATTTTTCTAATCAAAATGACGTCATTTTATTTAGAAGAGTTAAGCTTTAAGTCTGTCAGGCTCATACTCAATTAAAAAATATTATTTATACTTAATTTTTAAAAATATTTTAAAAAATGATTCAACCAATTATCGTTCGATTGTGAAAAAATAAAGAAAAAATCATTTTTTAAAATAATAAGTCGTTAACACAAATTTATTTTTATTATTTACATATCCTTTTATACTCAATGAAATGGTTCAATGTTGAGACCAAACAATGAACATATTTCTAATATTAGAATAGGAGGTTGTTATTAGAGACACCCCTTTTAGATGCACAATGACGTTAAAATAAGTTCTTTGTTTGATTTTGGCATGTACGAATAAATCATGTCACTATATTCTTGTTTAATATATCTTGTAAATATATTTACCATTTTAGTCTCAACTAATCTAAAATTAGTAAACAAAAATTAAATGGTTTGAATTTTAAATTGAACTTAAATTTGGTTAAGAAATTTTTACTTAAACCTGGGTCTTATAGGGACGACTCAAACCTGAACCAACTTGTTGCCAATATTACTTGCAAAAAATGGTATCCACATTCTCTAAACACTTTTATTACATATGATGTAGAGGAGATGGATTTTATGAAGGAAGAAGGAAAGTTATTGATAAAATCATTTGTTGATCCTATGGTCATTCATCACTCTAAGGGGCATACTATACCAAGACTTGGTTAGTTTCAAATCGCCCAAATTTCTCACCAAATCCTTTTCCTTTATTACAAATGATGGATCATGAACTACAGTACTGATTAATTTATAATTAAGTTTCAGAAGGAAGGAACTTGGAGATCATGTCTTCTTTCATTGACAAAATTCAAAAGATTTCATAGCAGAGGGAAGATGAATAGACAAAGTCCAGAATCTGATGCTATCTTTTTTTGTTTCCCCATGTATTTTCTAAGATTCAATAGACTACATTGCTATTTTGAATTTGGAAACAACCTCTTTATCAGACAAAAATAGTGCTACGTACTAGCGAACCTTTCAAACTTCCAATTATCAGACTTTTATTAGATTGTTTTTGTTATTATTGTAGACTACAACTTAAACTGCTTGTGCAAACACTTATCCATTGTTCATTTTTATTTTGCATACTTTAATTTATGAAAATAAAAGAAGTTATTATTATTGACTAGAGTTATTAGATTGGATTATTTCTGAGTATATATTTGGGAATTAATAGCTACAGTGATCTCTTCCCATAATTGAGAGATCTCTCCCTATCATTGGGAGCTTTGATAGCTAAAAATATCTCCTAATTATACCTAGGCCTCTTGTATATATACCACATAAATGTTATGTACATATATCTCAAATCAATATAAATTTGTTTTCTTCATGATATTAGAGCCAATGAAGATCTTGACCTACTATTTGTCGCCCAAAAAGGGGCCCATCATTTAAGCAACTGGACAAAGATTTGAAGTCTGTATGAAACAAGTGGTCCAATAATATTGTTTGCCCTAAGAGAGAGCCTATTTGACCTCAGTCAAAAGTCCAACCTTGATGAGGATTTTTTACGTACCTCTTCAGATTGTGCAAGTAAAAAAAGGACACACATATGAGAAAGAGTGTTAAGAATACCCACATATGAGTGTCTCATATAAAAAAAAAGAGAAAGAAGACTGAAATATAAGTCTAGTGGATTATTCCACCTATTGTCAATTAATTTTAGGATAGAATCTCACTTGAGCTTGTGTAGTCTAACTTTCCTCCTCGTACGAGACTGTTGATTATAACTTACATGATAATTTCCAAACATGTTAAGATGTTTAACTAAATTTGATAATAGTGGGACTTCAAAGAGAAAGTTTGGTTTTTGCAATTGCAACGTAAGTCTAATTTGTTTACTTTAATTTCCATATTTAAATTGTGTTCAAAATATGCAATTCATGTAGGAAAAGCTAATTGCATTATATACTAAAAATAGGCTCATTTGTTATCTGTGGACATTAGGAATAATTAGTGATAGTCTATCAACATTATGTATTTTTAATAAATTTTATAGTAAATCGAATTAAGTGATGAATGTGATATAATAAACATTTATAAATTTAACATATCTCTATTGAAAATTTTATGGTGGCATACTTCGATGACATTCTAATATACAATCAGACAGAGGAAGAGCATATAGCCCATATGCGGGAAGTCTTGATAGCACTGCAAAAGAATAAATTGTATGCTAACATGAAGAAGTGTAGTTTTATGACAAACAGACTGTTATTTCTACGATATATCATTGGAGCAGATGGTATTAGAGTTGATGAAGAGAAAGTCTGAGCTATAAGGGAGTGGCCTATCCCCATAAAAATAATAGAAGTGATGAGTTTCCATAGGCTGACTATATTCTATAGGCGATTTATAAAGAACTTTAGTAACATTGCAGCTCTTATTACAGATTACATGAAGAAGAGTTTTAGTGAGGAGAAAAAACTGAGACTAGCTTTACTATGTTGAAATAAAAATTATGCACTGCCCCTGTTTTAGCATTTTCAGACTTCAAGGCTTTGTTTGAAGTTGAATGTGACGATTGTGGTGTGGGGATAGGTGTTGTGTTGTCCTAACGGAAGAAGTCAGTAGCGTTTTTCAGCGAAAAGCTCAGCGATGCTAGGCATAGGTGGTCCACATATGACCAAGAGCTTTCCTCTGTAGTTCATGCAGTGAAGACATGGTAGTGCTACCTATTCAACAAGAAATTTGTGTTGTATACAAATCATAATGCCCTAAAATATTTAAAGAGCCAGAAGAAAATTGATAAGGGTATGCATGTTAGGTGGACCCAGTTCTTAGAGAAGTTCACCTTCATATTGAAGCTTAAAGCTGGCATGCAGAATAAAGTGGCTGATGCATTAAGCAGGCGTACTAACCTACTTGTCACCATGAATCAAGAGGTTATGGGTTCAAAATAGTGAAGATTTTGTATGCCACTGATGAAGACTTCTAGAGAGTATGGGAAAACTATGTAAATAAACATACTGATGGTGACTTTCACATCCATGATGGCTTTCTTATGAAAGGAAATCAACTAGGCATTCCCAAAACTTTCTTGAAGGAGAAGCTGGTTTGCGATCTAAATGGAGGAGGTCTTTCTGGTCATCTAGGGTGTGACAAGACCCATGCTGCAATTAAGGAGAGATATTATTAGCCCTACATGCGAAGGGATGTGATGCATCTTATGTAGAGGTACTACGTGTGCCAGACAACAAAGGGTCAATCTCAGAATACTGGTTATATACTCCTCTACCTATTCCAGAGAATATTTGGTACATTTTATATAAAACCCCAAACTTTCCCTTCTATCGGTTTATATATTTTATTGTGGGTAAATAGTATTTTCAGATGAATAGTGAATCTGGGTAAATAGTATTTTCACTTGAATAGGGATTTTAAGAACCCAATCTCCAAAAAAATGCAAAAAATACCTAGAATAAGTATTAGAGTACAATCAAATAACATTGAAATGGATCAAAAACAAGTCCAATCAAATGAATTTCGGGAATTTTATAAGTTTCGGACAAAAATGTTCTTTTTGGAAAACAATTGGTATTAATGATTTAAAACCCATTCAAAAATTTTTTAGGCATCTAATTACTAAGTATTGATCCTAATTAAAGCATCCCATGGTCAATTTTGTGGTGAGATGGTTGTGGAATATTTTCATGATTTAATCTGGTTTATAGGTGTAGTAATCCATGAAAGGGCAAATTGGTCTTTTTATATAAATAGAGTTAATTAATAAATTTTAAATGACTCACATTTATTGACCAATGACAAGACTCCATATGGTTTAAGAAACATTAAATTAGATGATGATGAGTCATTTAAGATGTTAATAAGAAAATGACATATGTAAAGTATTAAAGTAGTATAAAAAGGCAAAAGAAGACAAAATTTGGTTCATTGAAAGGAGGATTCCTGAGAACCAAAAAGAAAGAGAGAAAAGAAGAGAGAAAGAGGAAGAATTCATCCAATGAGAAGAGGAAGAATAGAGGTGCAATTTTGTTAGATTTGGAATAGAAATTGAAGAAATCTTGAGCTAGATTTGGTATTCACTAATTTCCTAAAAGGTTAAGAGAAAAAAGTGATAAGTTTCCTAACTTAAATTTCTAATTTTTATGGGTTTCTTGAGTGAGATGGATGTGTTTAAGATAAATGTTGTCTTGTTATTACTTTGATGTTTATTTGTATAGAATTAGTTAAATACGTCAAGAGAGGAAAGTGTAGTGGAATTTTGTCTTAGGTTAACTTAACCTAGTCCCAATGTTTTAGCCATACCGGTCTACAGACCTCTAAATTGGGTGATTCCAATTGGAGTTGAAACCTACGACATAGTACTAAAAATCTCTAGAAGATACCTAGACCTAATTTGGGATGAATGATATTGAAATTTGAGATTGAAAGTAATAATCTGATACTACATCTGTGTTGAAACAGCTTGTGATATTTGTTACATTTTTCATGATTTAGAAGTCATGATTTTGATGATGTAAAAACTATAGACATAGGGGAATAAATGTCTAGAGGAACTTAAAACCTAGTTTGAACGTTTACTATGTGAAAATTAAGGAACAAGTGGAGGTATGGATTCTCGACATGGGTCATAACTGTGACCCATCATGCATGGTTGTGATATGGTGAATTAAATTGGGTGAGATTGTGCTTTGAAGGAATTGGTAAGTTATAATGGATAAAATATGGTACTGAAGTAACTTTTGAAGTTAGAGTTGGAAATAGTAACCAATAGTTTAGCTTACGGAAGTGAACAAAAAATATGATTAGCATAAGTGTTACACGATAAAATACAAATTTCGAATTCAGTTAAACTAAATATATAGTTTTAATGCCTTATTTCATAATTTGGAAATAAATGCCTAAGCAACATGCGTTTTGTATAGATAAAGGAGAGTCACTGAACACGTGAGTGTGCTTAGTGATAATTGTACAAAACTGTGAGTGTATCTTTAAACTGATTTTATGAAAGAAAAATAGGTTCTATTTTATCATGAAAAGTATGTTTATGAATAAGTTCATTGGTGTTACTACTTGAATTTGAAAGATAATTTTTATAAGATTTATATATATGCTTTGAGATGGCATCGAATTGAAATTGCATATACAATGAATTGGCACAATAATAAAATTTGATCATGAACTGAATTGGTATAGAAATGTGGTGCATCTGTGTTTTAATTGTTGTTTAGCCTATGGCACGTCGTTAGGTATCCTTATACATATGATTATACTGATCAAATCCTAACGTGCATGGTAGAGTTTGGGGGGAGTGTCTGTCACTATCAATGGGTGGTGTCGTGTCTGACAGTATATTTTGTGAGTCGCCCTTTGGATGTATGGAGTATATAATATGCTAACACTATTATGGGTAAGCAATGCAAAACTAGCTTTATAACTATTTACTTATATGTAGTGTTAGCACTAAATAAGTGATGCAGAACCAGCTCCATAACAATCGGTATATAGTGGTTAACCTAGTGCGGGTAAGCAATGCAGAACCAACTCCGTTACTAGAGGTTAGCCAGACACGAGTAAGCGATATAGAACTAGGTCCGTGACCTTACACCTAATGGTAACAAATAGAAAAGAAAAGTTTAAAAGAGAAAGTTCATGAAACTATCGATCGCCATCTCTATTTACCTTACAAGAAAAGAGGAACTTGATTATGTTTTACATGTGCATTGATTATATGAATTTGTTATGTCAAAAAATTGGTTATTGCTTGAAAAGAAAAGGAAATTATCTTTGTTCTTTATAGAGGTTAATGTTTGTATAAATGTTTGAATGGAAATCATTACACTCACTGAACTCGTTTAGCGCACCCTTTATTTTCTGTTCTCTTTTTAAAATTTTAACCTTTATTTTCTGTTCTCTTTTTAAAATTTTAACCTTTTAAGTGCACGTTTAGGGATTTTAGTAGTTGGGACTCTGTCATTTGAGTAGCGACCTTCTTCACGTGCGGCTGTGTAGGCAATTATGCTTATGCATTTATTTTACATGTATTGCGTAATTATGAATATATTTTAAACATCTTTTGTGTAAAGATAGATTGTAATGTTTTACTACATATAGTTCATCATTTTCATAAATATGTTATGATCTTGGTTTTGTGAAAATAAGGTTATTTATAAATGTTCTTTTCTTGAACTAAATGTATGAATGTGTTTGACCCTTTCAGATTGTTTCTGAATGGACTTGAAGTCTAGAAGTAGCAGTAATGCTTTGGTAAATTGGATAGAAGTGTTTTGAATTACTTTTCAGGAACCTAAAATTTTTGGTTTTATTAAATAACAACAGTTATGCTGCTGAAATTTTTAACGAAGATTACTTTTATAAACTTTCACTACTATTCCTTTTTCTTTTCTTCATATTGGTTTTAAAATATTTTGAAGAAAAGGGAAAAGCCTTAGCTCCAAGGGAACTTTCCAGTTATACTGGACATCGACTAGAGGGTTTTCATGGGGTGCCGATTAGGTTGCTTAGTCATCAAGAAAAGGGAATGTCAATTTATCTATGAATTTTGTTCTTAGATTACCACAAACGTAGAGGGGTATGGATTCTATTTTTGTTGTGGTAGACAGATTCTCCAAAATGGCACATTTTATTCCCTACAAGAAGACTGTAGATGCAACCAATGTGACCAAACTGTTTTTCAAGGAAGTTGTACATCTGTATGGGGTACCTAAATCCATTACCTATAATAGAGATAACAAGTTCCTTAGTCACTTCTAAAGGACTTTGAGGAAGATATTTGATTCATCTCTAAATTTTAGCAGCACAGCTCATCCTCAAACAAATGGTCAATTAGAGGTAATGAATGGAACTTTGGGCAATCTTATCTGAAGTATTTGTGGAGATAGACCTAAGAAGTGGGATTGTGCATTACCACATGCTGAGTTTGCCTACAATAGGGTTGTTGATAGTGCCTTAGGCAGGTCACCTTTTTCTATTGTCTACACAAGGGCACCACTACATGTTGTTGATTTGATTAAATTGCCTAAAATTCATACAGTTGCTGCAAATATAATTAACAAGTGGTAGGATGTTCAGACAAAGGTGAGACAAAAACTAGAACAAGCTAATGCCAGATATAAGAAAACTGCAGACCAACATCGGAGAGAACGAGACTTCAACATGGGTGATCAAGTTATGGTGTTTCTGATAAAGGAGTGATTTCCAGTAGGCACTTACAATAAGTTGCAGCTATGGATCGTATTAGATTTTGCAGAAGATTAATGACAATACTTATACGGTGGGATTACCAAATGCTTTCAACATTTCCAAAACATTTAATGTGGCAGATATTTTTCCTTATTACTCTACAAATGAACCTTTGTATCTAGATGATGTAGGTTATGTCCAGGTATTCTTAATACCTCCCCATAGAACATTCAATTTGAAAATAGACAATTAAACTTATTAAAAGTTGTCATTCAATTAGATTATTAACAACTATGTTTTAAGTTATATTCCTCAATCAAAAGTAAGTTTTCAAATAACAATTTCTCTCTTGATTGAGTGATTTTACTTTTAAGGCACAATAAGAATAATATGACTCTCAAGAATATAGATGTTGTTTGAATATTTAGAAAGTCTGTGTATATTCCCCTATTGTTTTTCACAAATGATGTTGCTTTTCTTTAAATAGTCAATTTCTTTAGCTAGTCGTTGCTTCTCTTACATCTTTAGTAAATTAAATGGATTTGAATCTAATAACTTATACGTCATCTTTGCTAAAAATCTTCCAGTAATCACGGGGCTAATATATGACCTTCATAATTAGTAGAATCCTTTCGGATAAACCATTTCTAATAAGGTAAGTTCATAATGAAGGTTCCTGCAAGAAAGAAAGTAATTTTCCTATGATTTTATTTACCTTAAAATAATATTGTTATCTATACAAGGAAATAAATCCAATTTAATTTTGAAATATTACATAGTTATCATCAAAATAGTTAAAAATAATGTCTTAAGAATACCTGGACATAATGCAAAGTATTATTATATAATAATAATTTCTATATAGGGATATTTCTCTTGGTATAGTAGCTGGTGAATGGAGCTACAGGTGCAACCTTTGTGATGTTCCACCAGACAAGAAGCAACTCAGCGAGTGCCTTCACAAGAGTTTTGTAGATTGACCTTTCCAAGGTGGTGTAAGGGACAATAGTGGATATCTTAGTTCTTTTGAGAAATATGGTGTCTATGGTAATGGGTCTTTGGTTTACAAGGATTGAAGTGACCTTAATGAAATAGTCAGGCGACGGTGGTCTTCTGGTAATTGGGTAGAGTCTTGTGTGCTTAAAACAAGTTGATACGTCGATGGGCTTAAATGTCTCTGAAGAAGATGACGCCCATGGAGTTAGAAGATGAAGGTAAGAAAATAGCGAATTTACGACTAAAGATACCACCAGATGAAGAAAGTTGCAATGGCATACCAATAGTGAATCTTCCAAGTCCAAGCATACCCTTTGAGCCACTAACAAGTTTGCTTATGTTTTTTTCCATTGGTGGATCAAAGAGCAATAGTGTCCTTGGAAATCTCTCCCACATCAACCTTTCCAGAGACTCTATCCTCAAACGTGACATAACTAGTTTTGTTGTGACACATCGACAAGAAATGGAAGTTTGGGTTGCTGTCAGTAATGTAACGATGAGCTTTCGCCACTAAACATGAGGTTGAGCCACAAGGACTCAGCCTGCAAGTGTATAAATCATAGCCCTCATTACATTTCATCAAAAAATGTTGGCCTCTAACATCAAGACAAGGGTTTTCTCTATAATCTTCAAATCGAATGTTTGTCCATCAATATAACTTAAGACATTTTTAGGATATAGACAATTATTTTGTTAACACAATTATATAGGTTATCTCTAAGTGGGAGATTGTTGGCTTAGATCCCATAAAAAGATTGCCAATATGCTACTGTTAATTTTAAGTTATCCCCAAGTAAAAGCCTTAATAGTGAAGCAGAGAGGAAGGAGATGTCTCGAGTATCGTATGTATCAGCTATGGGAAGTTTAATGTTCGCTATAATTTGCACAAAACTAGACATTACATGCAATGGGAGTGGTTAGTCGTTACATGACGAATCCTAGTCAAGAACACTGGTGGGCTATAAAGAGGATCCTAAGATATATTAAAGGGACATCATATGCTGCTCTATGATATGATAAATCTGAATTTATTGTCAAATGATATGTTGATTTTGATTTTGTAGGCGATCATGATAAAAGAATATTCACTATAGGCTATATGTTTACAATTGCAGGAGAAGTGGTGGCTAGGTGTTTAAACTATAGACAATTGTAGCATTATCTACAATAAAAGCTGAGTATATGCCAGTTACACAAACTTGCATGGAATCGATTTGGACAACAAGGCTTTTAGAGGAGCTTGGGCACCGGCAAGCGAAATTTCCTTTATATTATGATAGTCAGAGTGCCTTATATATTGAAAAGAATCCAGTTTTTCATTACAGACTAAACACATAAGAATTCAATATCATTTTACTCGTGAAGTGGTGGAAGATGAAAGTGTGGACATGGGGAAAATTTACACAAAAGAGAACCTAGCAGATGTATTCACAATGCCAATCAACACTCATAAATTCATATGGTGTAGATCCTTTTATGGCTTGGAGAAGAGACGTAGACGATAGAGAAATGACAAAATAGAAAGAATGGTACGAGGATTGATTGGTTCTCAATCAAATCTCTAAGTAGGAAATTGTTATCTTAGATCTCATATTGGTAAAAAGAGAACATAATAGCCTCCATTAAAGCTATATAAGGAGGCATATGGTTAAGGTTTTAAAACATTTCAAAAATCTTGTTTCCAAAATCTTATGCATGGTGTGAATTGTGAGTTCTTCGTCTTGTATCTTTATTTTCTACAAGTTTCTTTTATTAATATGTTTGCTCTATCTAAATGAAGTAAATCTCCTATCAAGTACATTGCTGCACAACTGTCGAAACGCGGCATTGCATGAAGACAAAACCGATTCACAAGCAGAATGGTCTTTGAAACCATCGTGGCATGATGTAATGTTAGCAAGTGCAACCTTCACCCAGGTGCTGACGTCATATGGGACATCTGCCAAAACAGCAGCGAGCGAGTCATTCAGCGGTTGGACGGCATCCAAATATTTTGATCCTAGCAATCAACTAGTGCTTGCTCGATGGTGGGGTCCATGTTCTTATGGCTTAGCAATTTTTTGATGTAATAAGAGGTATGAGTTGCATTTGAAGAGGCAAGGTCTAATGCAATTATT
The DNA here is from genome assembly GCA_026546855.1 of Erythroxylum incrassatum. Lineage (NCBI taxonomy): Eukaryota > Viridiplantae > Streptophyta > Magnoliopsida > Malpighiales > Erythroxylaceae > Erythroxylum > Erythroxylum incrassatum. The sequence continues at coordinate 7,361,000 of JANVCL010000004.1, forward strand.
GCGAGTTGGCTTAGAGTGGCCTGTTTGCTATCTTGGTTAGAGTGGAGGCTTTTCGTTCAAAACTTCTTGCTAGAGGACCATGCACATACATCTTTGACAAGTTTGTTATCATCGTGAGCAAACAGTGTTAAAGATTGAAACGGGTTATGTTTCAAAGGTCTTTGTGAAGTCGATGTTTGGTAGATCCAGGTCAAGTTAATTGTTTTGTAGGAGGGATTCGACAAGAACAATGATAAATAACAAAGAAACGCAGTTTACCACATAATAAAGCGAATTCTGGGGATTCTGCCGATCTTGTTCCTAAGTAATCTGCTCTAATGCCTGTTCTGATCACTGTTGATCTAGCACTTATTTTGTTTGGGGCACTACTAACAAGTCTCTGTCATGCTAACACTGATTTTGTCTGGAGGCACTAGTAAAGTCTCTATCATCACATCACCAGTGACTTTGTGAGCCAGCAGTTAAGATGCCCGTAGACTAGACCAGGTTTCTAGGATTGATATGGTTTAGAAATTAATCACTTATACATCGTACTAATAATATAAGAATATAGTGCAACATGTTCTTGTCACAATTTTCTGAACAAAATATATGCACTTACAAATTGTTTTGTCACACACGCCAAATATCCTCTTTAAAGAGAGGATTCCATTAACCCATGACTTAGGCCCATCACACCCTGGTGAATGAGCCCATCTCCGCTAAACTTCTAACGTTGCGGTTCTCTATAGGCTCTTCTACTGATATGCCCACCAGCTCCGTCGGGGCTTTCTGGCACGTCGGTAACGATGCACTCACAGGAAACGAAGAAGAAGAGCAACCCATGTCCCGTTCCTTTTCATTGCAAAACTGAGGCTGTGAATTAGCCGACTCAACAACAGATACGATTGTCTCCGAGGATATTGCCAAGTCGCTAACATGTAGTTGAACAGGTTGTCTACAGAGTGGGCAATTAGAGTGAGACTGAAACCACATGTCGATGCAGCTGATATGAAACGCATGTTTACACTTAGGCAAGACTCGCCCTTCCTCTTTGTCTTGGAATTCGGACAAACAAACGCAGCATTCCAACAAGGGATCGTGTGTTTTCGAGTCATAAACAAAAGTAGGAAGAGCTTTAAGGATAGACTTGTCCTGCTCGCGATTACGAACGCAGGCACATGTGATAGAGGAGAGATAGATAGAATGACGGCGACCACGTTGAGAGAACATCCACCAACTATAGCAGCGGAGACACAAGACAATAAATACTGCTACGACGAGAATGACCACCGAACCCAGCATGGCCTTGCCATTAATAGAGTAGCTTGTCGTGTTTGGAGAATGGTTTTCTGGAATCACGATTCCAGTACTATTGCTCATCCTGAGGAAACGACAGAGTGTTTGAGAAACAGCGAATTTGGAGAAAGGCAGTAGGGGGGGTTACCAGTGGAGAGGGGAATTTATTGGGGTTTGAAGAGGCAAGTGAGCAGGAAGGTTCCTGTGTGCTAAATTGATAGGATTTGGGGCTTGTTTACGTATACATGATGGATCTTTTTAATGCAACTATTTACTTTAGTTTTTATCTTAAGGGTTAAAAGATAAACTAGAGTGCCTCATGTTCACGAGGAGTTTTGATCTTCTTTATTATCCAGTCTTATTTTGTCTACATAAATTTTAACTATTTATTTATACAGGACTTACATAAATAAATACGGAGCTCACATAAATAAATAGTTGAGATTTAATAGATAGAATAAGATAGAGTAATATTAAACAAAAGATCCTAACCCTAATTTAAGATACATATACAAGACAAGCTTCAAATAGCACATCAAATCTATTTTCGGATGCATATTGACCCAATAGAAGACCTCATATGATCCAAACTAAGGTTGGAGAAGATTTAAAAGCATAAGCCCATATAATTAGAGCTAATTTCATGGATCATTACTTATTTTATTATAATTAGGAAATATTTTACTTAATTATAAATCAAAAAATATGTTTAATATTGTTTTATAATTGTTTACTGATTTCCTATTTAGATTAGGACTTATTATGGAGTTAAATTCTAGTTTTATTGGGAAAAGCCCTAAAGGCGGTACTTTTCTTTTGACATTAGGAATCTTAATTAAAGTAGGATTCTTATAGTCTTAATTAAAGTGTTCTACCAGAGTCCTAATTAGAGTAGAATCAGTAATTAGTTTCCTAGTTAAATAAGAACTATTAATGTTCCAGTTCTTGTATTACTAGTTAGTATTTATTTTAATTTAAGTAAAAATCCTTGTTACACTTGTAATTAGGAAATCTTTCATTTTCTCTTGTTCTTCATTGAACTTTATAACTAATTAAAGAATTCTTTCAATGTGGCGTTTAAACACTTTATGAAATTGGTCTCTTATAATTTGGTTTAGCTTTTTTGGTAACATTTTAATCTTGTTCATGGGTTCTTTAGGATTATTCTTGGGTGGGTTCCCACTAATAGTACTTAAAACTCGCCTAAGTGATAAGCATGTGGCATACAAATGTTTTACTTGGCATTTTTCTATATTTTCTTTAATATGTTACCTTCATTTGATATTGCAATTGGTTTTATTGGAGGTTTTAGGTAATTGTTTAGAAAAAAAATTTATGAGTGATTTTAGCCAGGGGTCGAAGAATTCTACACGTCGAATTACAATGAAGAAATATCCTTGACTGAGCACAATCTTAGACACAAATCATGTTATATCCTGGGTGAACACGACCTCACATACAACTATATACTAGGGTATGTTCTTGTCTAGAATAAAGATTTCTAATTTGTAGCCTTACATATAAGGATATTAGAGCTTGTGTCGAAGCCACCATAACAATTACTATCAAGAATTATGATATCCTATTTATATTCTGTAATAAATAACTTTTCATAGAATAAGCATATGTGGCAGCAACAATAACTACATATCTTAAAAACCAACAAGGAGCACTTTTGGATTTAATCCAAATGTTAAGATTGAGGGACCAACTAAGCTCTTAATTCAAAATTATCGTAGGTAATGGTATGAAAACTTGGTTCTGATTTGACAATTGGTGTACTCTGCAGGGACGGAGCCATGTTATAGCATGACCCCCCTTTCAAATATTTTTTTTTAAAATTACTTATATAATTAAAATTTTTAAAATTACAAATATAAGTGGCCCCCCTTAAAAAAAATTCCTATCTTCTCTTCTCTTCAACTCTGCACACACAGCCCTCCTTCGCCAGATTGAAAACGCCTCCACCCTCCAGGCTCCATTTGGGCCATCTCATGGTCCACCCACCCAAGTGTATCTCATGGTAAAATTTCTGATAGCTTCACCTTG
>JANVCL010000004.1:7392767-7404820 GCA_026546855.1 Erythroxylum incrassatum
TAGTAGTAGTAGTAGTAGTAGTAGTAGTAGTAGTAGTAGTAGTAGCAGCAGCAGCAGCAGTAGGAGTAGCAGTAAGAGTAGCAGGAGGAGTAGCAGTAGTAGCAGGAGTATTAGTAGTAGCAGTAGGAGGAGGAGGAGGAGGAGGAGGAGGAGTAGTAGTAGTAGTAGTAGTAGTAGTAGTAGTAGTAGTAGTAGTAGCAGCAGCAGCAGTAGCAGTAGTAGCAGGAGTAGGAGTAGGAGTACCAGTAGCAGTAGCAGTAGCAGTAGTAGTAGCAGTAGCAGTAGAAGTAGCAGCAGCAGCAGCAACAGCAGCAGCAGTAGTAGTAGTAGTAGTAGTAGTAGTAGTAAAAAAAGAAGAAGAAAATTAATCATAATAAAGATTTTAATAATAAAAATAAGAATAAAATTAATTGATAAAATTAATAATAAAAAGAATAATAATAAGTACAAAATTAACAATAATAAAAAATAATTATAATTAATAAGAATAATAAAGTTAATAATAATAAGGATAAGGATAAGAATATTTTCGTCTTTTTGTTAGTTATTCATTTCCTATTTCAAGTTAATATTTTCAAACCAAAAAATGAAATAGAAATTCTTTATCTATTTTATTCCTTGAACCAAACAAAGTAATACTCATTGTATCATATTCCTCATCTTTTTTATTCCAAAGAATAACTATTCTATTCTTTGTCTATTCTATTCTATGAACCAAACAGGCCGTAAAGGAATTGTTTAATCATTCTTTCAATTGTTTTAATAACTCCTTTGGATAGAAAGAGATAGGAATACTAGTAATTGTGCATTGAAGAGATGATTGATTTTAGTAGCTGAAGTTACCCTCAATAAGAGAGAGCTCTATTTGTTCATAAACCCAACCTTTTCTGTATTTTTTCAATAAGTGGGAAGCATTCACACTAAGTAAGTATATGAAAACGACAGGTTACTAGTTGATATGAAAACATCTTTTACAGTGCCCACGAATAAATCAATGCATAATAACGACAATTTACTATTTGATATGAGTATATCCTTTGCAATGTCCACGAACAAACCAATATGAAATAATGACAATTTACTAACGTCTTTTACAATGTCCACGACAAACCATCGTAAAGCAAAGATAAATTTCGATTCTTACGAAGCAAACACTTTATAATAAATTACAAAAATAAATTAAATAGTTTAACTACATTTTTTTAATATATATTGTTACTGTATTAATTACCATCATTACTAAATATAAATAAAATTATGACCCCACTTTCCGTAAATGTGAAGGAAAATTGAAAATTTTATATGGTACAGTAATCACTCTATTTAGAATTTATGTTAGAAAATGTAAACATAAGTATTGTTATCAAATAATTCGTTTTATATATTTTTTGTGCTTGGGGGGTTTCTTTGAAAGTCGGTCACAAAGCATCGCGGTTATCATAATTAACTAATGTCAAAAACAGATCAAAAAACAAGAAATCCTGCCTGACCAAATACGACCAAAACAGTGATGCTGTCGTGGTAGTTGCTCCTATTATAAATGGCAAGCTCCGACGCATACAAGTGGAAAGCAATTCATTTCCCTCACCGCTTCTTCCTTCTCATCGACCAAACTCCTTCCTCTCTGTCGCTACTTGTTGTGTAGTTACCCCAGCTAGGAATTATTCAGATATGGAGAAGATAAACCACTCAACGGTGACCACCAACGGCATTAACATGCACGTAGCATCAATCGGCTCCGACTCAGACCCAGTCATCCTCTTCTTACACGGCTTCCCCGATCTCTGGTACGGCTGGCGACACCAGCTTCTTCACCTATCTGCCCTCGGGTATCGCTGCATAGCCCCAGACCTTCGAGGCTACGGTGACACAGATGCGCCGTCCTCTGTCTCCGAGTACACGGTGTTTCACGTTGTGGGAGACCTTGTTGGGTTGCTCGACTCTCTGGGTACTGAAAAAGTGTTCTTGGTGGGCCATGATTGGGGCGCGCTCATCGCTTGGAGTTTAAGCTTGTTCAGGCCTGATAGAGTCAAGGCCTTGCTTAGCATGAGCGTTGCGTTGTTTCCCAGAAATCCTTTGAAGAAGCCTGTTGATGGATTCAGAGAGATGTTGGGCGATGATTACTACATGTGCAGGTTTCAGGTATGATTGTAATTATTCTCTTCTTTATTTTATTTGGTTTTCGTTGTCTTTGTGAACCAATTTACTCTATGAAGGATCACATTACCGCCAAGTAAGCTTAGTTGAGAACTGAGGAGAAAAAAGAAAAAGGTAAAGTAAGCTGGTTAGTGATTATTTAGATGAAATATACATCCCGTTTTCAAAATAAATAAGTTCTTCGTTGACGGTAAGAAAAAAGCTTTATTCTTTCCAGAATTTATGATTTAGAAGATGTTTAATGTGATAAGAGCCAATTATTGGAAATTCATATCATTTTAGTTGCCAATTGGCTGCTTCTGCCAAATAATCAACTCTAGTGAATTTTCAGTTTGATAAATCATCAATAAAAAATTTTCACAACGAGATATGGTGACCTATATTATTATGATCATGTTGTTGCAAATTGCAATGGTCGTTCGATAGGACTTCAGATGTCAAATACGATCACTTTTCTATTTTGGGACAACTAACAACAGCAAATGATGTTGAATTGCTCGGCAGGAACCTGGAGAAATCGAAAAAGACTTTGCGCAAATTGAAACCGTTGGAGTGTTCAGGAGATTTTTTACATCACGAAATCCAAATCCACCGTGTATACCTAAAGATATTGGATTCAGAGGTTTGCCCGATAATCCAAATCTACCTTCTTGGTTATCAGATGTCGATATCAAATATTATGCTCGCAAATATGACCACAAGGGCTTCACTGGAGGATTGAACTACTACCGATGTATGAACTTGTAAGTCGAAAAATTGCATGCAGTAATTGTAACTCTTTCACAAGTTTATTATGAAAATATGGTAACAGGTCGATGTAACAAGCAACTTAAAATGCATCCACCATAACTATCACATAGTATGAAACCAACAGACTTTTAAGATCAAACTGCATCAGAAGTTGATAAATGTTCATCTCAATTGTTTTGTTTTTGGTTGCAGAAGCTGGGAGCTGGTGGCACCTTGGGATGGAGTACAAATCAGTGTACCAGTTAAGTTCATTGTGGGTGACTTGGACATAACCTACAACACCCCTGGTGTGAAGGAATATATACACAATGGTGGCTTCAAAAAAGTTGTGCCCTATTTGCAAGAAGTGGTTGTAATGGAAGGAGTGGGTCACTTCTTAAATCAAGAGAGGGCAGAGGAAGTCAGCAAGCATATCTACGATTTCATTAAGAAGTTTTGAACCGCATTCAGACGTCTCCCAATGACAAAGCTCAGATGCATTTCCATCATACTTGAGTGCTTAATAAGGTTGTCTAAACCACTTCAAGGTTGTGCAGGCCTCTGCCTCTCTAGTTGACATCAGTTTTTATCCTCCAACATTTTGTCAAATTTTTTAGTTCCAGTTTCCTTTGCTCTTTTGAAATAAATAAGGCATCTCAGGACGAATGCGATCTGGGAAACTATAGTCTGCTCGTTTGATGTCTCGGGCATTATTGAATTGATGCAATGAATTAGCTGTTACATATTTTCATGTTTGATTGGTAAAGATGCTACATCGCCAATCACCTAGTCTCACCACAACAAAAGAAGCATTACGCAATAGACAAAAGCATAATTACGGGTGCAATTACTGTTGCCTTTTCATTAAAGTAACATAATTCATTCTATTAAATAAAGAGGTGATGTTATAAATATAAAGTAACAAAATTTTTGGGCGACAAAATAAATAATGTTGCTTCAAATTTTAACTAAGGAAACTCTATATTTTTAAACTATAGCAACAATATTGAATGGATATAGCAAATTTTTAATTCTTTATAAGCCATAATCATTTGTAAAGAAATCATTGACATAGTCATTTGGTTCTCTCTTGTATATTTCTTCATCATTTTTTTTGTCAGCCAAAGGTACATCAAATAAATACTTAAGTACTTTCTTTTCCACATAATGACTACCTTCCTCTAGACAATCAGCTCATAAAATACTTAATGAACTTGGCTTCCCAATACAAAAGGATCATCTATGTAATATAACTTTTTGAAGTTTACTCAATAGAGCCCATAATCGTCTCTCTCCTCTTAATACCAACAATATTTGAGCAACACTACTCTGAATTATGCCTAATAATCCACTTCAATGATTTCCCTTACTGTACCATAATAATTCACATTTCCAAGTGTTGGATTTTGGTCTCTAGAACTTGCTAAACTCGGAGCTAAAGTTGTCAACAAAACTCCACTATTTTGGCTTTCATACCTTAGATCCCATTTTTCTAGTCGTAAGCTTATATCCATTAATAACATAACCTGAATGTTTCTTCACCATACTGTAGGGCCTTTGGACAGCCAACGAATATGACTTATGGTGTCATTACAAGATATAATCTTATCCGAAAACCATTGGGGATACTCATTGCAATATCTTGTGCCATTGCCTATCGACTCTTTTTACCACTTGTCTCTTTCAAATTGTGATGCTCCCTAAAAAGAATAATATATGTTAATTATTATGTTAGGAGTACAAAATTGATCTTGAGATAGATAGATAATATATTTGTACCTTACCTAATGTACTTCTCAACATCTTTGTCATTTGAATTAAATAGAATGTATCAATAAGCTTGATATAAAGTATTTAAGTCTAAATTGACTACTTGTGTTTCCTTTGCCCTTTCCTCCAATAGGATGCCCAACTTCTGGGAAAAAAAAAGATGAAGATGATTTATCAACAAGATTTGCATTTTCATTGTCTTCCATATGCCTATTATATTTTTTCTAGCCTCATGACGCATATAAATAGAATAAAAATTTACACACTCTTCAATGAAGTATCCTTCAACTATAGACCCATTTAGTTGGCTTTTATTACGAACAATTATTTTTAACCTACTCAAATTGTAAGATCTTACCCCCGATGGGAAGGGTGGAATAGTAATTTAGAAAGGGCTAAGAGTGTTTAGATTGTTGTGAAATATCCATGCATATTCTTATATGTGAATAAAATGGATGGATGGAATCAAAGTGAGGGGATTGATTAGAAGACTATGACTTAGTCATTTTCCGCACATACTTCATTGTTTTAGAAATATTTGGCCCTATAGAAATCCGAATTGATTGTAATGTGTTCATTGAAATGTTTATGGATAAAATTGGGCACAATTTGATTATGTCTTTTTATACATTAAATGGCTATCTTGAATAATGTTGAGTGTATTGTTATGACTGAAACTGTGTTCAAATTAAAGCGGGCCCAAAGTGCCTACTGATTTTCGCGCATATGATTGTATTCAAAAAAAATGTGACTGAGTGATGTAGCACGCCACCTTCGCAGAGCTTGGGCTCAGATATCACCATCGATGTTGGGTTCGGGTCATGCGGGAGTGGGGTGTTACACAAATGCCTCTCAATAAAGTACATATAGTGGCAATGCACTGGTCTAACATATTTGATTTGTTTTGGCTAATGAATAGGTAAATGAACCATGATGTCAAAGAAACAAGATAGAAATAATGTTTCAAGTTGACATAGTCCTTTTACAATTTCTTTTTCTAGAAGCTCAAGATCTCCTGGCTTAATGACTTTACTTCATACCCCATTAAAAAAAGCACCTAGCCTACTCAAAATAACTCACTTGGTAGTTTTTGTTTATTTTCCTTCCCAAACACATTATGACACTAATTAATAAGCTTTAACACATCAAATTATGACAAAGGAAATGGTGATTATATCCCAACTCTATATCACCATTGAATGATCTCTTATCACGTCTCCGAGGGTAATTTCTATCCAAAAATCTCCAATGATTGAGATAACAAGTCTTTCTTCCATGCTTTAAATATTGAGACCAAGTTTTGTAATGAAAATTAGGGCATGCTAACTTTCCCTTTGTACTTCATTCAAACACCATTGCATATCACAGAAAGTCACTAATAGTACCAAAAAAAGTTGTACGCATCTTGAATGATAGATTAGTTCTTTACCCACAAGTCTTTCAACTCTTTAATTAACGACTGCAAAAAAACATCAATATTCATAGTGCTAAGTTATAGTTAACGATAACTATGGGCCATGTACTATGTGAAACACTCATTGTACAAAAAGGATTAAATCCATCACTAGTAAGAGCTAATATAATATTACAAGGATCTCATGCAAAATTAGGATACAATGGGTCAAAGTCTTTTTAAGTTTGGCCATCGGTAGGATGCCTTAAATTACCTTCTTTAAGACTCCCCTTATCATGTTATTTCTTGAATTCAACTAATTATAGACACATGTAAAGACATTACAACCTTGATTTTTTAATGGAAAATATCTTAACACCTTGGCTGGAATTTGTCTCACATTTGAGGTTATATAATGATCTCTATTATCTTCAATATTGCAATTTTTTTTCCACTTAGATACACCACACACTCTACAACTAGTTACTTTCTCATCATCTCCCCAATGTAAAAAACAATCATTAGGACTTGAATGTATCTTTTCATAGTGAAGTCTTAAATTCTTCACAAGCTTTTTTATCGCATTAAAAGATTCAGGAATCTTTACATTGGGAAAGGCCTTTTTAAGTATCCCCATGAGGTCAGTATGAGGCGCATTACTAATTCCATAAGTAACATTTAAAGAGATATAGTTGAATGGTAAAAGAAAGCTTAGAAAAACTTTGACAACCAGAATATAGTTCTTGTTTTCCTTCCTCTACCAACTTAAAAAAACTCTTAGCATTAGCATTTAGACCATCTCTAAATGTGTCAAGTAGTAATCCATCTATATTATCATGTATAGACCTTCCATCAAATTCATTATCATCATCCATTTCCATATTTGCATTAATTGATCCTTCCTCATTAAATTCCTAACCTTCATATCTTGGAGCAAATCCTTCAACAATCAAATGAACATATATAATATTTCTTGTATTCCAATAATAATTGCGACATTCTTACATGGACAAGAAATTTCATTCCTGTTATTCACCTTCAAAAAAGCCTTTTCAATAAAACACTCAAATACACTCATATATTCATCACTATATCTGGGAAAAATCATCCAAAGCCTATCTTTTGTCCGTGGACAGCTTACTATTCATCAAAGTAACATATACAATATGGAATATGTTAACAACCTAGAAACATGGCATATACAATATATTAAAAATATATGAGTAAATTTTGATAATCTCATGATGTTTTAAGATGCCTAATACATAGCTATGAAAATTTCATTATGACATAAGAGACTAATTTGAATTGCCAATAAATTGTTTAAAAGAAATATACCTTCCAATAATAGTAAGCTTGTCAATTATGGTTTTTAATTCAATTAGATGTTTCCAAATGCTTTAATAGAAGTTCTACAATCTTAAAAATATATATAGGCAATGAACTTATATATTATTGATATCATGAAACTAACAGCTTATATGATTAAAATTTAAAAATAATATACAACAAGAATAATTCAATAATTCACATAATACATATGAAAAGAAATAATTAAAGATTTTCTTAGAGTCATTTATAGCCTGATAATGCATAGGAAGTTAAGCACAAATCCCAGTTATTGAGTTTAAAATTTTCTCATGCACAGGAAAATCAAGTTTTTACGTGAAAAAATAATGAACAATGTATAAAATTAGTGTTCTTTCATGAAACATGTCTGATACCCAATGTCCATTTATCTAATCATTCCTACATTTTACAATACCAAATTCAGCATGAAAATGAAGAAATGATATGATATGGATAGTCAATATGGTAACTTAAAGAAATACGACCTATATGATAGGACCACAAGGTTACCAAATCATGATTTATCTAATTTAGACCTTTCAAATGTTACCAAACTTTGGATAAGATCTAATACAATGCCAGCCATACAACCTAAATTAAAACAAAATAAGTACCCTAGCCACTAGTTAGCTAAGCAGCCACCAATACACAAAAATTGGTTCATATCCTACCTCAGAAAATCAATTAAGTCTAAGATAATCTGCATATATGCCCTCGTAAAAGAGCGTCTACCTTTAATTAATTACATAAGAGAAACATTAAAAGACCAAAACATGTCATCCACATGTAAAACTCTGCAAAGCCACCAAATCCAACATAACATGTCGTTCTCAAATAGCTAACCATTGCAGCATTAATGGTTAGAAATACTTGTATCCATATTTCACAGAAACCATAAAACAAAAGCTAGAAATACTTTTAAGAAACTATAAGCACAATTAATGTCCTTTTCTTTAATAGTGACTATAAAGCTTTATAAATGAAAAACTTGAGCTAAAATAGAATCAAAGGAAAGAACTAAAAATCGAAAGGGAGATGGGATTTAGCAGCTAAAACCTTAAAATCTGCTTCATGAAATATATTGTTTCAAGCTACAATCAACACATATAAGATGGAGAGGTGACTTAGATTATAGTTTAACTATTTGAGAACTGTAGGCCATGACTTAGTTTCTCAATTAAATGAAAATTCCAACCTTCCCAAATGCCCCACGATACTCTTATAAGACTTAGCTACAACTCACAAGATGGGTAAGTACTTCGACATTGGACCATCCTACTACGTGACGCTTACAAAATTCTCTTACTTTGTTAGGCTAATAAGAAAGCAATCTAAATTCTGGATTACATTACAAGAATGCAACAAAATAATATAAAAGCTACAAAAATACTATAACAACACTCAAAAGCTTTTTATATTTACCAACCGAAATCTAAAGTTCCAATAAAGAAAGCGATTGGTGGAAAAAGAAAATAGAAAAATAACCCTTAACAAATTAACTAAATAAATCACACTTGTACAATTGATTACTTCATGTCTTCATCTATCGTTGGTCTGTTTGAGGGAGTGCTTGGTTGGGGCTAAACTTCATCTATTCATCACCTCCATCACCAAATAGTTTATTTAAAAAGCAAAGGGAAAGTTAAGAGTGTAAAACGTTTTGGCACTTGTGTATAGTACTTTGTCACTTTGTTATCCCTAAAATATTATATAAGGTATAATATATGCATAAAACTATTTCTTTGTTATATATATAATATGATATATAATTTAAATAATAATATGTTAATTGTTGTTACTTATGAAAAATCTTGCCCATTTTAGTCTAACTTGGCCCGACTCGACTCAGTTGACCGAGTTTCATGTTGTATTTAGTTTTTTAATGTTTTAGGGTCCTAGGTTATGCTCGGATTGCCCAGTCCAACCTAATCAGAGTTTAAAATTTTAAAAGGGAATTATGTAATTTTTCTTTTAGAAAATTAAATAATATATTTAATCGAGTTTGGTTTAGACTCAATTATGCTAATGTTTGGACTATAGGCCTTGGATTAGGCACAAGCTTGAATACCAAATTTCAAGTAGGCTTTGGGCTTAGGTGGGTCTAAGTTTGACCCGATCCATTACCACTCTTAAATATTGATTAATATTGTAAGAAATTAAATTGTTGCTTATGCAAAATTTTATAGCAACGACATTTTAATTTTATTGCCTTTTCAAACATATGACAACAAACCACTGTTATCATTGCTTATTAATATTATTAAAGTTCATGCTTTAAAAATTGTTGCATTATGTTAGTTTTAAGCAAGGCATTTTAAAATCTTAAAATTTTAATATTTCCCAAATCACTTTTTACTATAGTGTCTACAACATTTTGAACGTGGAAATGCAGAAATTTTGAGCTCAATGATCTAGTCATAAAATAGTAACATAATTGAAACAGATAATAAGACTTGCCATCCAGTTATCCCAAGGAAAACTTGATTCCAAATTAAAAAAATCATAAAATGTATAGAAGATCTATATCATAACATTTTATAAATTAGTGAATACACGCATCTTGTACTTCCTAATATTACTTTATGTTTCATCTCTCTCATCTTTAACATTTAAAGCTTGTACAAGGGCAGAGAGAAACCAATACAAAGCTACAAGTTACAGCCACCAAAAAATATAAACGCGCTTATAGTTCACTTTCAGTATGGACTTGTAATTGTCCCCCTATACTATTGACAACAGGAAAAATAGAATCTTGAAACCCAGATATGGCAAACCTGACATTGTTATGAATTCTACATACATTTGAATTTATATAACCATGGTCATAATATCATTGCCAAAAAAACTGAAATCATAACAGGTATTTTAACAAGAATATTTGGCATAACACTTAATTGTGGTTATCAATATACTTATTTGCTGACAGAAGAGCAATGGGAGTTAGCTAAAGCAATTTGTGCAAAGTTAATGATATTTGACACAATTACTCAATTGTTTTTAGGAACAAATATCCAAATTCATACATTTGCTTTACTAGCATGTGGAGATTAAACTGGCATTATCTGAGTAGATTTTTCACTTCAATAAGGTCATTCAAACAATGGCAGAGCAAATAATGGAGAAATTTAGTACTTATTAGCTTATGATTAGTAATATTGTGGCATCCATTTTCACGTTAGACCATAGGTAAGATGGAGGGACTTCAATTTCTTATTGACAATTATATAATGATCAGATTGAAGGATAAATATATACCATTAAACAATTATGATATGATTTGTTTAATGTTTATTAGTTAAGAATAGTCAAAGAGTCAGATCCCAATTGTAGCGCCCCCTTTCCATAGGGTACACACCGGGACGCCCGTAGGTCGTACCGATACATATCCTACGATAAGAGTGCGCTACGAACGATCACTACGATACTCTACATAGCATCATAAAAATGTTTTTGCCATAACTCTTGATGTGGTTATCCTATTGAGATGAGGTTTGGCTTGAATTAAACTTTAGAAGTTTGGCTAAAATTGTTATGAAGGAAGTGCTGCCTAATTGTGGCTTGAAGGGGTTTGAATTTGGCCTTGAAAGTGAGTTATAGGTGCTGTATGAACAGTAACCGAGAAAGGGGACCTGAAACTTTGATGCATTTTTCTAGATTGATTTAGGTTGAATTTGTGAAATTGGTCTTAATGAAAGTTGAAGGTTTTCTTGTTAGCTTTCCATTGCCACTAAGTACGCAATTTTTCGATTTGTATATTGAGAGTTATGACCTGTTGACTCTTGGATGTTCATAGGCTTGGTACTGGAAAATATGGTGAAGGTAGTACATTTGGTTGCATTTTTGACATCCTTAGGGGTGAAATTAGTTTTTGTATCCTTCATGAAACTTGTAGAGCTCTCTTGTCTCTTTAAATTGATACCAAAATTTGTCCAATTTGGAGTTTGGAGTAAGGAGTTATGACTTGTGAAAGTGGGGATGTCGGCAGAAGAAAGAATTAAGCTTCCAGTCAGGCACTGTAGTCAACCTAGTCGACTACAACCATGTCCTAGTCGACTAGGACATGTATTTTTTTTGAACTGACCTCTCTTCACTCTTTTGCTTATAACTTTTCCGTCCGACCTCCGATTGACTTGATTTTTGAGGCGTCGGATTCGTAAGACCTTTGGCTACCCCTCCAGGTGAATTTATGGATTTTTTAGATTTAATTGAAATTGATGTATGGAATCAAAATGAGAGGATTGATTAAAAGACTATGACTTAGTTATTTTTCCACACATACTTCATTGTTTTAACAATATTTGGCCCTATAAAGATCCAAATTGAGTAATTTTGGTGTCTTTAGATTTCTAATTTTTAGAGGAATATTTTGTGATGTGAATTACGGGATAATGTCGGGAATGTCACGAACATGCATTGTACACATTGTAATTGCTACATGTGCATTATTAAATCTTTCTGATTGTTCATTAGGTAATGTTTATATATTGTGACTGTTATAGAGGCACAATTGGAGCGTTGATCCATCGACGTTGCTGAGACTTCCAGGCATTAGCTCGAAAGTTATAGATGAGTGACCAAGATGGCTCTCTCTCAATTACTATATGTTCACTGTGGAGATAATGGTGGGTTAGTGATTGTGTTCTGATTATGGGTT
>JANVCL010000004.1:7404920-7415224 GCA_026546855.1 Erythroxylum incrassatum
TGCATGAACAGTCCTAATTAAGCCCAATCCATCTCATCCTATGCCAAATTACTATTCTACCCTTCCCGTTGAGGGTGGGATGTTACACCCAACCCTCTTGCTCTGATATCACTAATGTTGGGCACCGCTTGATTCCGAAGCCTAACCTCTTGCGCTCACGTTTCATGATTTTTTTCGCAAGAGATTAGGCTTCAGAATCAAGCGGTGCCCAACATTAGTGGTATCAGAGCAAGAGGGTTAGGTTTTAGAAACGAGATCCAATAGTAGTTGGTATCAGAGCAAGAGGGTTGGGTTCCGGAAACGGGATCCAACAGTTTAAAATGATGCCATATGAAGTTAAGGTAGTGATTGAACGTAGTTCGCTCTTATCGTAGGATATGTACCAGAATGACCTCTGGGCGTCCCGATGCGTACTCTGCGGTAAGGGGGCGCTACACTGAATCGAGAGTCTCAAGAAATTATAGGTTGAAACATTAGTATACGTTTTTGAAGGGCTAGCTAACCATTCCAAACAATCAACTTTAGAATAATTTGGTTGGTACAGAAGGGGCTCTAGGTTTCCAATGATCTCGACAGTTGCCTCTTGCTAGCACCACTCATTATTTCTGATAACTTCGGAAACTCTTGTTGTCATAGATAATTCTGACCCATTGATTACTCTCAGAGTAGATAAGTACTTTAGGATTCCTCTAGAATGCCAAGGATCCTGCCATAAAAGAGTAGGATTTCCATTTCCTATCCTAAATCTGAATTGGTTCCCTAGTTTATTCCTCACAAATAAAATCTTTCTCAAACTCCATGAACTATTATTAATAGGTTGGGCACTCCAAAAATTTTTCCTTCTTAAAATAATAATATGCACCCACTTAACCCACATGGCTTCACTGTCATAAAATAGAAATCAAATCCTTTCCCCTAACAGAACATTACTTCAAGTTAACAAATGTTTAATCCCTACCCTCCCTCCCTTTTCGGTCTACAAATGTTAGACCCCGCTTGTTTTCAAAGTCCAACGCTTCATAATACCATAATACTTGAGCTGGGTTCTTTGTAATCTCTTTAACCATCATAGATTTATCTTCTTGCTTTGATACCACCTCTTCAAGTTAATATGCTCACGTCTTATGATGTTTAACAAGATTTGGGTTCTGAAAACAAGCAGATCCAACAATTGTGGTATCAGAGTAAGTGTTGAGTTTCGAAAACAAGCGGGATCTAACAGATGTGATATCAGAGTAAGCGTTGGACTCTGGAAACAAGCGGGATCCACCAGAAGTGGTATCAGAGCAACAGTTGTATTTCGAAATCAAGCGGGATCCAACATGTTGGGTATCATGATTTCAGAAGAGGTTGGGCTCTAGAATCAAATGGCGTCTAACATTAGTGGTATCAGAGCACCAAAATTAGGATCTTACATGGGCGTTTTTCGAATTATGTCTCAAGGTACATGCATTGTAAACATGTCTTAACATGCCGCAACGACATCATTGGATAAATGCAAATGAAAAATAGTATATGGGTGAATATGACAGAAAATGATTAAATGTATTTGTAGTGGAGGATGCATTATATGGCATTATGGTGATATATCCCCGAAAGTGATATTGATGTAAATATATTATCATGGATTGTTTGAGGAAAATAGGGAGATAAGTAGAAATGATGAGATTAAAGTATACAAGTAGAATGTCATGAAAACAGAAATTGTTATGATCTTAAAAAGATGAAATTAGAACCAAAGTGGTTATTCGATTAAGGTGACAAGAGTTATGATCGACCATAATATATGTTAGTGGAATTGAGATCAGAATTTCATGATGATTATACTTCCATAATTTTGAATTGATTGTGAATATACATATCTGAGATTTAATAAAGGATAATTGAAAGATGAGATGAATGATAGAGACATATATAGAAGTTCAAAAGGTTTAGTTGAATTGTATTGGTCCATATAAAGTTGTTAAGAATTGGACCATTGATTGTGAGCTAATACTACTATCAACGATGTCACAGATCCATAATGTGTTATCTGTGAGTATGCTAAGAAATATCAATATGATCTAGTATTAGTGTTATTGACATATGATGTGGAAAATTATGAGTAATTCGAGATATATATTGAGGAATTAGTTAAGAAAGTGAATAACTAAATAAGTGACTGAAAGACTGAGTAAGTTTATTGACTATGGTCATTTGGAAGAAATTATTTGAGTGAATAAGTTACTCAGGAGACTGAGGAAAACATAAAACAGCTTTATCTCCATATGTTTGATCACTCAAGTAAGAATTTCAAGGATGAAATTCTTTAAGAAGGGGAGAATTGTTGGGCCTCGAACTTTTCTTGGAAGCTAGAACTGTTAAACGAGAAACTGTTGGAGATTATTCATGTGTAAAGAAAAGAGAAATTATTGAATTTGAAATGAAGTAGAAAGGATGGTTTAGGCCATACACAAACTCTAGAAACATTTTCATAGTTTGGATTTCCATATGATTTCTCTAACTTTTGCTCCTACGAATTGGATATTTTAAAGTTCCAAACAAATGATTAGTCGACAAGGAATCAGGTATCTAAATAACTATTTAGTATCGTAACTTTAACTAATATATGGTTTTTAATATGTTTTGATTAGTTTGTTAGTATAATGATTCTTATGTATTATATTACTTTTATTTACTTTTTTATATATTGTGTTTTTTAATCAATAAAAAAAACTCCATATCATTACCTCTTTTCTCTAATATAATGCGTTTAGATAAACTCAAAATTTACTTCAGTTTCTCCAAATCCATTAATCATTGGTTGTTATGCATGGAACAAGCTAAAAACTCCATAGTACGAGTGAAGAAATATTCAAAGGTTGAGTTTTTTATTATACTTTTTCATACATGAACTTTGGAAATATTTTCATAGTTTAGATTTCCATATGATTTCTCTAATTTTTGCTTCTAAGAATTGGATTGTATTAAAGTTACAAATAAATGATTGGTCAACAAGGAATCAAGTATCTAATAACTATTTAATATCATAACTTTAACTAATATATGGTTTTTAATGTGTTTTGATTAGTTTGTTAGTATAATGATTCTTATATATTGTATTTGAGCCCTTTTATTTGCAATAATGATAGATGAACTCAACAAGAATATTTAAGGGGATGTACCTTATTGTATGATGTTTGCTGACGATATTATCTTAGTGGATGAGATAAAAGTGCGTGTCAATGTCAAGTTAAAATATTAGAGAGATATGTTTGAGTCCAAGGGTTTTAAATTAAGTAGGACTAAGATTAAACACCTAAAGTATAACTTTTCAGGCCATAGAGTAACTTTCGATATGGAGGTAAAATTGGTTCATAAGTTATACCACAGAAAGAGTATATTTAAGTATCTAGGGTCTATCATCCAAAGCAATGGAGAGATCGATGAAGATACAGTCTACCGTATCAGATCAGGGTGGTTTAAATGAAGAAGTGCATCAAGAGTTTTATGTGACAAGAAGATAACATTCTGATGGATATATAACCTTACTAGAAGAAAGATCAATAATGTATTGGTAAGAGACAAATAAAAGGTGATTAGTATTATTGAAAAATTAAGAGAGATAAGGCTTTTGTGGTTCAGACATGTTAATAGTACTTAGAGACTATAAGAGGAAAAAAAAAGGAAAACCTAAGAAGAATTGAGGAAAGTGATAAAAATGATATGGCTTTGTTGAATCTTACTGAGGACAGGATCCACAATAGAAAACTTTAGCATACTAGGATACGGATAAAAGATCTCATATAGAGAAATCTTTCTTGTTCTCCTAAGTCTTCTATATATTTTTCTTCAAGTCTTTCATTTTATAGTTAGCCTTATTTTATTGATTATACAGTACTTTCCTCCTAGTTATTTAGCCTAAGTGGTGTCTTAGTCTAATTTATGCACTTGTCTTTTTCTTGGTTTATGTATTTATTTATGTTTTATTGTTAATATTTAATATGTTCTATATGTACTGTATTATATATTGAATTACATATTTTTGTTGTTTTTATAGATGTATTTATTTGTGTTACATATTAGTCTATCAAAAATAGTCTCTCTACCTAAAAAGGATAAGACTATGTACTACTAGACCTCATCATACCTCACATTTTTGCGAGACTCTCACTGGATGCTTCTATTGTTGTTGTCTTCGACACAAGTTTCTGCCATAAAAAAAGGAACTGTCTTGTTTTGACGAGCTTGTATAGGTTTTCCTACACTGACGGAAAATACTTTTGAACATATAATTCATTTTTACCTAGAAATAACATAGAAGTCTTTCTTTACTCATTCTATGGAATTTTTAACTTCTCTAAATATTATCATATTACCCATCCTATATGGTAGTTGTTAGAATAATTTTCTTTCGGTGCATCCCTTTTTTATTTTCTTTATGTTTCGATAGGGTGGGACATTGAATGGTGGTAATGTATTGGTGTCTAAAGGGTTTAGTAGCTTGAGGAAAAAGATCTATTGACTATCAGATCTGTTCGATTTACTTTTTGTTTAATGCACAGTTTGAGAAGGATGACCCTATGTATGTTATTTAAAATGTGACCTCTTTCCTTGGCAATTTGATTACAACCCCTATATGTTCATTCATCCAAATTTCTGACAAGTGAAGTGATTATGAACACATAGTCACCAGAACATTCTTTATATGGTGTTTCCTCTTGTACTTTGTTCTATGTACAAGTAATATGCTTGAATTTTATGTTTCATAAATCCATTAAGTCATATTTTGGAGCTATAAATTTTTACTTAGTTGGATTGGATTATGTCTCTTGTTATAGTTCATCAAAGAGTATGGATTGGGATGATTTAGAATGATGATTGGGGACTGTTGCTCATGGTGAAAGCCACGGAAAAATATTATAAGTTTCTGACATGGCAAAAGACATGTTGTATCCTCGTCATCTTTTCAGTTAATTTAAGATTTAATTCGAACATGTCTAAAATAATAACCTAATTTGAGTTAAGATTAATTGTTATAGTGATTTTTTATTTTTAAATTCTAAAAATAACTCCACGTAGCATATATATGACAATGGGACCCAAATCAAATTGCCGCATAACATTCAGTCAATGACCTAGTAGCAAAAGAATAACCGAATTGAAAGGGATGATAAATCCAAGCGAATTCTTAGACGACAAATCCTCGGTTTAAATTGAAGCTTCCAACAAAACTGAGAAAGTTACATGCTATGATAAGCTAACAGTTCCATGAAAGGAAAACAGATAACATAACAGAAAGTGAAACCAATTGGATGTTGGGAATACCTATGTGAATCTCAGACAATCTTAATAACTCAGACTTTAAAACCGCGGCTATTTCTTCTTCCCCTTGCCCTCTCAAATTTCCTTCCCTTTGCTCGCACATAAGGTTTGGTGTGGCTATGTGGTACCCCAGGAGCTGGTCCAAAATGCTTAACAGCCTCACGAGCATTCTTGGGACCTCTGAGAAGAACCTGTAATATAGGACCATAAGACTTGTCATCTAGTTATCCCAAGGAAAACTTGATTCCAAATAACAAAAATAAAAAGAAAACTCCGAAATGTATGGAAGATCTATATCATAACATTCTATAAATCAGTGAATACACGCATCTTGTACTTCCCAATATCACTCCTCATTTCATCTCCTCTTATCCTTAACATTTAAAGCCAGTAAAAGGGCATGGAGAAAGCAACACAAAACGACAAATAACAACCACCAACAACCATAAACACGCTTATAGATAACTTCCCTCATGGACTTACATGTGTCCCCCAATACTATTGACAACAGGCAAAATAGAACCCTGAAACCAGATATGGCGGATCCTGACATTATTATGAATTCTACATACATTTGAATTTACATAATCATGGTCGTAATATCATTGCCAAGAAATTGAAATCGTAAGAGTAAATAGTAACATTTGGAGTTTTTTAACTAGAATATTTGGCAAAACACTCACTAGTGGTTAACAGATCGTAGAAATAATGCAACATGTTAAAAACTAGAAATCCAATACGACCACAATCAATTTCAGTCCCTTTGAATGCGAATTGGACGCAAACACAAGGATCCCATGAATGATAAAACAGATTTCACAATAAAACCGATTTCACAATCTTATTAGAGAGCATACCGTGTTCTGTCCAAGAGGGGCTCTAAGAGCAAGTTGATCAAACGTCAAGCATTCTCCGCCAGCCTTCTCAATCCTAGCCCTAGCAGTCTCAGTGAACCTCAGGGCAGTAACCTTCAAAGCAGGGACCTCATACACCCGAATATCATCAGTTACAGTCCCAACAAGCACTGCGATCTTATCCTCCTGATGAAAAATAACCGTAGTCAGTAAATATCATACATATAAAATTGAACCCTAAACAAGTGAAGTCAAACAATTATGATAAGGTTTACAATTTCCATTTGGAAAAAAAATTGTCTAGCAGCTAAACTAAGCTTATTCATCGTTCACAAATAGAAGAAAGAAACAAAACCTTGCCCTTCATGAAACGAACCAAACGGGAGAGAGAAAGAGGGGCCTTGTTCACTTTGCTCATGAAAAGCCTCTTCAGAATCACCGCATTGAACCTGCTTCCAGTTCTCCTCACCAGAAACCGATACAGCTGTTAACAGATCCAAACATTCAGCACCCAATTAAATACAAACACAATACACATGAAATTAAACAAAACAAACAAGAAGAGATTGGGACCTTGACGAGGAGCTTGAGATAGATATCATTTGATTTAGGGGCAGTACGCTTGGTCTTCTTGTTCTTGCCTCCGGCTTTCAAATCTATCCCCTGTGGTTATCAAGTTAAACAAGTGAAAATGATATAGAGAGAGTTAGTGTTGGGACGGAGAAGAAGAAGATTACCATTTTTGATGGAGGTTTGCAGTTGCAGGACGGCGTGAGAGGTGAGCAAGAGGCAGAGGTCCTTTTTATTGCCAGCTAGGGTTTTAGGACCTTACGTTGCTATGAATTGTTGGGCTTGGGCCGATCCAAACTCTGGGCTTGGGCCCACGGGGACCAAACCCCAGTCAACCTTGGTTTTTATACTCGTTATGAAAAATATTATTTTCCAAGAAATTTAAATTATTATGTTTTTCAGCGTCGTTGATGTGTGATAATTTAAGTATAAATTATTATGTTTTAACAAATATGTAAATGGTAAATGCAAATTTTCTGAAACAAATTATAGAATGGATTTGGCTTAGATATCTCTAACTAATCTAAGACACCGCACCTCCCGTTTCGAGCCGTCAAATGACGAATTACAATTGCAAAGCAACTGCATGTTCCAACTGAATTATCAACCTGCCCACCACTTAGCGACGCGTCTCAAATTAGACAAACTCTCTCCAAAAGAAAACAACCGTGGTTCCTCGTCTTGTCCGCAAAGCGCAAGCCCTGCTGTAACTGTTTATTTACACAGAATAAACAAATGCAGTCCACGAAGAGTCGCCGGAAAGTTGCTCCGGCCAACGGAGAACTCGACAACTCTGCCGACAAGCAAGAGCAGCTCCTCCTGTCTTCCGCCATCTGCGATGGCGAGGACCTCGGACCCTTCATCCGCAAAGCCTTTGCTGGCGGCCGGCCCGAGACGCTCCTCCATAACCTCCGCCACTTCGCTCGCTCCAAAGAATCCGAAATCGAAGAAGTCTGCAAAGCTCACTACCAAGACTTTATTCTCGCCGTCGATGACCTCCGATCTCTTCTATCTGACGTTGATTCACTCAAATGCGCTCTCTCCGACTCTAACACCAAACTCCAGTTCGTCGCCGGACCTCTCCTTGCCTCTCTGGACTACTACCTCGAAGCACAAACTGTGTCTCAGAACGTTCACTTGGCGCTATCTCAAATCGCGATTTGTATCAAGCTCATGGAACTTTGTGCGAGAGCGAACCACCATTTGTCGAGTGGAAAATTCTACTTGGCGTTAAAGTGCGCGGATGCGATAGAGAGCGAGTTCTTGGACAAAACCTCATCGTCTACTTTGAAAGCCATGTTGGAGAAGAAGATTCCAGAGATTCGATCTTATATAGAGAGGAAAGTGAGCAAGGAGTTCGGTGATTGGCTTGTGGAGATCCGAGTTGTGAGTCGCAATCTAGGTCAAGTCGCAATAGGACAAGCCTCGGCTGCGAGGCAACGAGAAGAGGATCTTAGAATAAAACAGAGACAAGCTGAAGAACAGAGCCGACTTAGTTTGCGAGACTATGTCTACGCTTTGCGAGAGGACGATGACGAGGATGGATTCGACGGCGCGATCGGAGATGACGGTAAGGACGGTTATAGTAACGGCGCTAGTGGATCGTTAGGATTTGATTTGACTCCATTGTATAGGGCTTACCATGTACACCAAACGTTAGGGTTTGAAGATCGGTTTAAACAGTATTATTTTGAGAATAGGAAGCTTCAGTTAACGTCCGATTTTCAGGTCTCGTCAATGACTCCGTTTCTCGAGTCTCATCAAACTTTTTTCGCACAAATTGCTGGGTTTTTTATTGTAGAAGATCGAATTCTGAGGACTGGAGGAGGGTTAATTTCAAGATTTGAAGTGGAGAATTTGTGGGAGACTGCTGTTAGTAAGATGTGTTCCGTGTTAGAAGATCAGTTTTCTAGAATGCAAACAGCTAATCATCTTTTACTTATAAAGGACTATGTGAGCTTGCTTGGTGTGACTTTGCGCAGATATGGGTACCCTGTGGATGCATTGTTAGATGTTTTGAGCAAGCATAGGGATAAATACCATGAATTGTTACTTTCTGATTGTAGGAAGCAGACTGCGGAGGCACTCTCTGCTGATAAATTTGAGCAGATGTTGATGAAGAAAGAATATGAATATTCAATGAATGTGCTTTCTTTTCATTTGCAAACATCAGATATAGTACCTGCATTTCCTTATGTTGCACCATTCTCTTCCACAGTTCCTGATTGCTGTCGAATTGTCCGGTCATTTATTGAGGATTCTGTAAGTTATATGTCCTACGGTGGGCAGCTTGAGTTCTTTGATGTTGTTAAGAAGTATTTGGACAGACTATTGAGTGAGGTTTTAGATGGAGCTTTGGTGAAGCTTATCAATACTTCAGTCCACGGGGTTTCTCAGGCTATGCAGGTTGCAGCAAATATGGCTGTAATGGAGCGTGCTTGTGACTTCTTCTTTCGTCATGCTGCTCAGCTTTCTGGTGTACCTTTAAGAATGGTAGAGAGGGGTAGGAGGCAGTTTCCATTAACCAATGCCCGTGATAAAGCTGAAGAGATGTTATCTGGTTTGCTTAAGGAGAAGGTTGATGGCTTCATGATTTTAATTGAGAATGTGAATTGGATGGCTGATGAGCCTATACAGAATGGTAATGAATATGTCAATGAAGTTATAATTTATCTGGAAACTCTTGTTTCTACTGCTCAGCAGATTTTGCCGATTAATGTCCTTAAAAGGGTTTTACAAGACATTCTTTCTCACATATCAGAGCAAATTGTTGGGGCTTTACTTTCAGACTCAGTTAAGAAGTTTAATGTTAACGCTGTCATGGGGATTGATGTAGATGTCCGTTTGCTGGAATCTTTTGCAGATGGTCAATCTACCTTGTTTACTGAAGGGGAAGTTAGTCAGTTGAAAATAGCACTTGCTGAGGCTAGGCAGTTGATTAATTTGCTTTTAAGCAATCATCCAGAGAATTTCTTGAATCCTGTAATCAGGGAGAGGAGTTACAATGCATTGGATTATAGAAAAGTAATGATCATATCAGAGAAGGTAAAAGATTCTACTGAACGTCTCTTTGGAACTTTTGGGAGCAGGGGAACCAGGCAAAACCAGAAAAAGAAATCATTGGATATATTAATTAAAAGACTTAAAGATGTCAGCTGATTTAATTCAGAGCTGTACGTAAATTCCTTCCTTTTCTGTTGACCTATTTCACTTCTGTGTTTGCCTACGATGCTTCGCCTGTGATTATATTTGGTGATGTAAAATTCCCATATATTTTGGTCGTTAGGTTTTATTCAGTCTTCTCAAGCAACAATAATTAGTTCTGCTGCTTTATTGCTGTCAATATGATTTGGTAGATTTTGATATTGATTTATGTTGCCTCCAATGTATATTGGTTTGTTAATAGTTGAATATGACTATTACGGTTTGATCTAATTGCAAGGTATAGGAATTGAATCTCATATTGGTTAAATACAAAATTGATATGGAATTTATAAGGACTTTGGGCTCTCTACCCTCATAAGCTAGCTTTTGAAATGTGACTCTCCTAAAGTCCTTATCAATTGATATCAGAGC
>JANVCL010000004.1:7422539-7440911 GCA_026546855.1 Erythroxylum incrassatum
TTATATGTTATGTTTTATAGGGTGTTTTATGGGGATGGGGTTTGTATGTAAGATTTTTTTTTATTATATTTTGTTGTTGTTATTATTATTATTAGATTTTATTGTTATTATTATTATTATTAGATTTTGTTGTCATTGTTATTGTTGTTGTTGTTGTTGTTGTTGTTATTATTATTATTAGATTTTGTTATTATTATTATTATTATTATTATTATTATTATTATTATTATTATTATGATGATGATGATGATAATGATGATGATGTTTTTATTAGAGTTATAAATTTAATTTTTGTAGAATTAAATATTTAAAATCTAAATTATTATAAAATATTCAACGAAATACTATAATATATAATATTCATACCCTTATATTTTTTTTAAAGTCATGTCCTCATAAGTTATTTTACAATAAACAACTAATATCAAATAGCTAATTTTACCAAACATCAAATAACAAATAGCTTATGCAATTCACTGGTCAAATTAGCTGATAGAATCACCTATCAGCTAATGCAATCAATTGATTGCCCAAAAAAACCCATATCTTCTTAAGGCTTTTTTAGATGTACAATTCAAATTTGGTAGTAATATTTCATTTTAATTGAAAAAGGAAATCCAAAATTTGAGGTATTATAAGTGATCAAAGGGGTGGTAAACTACATCAAGGGAGAAATTTTTGCATAGAGTTCTAATACTATCAATGGTTGGCTTTGTGATTTTATGAGCTAAAACAAAAGCTCTTGTTTTTTATTGAATAATAGTTCAAGTAAGTTTGTAATGAGTTCGCGAAAGCTTAAGAAGAATCTTTCTTGATTCTCACTTTTGTTGAAAGAATTTATTTTATAATTTATTACATAAGGGTACGAAAAATAATGGATCTCCACTTATACAAGTAAATTGTTGATAAAACTTTAAAATGAAATTCTCTTTTGACTCCATTTTTTCACCTTATCATTTAAGAAAAACAAGAAAATTGAACAAAAGCCATACATGTTGATCAGAAAAGAATCAATAGAAAAAGAAACATATGTAAGTGATCACTATAGTTCTTGAAATAAACAAAAAGGAAAGAAGAAATATAAATCATGGATCAATTAAACCCTTTCGATGATTTGTTTAAGAATAAAAAAGAAATAAATACAATAGAATAAGATTTGTCCCTTCGATAAGGATTTCGTAAATATTTAATTCAAAAAATGAGAAAGATTAATATAATTGAAGTCTTTTTGTACTTTAGATGCAATGAATTCATCAGAGTATATAATTTATCAGAAAAAGTATGATAACTATTTTTTTGATATATGATAACTATTTTTTTATAATTCGTCAGATTTATTCAGGAGAATTAACATTAAGTAATTTATTTTTGAAAAAACAAAAGAAAAAATTTTATTTTCTCTTCTATCTATTACAACAACAAAGAATCAAATCATTACTATATTTATTCATTTTCCTTACCTTCCAACTGAAAGATGACTCCAAAAAGTTGCATATTTCTTTTCTGACAATTGAGGCCCTCTCTTCACTAGCTCCTTGGGATGGGCTAGATAGTTCATAACTACTCGTTTTTTTTAATTCTTCGACTTTTTCTTAACAAGAAGAATAGAACAAATGAAAAAGAAAGATATATAAAACAAAGAAAAATATACAAAAATTAAATACAATTTTCATAAAATTATACATTCTTAAGTAATGTAAATCTTTTAAAAATATTTAACAAAGTTGGCCCAAGAAATGAAAATTGGTTAAATGATATGCTCGAAATATTAGAAGAAATGCTTATTATAAAAAAATGAAAGAAATTTTCAATTCATGAAATGCAAGAATTTATATACATAGAAAACGCATAGAGACTTAATGTAAAATTAGTAGGAGACTTATGGAAGAGAATTATTTGAGCTTCTTTTGAATTAATAACTTGTATATTTTGAGAGTGATATTGGAACTTGCATTAATTATGTTTATATTAAAAGATAGTAAGATTTGACATTTTACATTTATATAGACAAAAAAATATAATTATAAAGTTTTATTGGTTACATATTACATAGGATTTTTTTTACAAGTCTTCTATTTATTAAACAATTAATTACTAGTTTGATTTGAATTTTTATTCAATTTTTTTGGCATTTAACAATGTAAATATACTAAAACGTTCTATTGTTAGATTTGATCATAACGGATTTTCATATCGCCTTATTAAGGATTTAAAATAAAATGTTATAAAATTAACAGTCAATTTATAAATTAAATTTAGTAAAATGAAATTTATAAATTAAATTTAGTAAAACGAAAGTTATAAGACGAGAAAAAGATAATATAAGAAAAATAGCAAACATGCGGATCATAATAAGTGCAACCATATACAAATAAAATGACAGTATTCGTATATATATTTTTATTTCATTCTTTTTTAATAGGTTTCTTTAATTTTGTATAAATTATAAAAAATATATTTTGAATAATTTGAATAAAAGGTATTTGTACTTTATGTTATATTAAACTCAATCTTTTAATTATAAATTCTACTTATTTATTTTCATTTTTACCATTTTATATTTATATGTTTTGATTTAAGGATTATAATCTAGATTAAGAGGAACTCATGTGAATTTATTTATTTTTTATCTTATTTCCAAATCTCGAACTTATTAAATACCTATATTCAAAATTCTTCCAATTAGTTTATAATTAAAAAAAATAATGTACAAGTCCAAATTTCAGATTATTAATAAATTGTGTGGAATGTGGTTCTGACTTTATGTCTTCCGCCATCTAATGCAAAATCAATTTTTTTATATTCTTTTTCTGGCGAGAATGAGAGTCTGTTTTGTTCACTTTCTCAACCGCATTGGGAGTGACAAGATGGGTTTCTTTTCTGTGACCTTTTTGTTGATGTTTTGGGCTTTCTTCTTTTGTTGGGCTGGTGGACCGTAAGGTGGACGTTTGCTGCGCACGACTGAATCCGATCGAGCTTTGCATTTGTTTGATCATCATCATGATGTACATACGTAGATAGATACTTTACTTGCCCAATTAAATAATAGGTGGATCCCTTAGGACGCTTTCGTACCAAACTTCCTAAATTATCATCTATACCATAAAACTGATTAATCGATAAACATGCTTTACCGCAATTAGGGACCTTCGTTTGGTCAGTTCAGTTCCTTGTGTTATTGTATCGTATGCCTACCTTTCCTACAAGTCATGAGGAAAAGAACCGGTGCAGGGCAGAAAACTTCTTTATATGATGTTGGGCCCACCAAGGTAGACAAACAGATAGTAGCTTGGTTCATTAGGGATATCTAACATTTCTTAGGTACATCTTACACTCTTAAGATCCAGAGTTGGAGTTGGATTCAATGTCATAATACACTCCACATCATAGCTGACAGCCCGGCACATCCAAACGACTTTAGGGCTGCGTTTATCGATAAGACTTTAAACTTAGGTATCAGTGGTTTATAATTAGTACTCCCTTTTTTAAAATAAAATTTGTTTTAAAAAATTTTAATTATTAAAAATAAATATTATTCGTAATTTTTCATGTATATTTATGATTTTACTTTTAAAATTATCCTTTCATTTCTTTAATATCTTAATTACACAGATTACATTTTTAAGATACTTTAACATGTAATTAATAAAGGTATATCAAACATTTTATTAATTTTTTAATAAATATGCATTTTTTTAAAATAATTTTTATTTTAAATAAGAAGGAGTAATATTTTTGTATATATGTGATACTACCTAAACTAATAATCCTGTCAAGCTCATGAATTAAAGAAGTTTGGTTTATAGCTTACTGACCGCTGTCAAACGAATAGTTGTTTACCACTAAAAGGTTTTAATGTGTAACGTAGAAACTTTCGGCGTATTGTATTTGTTGCGTGAATGCACGAAGTGATAAGAACGAGATGGCATCCAGTGTGCAGATATTATATTTAGACAGCGTTAACCCAATATTTCACTTCATAATTCACAAGTGGCATCCAGGTTTATGTGGGTTTCTGCGAAAAGTCATAATTCTACTTCTTTCCCTGGATTCAGTCCAATACTCTTCAGAAGCCACCATCATATCATATTCTCTATTAAATGATTTGTGCGCCTAATAATGCAATCTAACACCTTTTTTGTCCCATTCCACTAATTACTTGTAGTTAAAAAGAGAATATTTATCACATCTCAACAAATCTAATAAACCGTCAGCCCAGCCAGAATCTTGTTCAGTTAAATTTACTAAACATGTACACAATAATGATAATGCGACAAATACGATCTGAATAGTCCCTCCTTTATACCTAATTGTCGCCCAACTGAGAACCAAGTAATCAGACTTGTGATTAATTTTCGCCCAATTATGTGAAAATTTAAATCCTTCCAAAAATGGTACCCGAGTCGACAACCACCCACTACCCAGCAATTCAACGTTAGTTCACAAAGATACGCTGCAATGTTGGTGTCTGCTAGAGTCCCTTTCAGGCTATATAATATTAAGAGATATAAAGATGAATTTTTTTTTAAAAATTTTATTTAACGCATAGAAGCTACAACAATGTTCTAATGCCAATTAAGAACCGCAAATATGCGCTAGCGAACAACCGACAGCATTATGCGACCCATACAACCCCGACAACTCCACTTCGGTTGTTCGTTGTGGGAGGATTTAATTTAAACCAAGGGATATCTATATCTGTCATTTATGGCTAATGCTTTTTCAGGAGCATGGCTCTTAATTCGACTGCATCAATCTCCTCAGCAACGTTTTCAGGTCTGTAGCATCCGGTACGAGGATCGGGAACCCACGACACCTTTTCGCTCGGTCTAACCATCTCCTCCCCTGTTTTCTTCAACATGACACTGTTTCTTGCAGCTCCTCCAGCAGACGCAGCCCCTTGCGAGGGAGCGGCGGCGGCGGCGAACCCACGTCCGTTGATTGCCTTGGTGATCATTCGAGAAAGAAGATTTGCGCTTGAGAAAGAGCGAGCCATTGTAAGAATACGATGATTATATATTCTCACAAGTGAGAGTATTACAGGGAGCTTCCAAGGATAGTCGCCGCAGAATCAGAATAAGAATCCCACAGCAGACCAAAGGAAACCCTCTGGGAACTCTCTCTCTCTCTCTCTCTCTCTTGAAGCCTCTCAGGAGTTGTGTGTCTTTGGGAGATGGCTTTGATGGGTTTATATAGAAACTGAGACGCGTTCGCTAAGTAGGGTTAATATAAGACCGCGTCAAAGTCGGCATTTCTAGGGTTAACGAATGTTGGGCCTCACTTTTGTTGCTAACTATTAGGTAGAAATAGTTTTTAAAAATATTTTAAATATTCCATTGAATATTTATCATATTATTTAAATAAAAATTATAATGAATGAATATGACTGATAAAATTTAATTTAACAATAAATAAAATTACAAGAAATATTTAAAAATAATCAACGGTGAGGCGAGAATCGTGTGGGACCGAACTGTCGGAGATCTAGTGAAGAATTTTTTTGTTAAATAAGAACGTGCAAATAAAGGTCGTCTCTGAAGTCTTCAAGGAAAAGAAGGAGAAAAGGTCGGCGTTTAGTGCGCGTATTTAAGAAAGTTGGCTTGATTAGTGGAGTAAGTTGATGACTAATAGAAAAGCGATAAAGCATTAAAATTGATGATAGGTCTAGGTCTAACATACAGGTGGTGGCAGAGGCAGACGTCTCTTGCTACTTGCTAGGCTAGATGCTTTGCTTACACGCCTGCCTGTGACCTGTCTGTATGTTTTTGAGCTACCACAGCTACGTTTTTCTGCTTTTATCCTATATCACATGATATGAATGCTCGTTTTTTTTTCATATTATCCAAGTCCATCATTAACAATATATCCCACCTGTAAACTATAAACTGTGACCAATTTCTTGTCAAAGCCAGTAGTGGTTAAAATGCTTTCTTTTAATGTTGATTTTTGGGTTTGGATCTTGCTTTGGATTGGAGGAGTTGTCGGAAAGCAAAACCAGCAGCAAAGCAACATCTGCGAGCTAGGCTGCCTGCCATACCACAGCTTTTAAGGGATGCTTTTCCCTCGTGATCCTGTTAAAGCTCATCCCTCTTATTAATTTACTGTTCTCGCTCTTACGTCAGTCCGTGGCAATCAAGTATGCTCATTTTAGCTTTGACAATACTTGGGTTGGGTTAAATAATTCCTACTTGGTGTTGAAATTTAATTTCCTCTATAACTTGATTCTTTATCCGATAGGCTCAGTTTATAATTCCTAAAGGCACTCATTTCCCTTTACGATAAATATGGCCCTTGGTTCGCTACAAAGGTCATTTCGAAAGGCAGAGTTCAAAGAGTCAGAAAATTTAAATAAAAGCATTCTACGTTTTTACAGGTTGGTACTTGAAAATCAAAGTCCTGAACGAAAATTGAATCTATCGATTAACTAGTAAATGCCTTAATATAATCAGAAGCTGCAAATTAAGATGTTTTCACGTTGTAAACTTAAACATTTTAGGTTCGATTGCCTCAATTCAACACATGGCGTTCATTTGAAACTATAATTGAGGATCCAACAACTAAATATTCAAGTCTAAAATGGCCCAAGAACAAAGAGACCTTTTTTTGGAAAATTTCATATTCATATATATTTTTGGTATTACTTGTCCATTCTGTTCTATAAATATTCATCAATTCAATTTCTCCCTGTCCCATTAATTGAATGGATAGATGTTTATAGAATATGATAACTACAAAATAAAGAGAATAGGTGATCTAATTCCTTAATTAATCTCTTGTAGCTGAGCAATCCGGTTCCTTTTTGACAGGTGATAGATTCATTATTATTTATATCCATCGATTGCTTTCAGATATCTAACATCTTACCTTTTGTCAGCAAGCTTATGCAGAGGTAGCTAATTATCGTGAAAAACCATCATTAGTCAATTTACTTTCTCTTAATTAATAATATAATTACATATTACCAATAAGGAATAACTAAATTATGAGTCTAATAATAGTATCTTAATTTATAAAGCAAGTTAATATACATCAATAATCTCATTTATTTATGAAGGAAAATAGGTAGAGAGGCAGTAGGTGAAGAAAGAGAATTCTTTCATGCTTGAATTGAACATTCGGACAAAATATATACAATCATTTCTCTATTTCTACTCACTGGATCTCCTAGAATCAAGGAAGGACTAACAAATTGCTACCTATACAAAACTACCTATGTGTGCATTATGAACAATGCCAAATAAGAGGAAAAAGACAAAAGTCTTAAAATATAAAACAAGGCTTGCTATTTCATATGAAGCCCAGAGTCATTAGTTATTTTGGGTCTTCTATCACGCCCCGATAAAGGCCAAGTTGTGGTTGAAAACCTACAACTCCGATCTTGCAAACGAGACCCAAAAATATTCGTGCGGTCAAAGCCTTTGTAAAGAGATCTGCGAGTTGCTTAGTTGAGATCACGTGTCTCAACTCAAGGAACCCTAACTTTACGCAATCGCGAACCAGATGAAGGTTGATTTCGAGGTGCTTCGTCCTCTCGTGGAAGGCTGGATTCCTCAAGATGTAGATCGGAGCTTGGTTGCCACAGTACAAAGGTATGGGTTTTTTTAATCTGAAGCTGAAAGGTGTGTTGTATTTGGGTTATCCATTTTAATTAGCAAGTAGTCGAGCCTAGGCTTCTATACTCTGATTCAGCTGATGAACGACTCACAGTTGATTGTTTCTTTGTTTTCCAGGAGATCAGCGATTTTTCAAGGAATACACAAAACCCTGTTAAGGAGCGTCTGGAGAAGGCACAACTCCCCCAATCCAAGTTGGAGAAGGCTACAAGGTGAAGGTTTTCTTTTGCTGCGTAGAAAATCCCTAAGTTTTGAGTTCCCTTAAGATATTTCAGTACTCTTTTGGCTGCTTCCCAGTGTAATAGTCTAGGGTTACTCATGAACTGACTGAGTTGTTGAGTAATGTAGGTGATGTCAGGTCTTGTAAACCCTAGGTACTGTAATCTCCCCACTAATCTTCTATACTCTTTTGGTTTTTCAAGTAACTCACCTGTTTCAATGATTAACTTTGTTCCAGGAACTATGGGTGTTGCACAGGGTGAACGATCCATCAGCCCAGCTCTTGCAGGATGTCTCGGATATATTTTCCTTAGGTAAGTATCATTCCATCTTCTGCTCTTGCTATTTCAATGCCCAAGAAGAACTTTGCATATCCAAGATCCTTGATAGTGAATTTTGCATTCAATGTTTTCTTAACCAAAATAATTTGTTCTTCATTTACACCTGTTATCAAAATGTCATCTACATATATGATTATTACCATAAAGTCATCCCTTGTGCCCCTAGTCTATAAACAGTGATTTGCTTATGATTTAATGAACCCAATTGAGGATAATTTAGAGGATAATTCTCTGTTCCATTGTCTCCTAGCTTGTTTTAGGCCATAGATTGATTTAATGAGTCTACATATCTGTCCTTCCTCAGCTTTATTGTACTCTTGTGGAGGTAACATATATAGCTCTTCTTGTAGAAAACCATGAAGAAAAGCATCATTGATGTCACATTAATGTATTGGCCATTGTTTAGAGGCAACTATAGCCAAGAATATCCTTATTGTGACCACCTTTGCCATTGGAGAAAAAACTTTCGAATAGTCAGCCTCTTCTCTTTGACAAAATCCCTTGGCTATAAGTCTGGATTTTAATTTCTCCACCGTCCCATCCAAATTGCTCTTTACTTTATATACCCATTTCGAGGCTATGGCCTTCTTCCCTATAGGTAGTATCGTGAGTTTCCAAGTTCCATTCTTCTCTAATGCAGACAATTGCTCATTCATAGAGCTTACCCACCTTTCATCTTTACTAGCAGTTTCATAAGATAAAGGTTCAAAAGTTCTAGAAACATTACCTATATAGTTGTTGTAACTATTGTTGTGTTTAATGCTTAGCATCTTTAACCCTTCTTCATTTGTTCTTGCAGGACAACAGAATTGTATTGCTACATTGCAATCATCAAGGGAATGAATGGATTGTTATGTTGTGGTTTGAAGGACATAATCTTGAAGGTATTTGGGAGGTATATGTGTTCTGCTGCTTTTCCTTTGTGTGGGGATAATTGGTATTGTATTTTGGTTTGGTGAATTGTCGGGTAGGGAATAATCAAGTGGCTGGGAACTTTGTTCTGTTGATGGGGTAGCAGTCATGACAGGTATTTGTGTAGGATAATCTGCATCTTCATTGGTTAGGGTACTTGAGAACAAGGGTTCGGGTTCTTGTGTAGTGTTTAGATTTTGATCTACATAAGGGAAATTGCTCTCATAAAACATGAAATCTCTTGATACAACACTATTTTAATGTCCAAGTCCATAACTCTATAGGCCTTGTAATCTGGCATGTATCCAAGAAAAATGCATCTTTTTAACCTAGGATCTAATTTTGTTATGTTTGGTATTTTGTCTAAGGCAAAGCAGAGACAACCAAAAATTCTCAGATGTTCATAATTGGGCTTCCTTCTGTGCAGTTTTTCAAAAGGACTCATCTACCCTAGGACTTTGGTTGGGATTCAGTTTATTAGGTATGTAGCTGTTAGCAGTGCTTCTCCCCAATATCCTTTAGGTAATTTAGCTTTGAAGAGTAAGGCTCCAATGATATGAAGAAGATGTTTGTGCTTAACTTCCACTACCCCATTCTGTTGTGGTATGTATGGATTGCTTTTTTGGTGTTGGATTCCCATTTCCTTGAAAATTTTGATGCATTCCTGGTTAATGAACTCCCTTCCATTATCTATCTGTATCTTCAATATTCTGGTGTTAAATTGCCTCTCAGTATTTTTTAGGAACTGTAGGATGGTTTTTTGGGTTTGGTGTTTGTGTTTTAGTATAAAAGTCCATGTAGCTCTAGTGAAATCATCTAGAATTGTAAGAAAATAATGTGAACTACCCATTGTAGGAACAATATAAAGTCCCCATAGATCCATGTGGATGATTTCGAAAGGTTTGTTTGTATGTATCTTATGCTTAGGAAAGGGTTTTCTATGCTGTTTGGCCAAAGGACAAACTTGACATTCATGTTTGTTAGGAACAAAAACCTTTATTTCATTGATATGTTGTAACTTTTCTTTGGATACATGCCCTAGTCTAGAATGCCATAAATCAAAAACTACAAAACATTAAGAGCAACATTCTTAGCTTTGTAAAATTCTAAAGAAGGACCTTTTAAGGTGTTTGATGGTAGTAAGGTTTCTGAGTTCAACTTATACAGTCCATTCACTGCCTTGATAATAGCCATAACATCATTAGTCCGAAGGTCCTGCAAAAACAACTTGTTGGAGAGAAAAATGACAGCAATTTCATTTTGTGTAGTAAGCTTATTGATTGATAACAATTTCTTAAAGAAATTAGGCATATGCAAGATTTCTTTTAAGGTAATTTTGTCCCTTATCTGTGTGTGGCCAATGTGGGCAACTTCTTGCTTTGTTCCATCAGGTAGAGTCACATGATCATAAGTATTGTTATCAGCTACATACTTAGTGCAAAGACTCAAATCTGCTATCATATGTGTAGAGGCACTAGAATCAATAAGCCAAGAATTAGGATGATTAGAAGCTATGTTCACAAAGTGTGTAGCATTACTTGCATAATTTTGGTACCCTGAATATTTTACCTCACCAATAGTTTTGCCTTTGATAGCTTTACTTATCTCCTGTTGAATGAAATTTGCAAGACCAAAATAGATCTGTCCATTGAATGATTTTTCCTCATTCTGTTCTTGCGTGGTTTTTGTAGGGCTGTCAACTGTTTGTGCCAAGTTTTCTCTTCCTTTTTCCCTCTGTGCAGTAAACTCCTTGTACCAGTCAAGGACTCCATGATTTTGAAGCAAGTTTCCAAGGTATGCCCATTCTTTTTGTACTTTTCACAGTATTTGTCCTCCTTCTTGGGATAGGGTCCTTTGCTAGCATTGTTATTATTTTTTCCTCCTTTCTTCTAACTACTTGATTGTTTTGCTAGCATTGCCATGTTAGGGGTATTGTCCATAGTAGAGTTGACCGCCCTTTGTCTTTCAACGATCTACAACATAGAAAAAGCCTTGTTTTCAGTAGGTAGTAGCACCATTAGCATGATTTGATTCACCACATGCTCAAACTCGTCATTGAGTCCCATTAGAAATTGTATAAGTCTGTGAGTGTTTTCTTTGGCAGTGATGATTTTTGAAGCATCACAAGTGCACATGGGAGTAGGACTTAAGCTAGACAAATCATCCTATAATTTCTTCAGTTTAGTATAATAAGCAGATGTGTTAGGGTACCTTGTTTTAGGGAACTTATTTCCCTCTCTATTTGATACAGTAGTGGCCTATTAGCTTCTCCAAACCTTTCTTGTAGTTCCACCCAAAGTTCTCAAGCTTTAGGAAAAGATAGGAAGGCATCACTTAGTTCTTTGATCATGACATTGAGAATCCATGACTTTACCATGCTATCTGCTCTCTTCCATTTTGCTAAAAAAATCATATCTTCTGTGGGCATGGTGTTGGACCCTAATTTTTTTAATTATTAGTGATTTATCTGTTTCATTATTTTTAGAGTTGAGTCATCAAATTAGCAAGTATGAATAGAAATTAGAAGGCAGAAGTTGAATGAAGTGCTAGAGTTAAGTTGGAATTAATATGGTGTTTAATGGGTTAAGAGAGTTAGTAGACTTAGAATAAATGAAAGAAGGGGAAAACTTGGAGAGACTTACTAATGGAGGGTAAAATAGGAAGAAAGCCCATATAAGTTGTCTTGAATTAGAAGAAGGGAAGAGAGTGACGAAAATAGGAGAGAAGAAGAGAGGTTTCGGTGGAAAAGAAAATAAGAGAAATCAACTTTGTTAAGGTGGCTTAATCATCTCTTTTCTTGCTTTATTAAAGTAATGGGTTGTGTTAAGGATGAAGGAGTTAGAGAAGGAAAGGAGTTTGTGTATAGAATGAAAGGTTTATGTTCGAAGAAGATGATTTAGGTGAACCCAAGTGATTCTAGTGTTTCTAAACTAAATCCTAAGTTTTCTGACCTAGATGGGGTTTGGGTAGGGTAAATTTGAGTTAGGTTATGTTATTGAAATTTTGTGATTTTTTGAAGTTTATGAACTTTATTGGAATGTTGTTTTGATTGGAACCTTCGTTGTTTTAGGAAACCAAGGGAATTTTACCCAAGATCAAGGGGAAAGGCAAGCTTGACTTAGATTTTCGCAAGCTAATTAGGTGAGTGACATATTTATGGTTATAGTGTAATTGGGTAAATTCTTGCCTATGTGTGTATGTTTGAAATTGACTTGTTGTAAATGTTAAAAAATGCATGATGAAATACGATTATGTTTTACCTCAAAAGAGGTCATGACTTTTGTATTAATGAAAAGAAGACAAAGCATAAAGTATGAGCATATGAGAGAACGAATATGTGCTTTTTTTTGGGCGAGAGTGGAACCATTCTATTCATCACGTGCATGTTGACAAGAGCCTTCTCCCGACTGCCCACTTGTGGCATATGAGCTTCGAATTTGTACTCATTTTGTTCATAGGTTTGTCTATTCTGTTCTCATGGAACCCTCAAGCCATTTGTTGTGCATTGCATCTTTAACTTGTCATATATGTAGCAGTTGAGTGTTATGTGCTATGAATGTTAAACTAAATGGAAGAATGCTTGGATTTTTTTGAATATAAGTATATATTTATACATATGCTTGAATTTGTGGTCAATTGCCAATGACTATAAATGTGCTAGTCACTGAGCTGTGTAGCTCACCTCACTGTTCCCTCCTCAGGTGTAAAACGTGAAGGATAGCAAACCTTGCATGGCATCGGAAAACTCCAAGATATTAGAAAATTTTGTAACTAAGTTTGTTTGATCACTTTTGGATAGCTTCATGAGCATGTAATCATTGAGCATCTTCTATATGTTGTATTTTATGTTAAGCCTTTGTTTATAATGTAAATTTGTAATTAAAGCTATATTTAAGCTTTTGTGGTTTTGGAAAACGAGTTTAGAACAGAAAAGTTCCCCATGTGTTTGTTCACGTTTCTTTGGTAGTTGCACATTTCGAAAATCCAAGTCTCTCCTAGGTGTAGAAATTGTGTGCCAAATGCAAGGGGAAAACTGGAATAATTTAGACTAAATTAGTCAAAGTTGCCTTCTGGAAAGTTGTAGCTTATCTTACTAGCTTTCCAGCGGTACAAAGTATGAAATA
The DNA here is from genome assembly GCA_026546855.1 of Erythroxylum incrassatum. NCBI lineage: Eukaryota > Viridiplantae > Streptophyta > Magnoliopsida > Malpighiales > Erythroxylaceae > Erythroxylum > Erythroxylum incrassatum. Next base: position 7,435,749 of record JANVCL010000004.1, read on the forward strand.
TTTGGGCATATGAGTCAAATGTTATGGTCTTCATAAAGGGGGAGACGTATCGCCTGTAAAGACGCTTCGTCTGTGATGATGTCATTTTGTCTTAAGGCTTTGCATCATCTTAACTTATACGCATTCTTCTGCCTCGTATTCGTTTACTTTGTGGCATTCGTCTGCCTCGCATTCGTTTGCTTCGCCTTCGTTCATTCCACCTTTGTCTGCTTGATAGAATTCATCTGCTCCACATTCGTCTATTTCGCATTTGTCTGTCTTGTAGCATTCGTCTGTTGTTTTGCATTCGCCTGCTTGGTGGCATTTATCTGCTTCGTGGCCTTCGTCTGCTGTTCGGCATTCATTTGCTTTGTGGCATTCGTCTGCTTCGTGGCCTTCATCTGTTGTTTGGCATTTTTTTGCTTTATAGCATTCGTCTACTTTATGGCATTCTTCTGCATCTGCTTTGTAGCATTCGTTTGCTTTATAGCATTCATCTGCTTTATTGCATTCGTCTGCTCTACATACGTCTGCTTTTTGGCATTCATCTGCTCCACATTTGTCTGCTTTGTAGCATTCTTCTGTTTCTCCGCATTCGTCTGCTTTTTTGCGTTTGTCAGCTTTTCTCCATTCATTTGCTCCATATTCGTTTGCTTTTTTGCATTCGTTTGCTTTGCAATCACTCGTTTGCTTTCTGTTTTCTCTATAGTTGACCCTTCGCTTCTTCTGTGCATTGTTCTTCTTGAATCGTCTGGTTAAAGTGTTGACCTTCCAAATGATAGAATCCATCTTCAAGGTCTTCATGAAAGTTGTAGATCTTGAAGTCTTCTTTCAACAGTGCAAAGAATTTTTTTTCCGACATCCACAGAAAAAGTTATGTTTTTTTAATCCCTAAACAAGTTAGATAGGGTCAAGTACAGTATTGTTTCAGTCTATGGTTCCGAATGCTGGGCTTCGACAAGTTTTCTCTAATGAAATTTGTCTAACTATTTTACTTCCCTATTGCTTAACATTGAAATTGCTTTAAAAGATTTCGTCTAATCATAGGAGATGGAGTCTACATATAATCTCGTTAGATTACCCTAAAGTCCCTCATTTCTTTAGGTGCTATTGGTTTCAAATGCTAGAAGACACAAGAGATTTTACCTTGCATATATTACTAAAGGCACAATTTTCTAACATAAATTCCTTAATTAGATCTTCTAATCACATCAATTCATAATAGTCTCTTTAAAAAAAACTTACGAATTAGACTCTATTTCGTTTGTTGGCATAAGGATGGTTTCTAATGGTATGTAATAAGTACAAAATCTTCAATCATCTTATCCTTCTTATTTAGTATGTTTGATAGTATTATACCAGGTAATTCCTTACTTAATAGGAGAAGGCAAGATGGGGTGGGGTTTAAGTGGTTATAGATGGAGGGATATTAGAGAGCTTACTTCAAGAGTACAGGGATTTTGAGCCATTAGATGGATTGGAAAAGGATTTTGAGATGTTCAAAAGACCATAGTTAAAGTACAATTAAATGAGAGAACACATGATAAGAAAATGAAACCAAACAAAGTTAGTCAGAGAGCTAATAAAAGAATAGGTAAAAAGAATATGGGAAGAAGCAACAATCTCAAAACAAAAAATTGATCAGATTCTAAAGGGAGAATATGATCAGATAATAGGACAATTAGATATGTAGCTTATTAAGTATTAAAATAATTACCTAAATTATTCGTGCATTAGAAAGGCATTGATTTCTTAAATAACCAATCCATTTTTAAATTGTTAACAAATAATATCTATCAATATCTAAAAGATGGTCACTTAATGGTGATTACTACTGCTAAATAAGTGAAAGGAGGCTTATTAATTTGAGGATTTGTCATATTGGAGAACCAACTTAGTGATTGGATCTAGAATAGCTAAATAATTTTTTTATCCTTATTAATGGAAAGACCTAAGAGAATATTGATGATATACATAGAATTCATTAACATGTTGATTGAATTTAATTCTACATTATAAGTAGAAGTAGGTTATTAGAAAATGAATGGATGAAGATTCTTAACTTTTTAATTACACTGTGGAACTTGAAATTTTCATCAAGGCTTATATTATGGATGATTAGCATTATTAACACCTTAATTCATAATGTAAATAAGTAAGGGGATATAGGATCTCCTTATATCAAATCTTTAGCTCCCTCAATCAAGTGAGTGGGTTCACTATTAATCAGTATACTATAAGAGATGGTCGAGATACATTGATCAATCCATTTAACGGATGGAAAGGGAAAACCAAATTCATCTAATTGGTGTGGCATAAAGCTCAAGTTAATAGAAACAAAAGCTTTGTTAAAATCAATCTTTATAGCACTGCTCCTGAAGGAATGCTTCCTATTGTAATTTTTAAATAATTCTTAAGTTAATAATAAGTATTCTTTAATATCCCTCTATTGAGTGAAATCCCTTTTAGTAAGATTAATGATTGACCTTACTACCAACTTTAGTCTAGAAGCTATAAAAATTTAGAGATAATCTTGTCCATTGCATTGTAACAGGAAATACGCTTCTAATCCTTCAACTTTTATATATTAAGGATCTTTGGTATAAGGCTAAATTACATAAATATGTTTAATAGAACCTATCCATTCAATGACGTACACATCCCAAATCAACTAACTTTGGTCTTATCATGTAAGAACAACACAAAAACACATCCAATTTAGCCAAAAACATCTCCATTTACTTATGGAAGACTTCTTTTATCAATTCTCCTCACATCACATTCATAAATCTAAGCAAACATATCAAAAATTTCTATACATATTTCACATCTAAGTATGTATGTCCATGTCGAAGTGAACAAATTATCCATTTACCCTTGTCTTTTACATTAAGTACTATTCCATCTCTTACATGCACTCAATTCATTATGTTCACTTTTAATACACCCTAGACATGTTATAATACGTCTAGAGTATATGTTGAGGTGTTATAACTTTCCTCACAAATTTTCCTATTAAGTTGTAGATTTCTATAGGAGAATGGTTCGAGGTTAGATTATTGATAAAGCTAGATTCACTATTAGGGAACTTGGTTCGAGGTTAGATTATTGATAAAGCTAGATTCACTATTAGGGAACTTAGATGCCATATCTAGTTTTTTTCTTTTTATTTTGTAAGGAACCATCCATCAATTTGTATATTATTTTAAACAAAAATTTCTCTTAAATCTTATATATGTGACTTCAATCTAGCTTGAACAAGATCTGAAGTCATCACAAAAGTGTTTTATTTTAGTATTACCCTCAACTTCGAATAAGAGTATGGTGGTACTAAAATCTCCAATGATCATCTAGAGAGCATAAATAGTGGCATGAATAGCTTCCAGATCATTCATTAATGGTGTTCTTTTGAAAACCAAGTTAGCAATATACATAAAAGTAAAGGTAATAAAATCAGGACTAAGTAATAATCAAACTTTCAAGTGAATGAATTCATCAGAAGATCTAGAGCGAGTAGCTTCAATTTTATTAGGATCAAAAATTCTATTGTTCTTTCATTAGAGTGACAAAGATGATTGGTGATAATAGTTTAATACTTAACTAAAAAATTGTAACTTCTTGCATTGATCCGCTTTTAGGTTAGTGTTTAACACACCTATTAGTCAAGGCTTTTTTACCAAAAGGCACATATATAAGATTTAAGAGAAATTTTATGTTAATATTACCCTCAACTTCGAATAAGAGTATGGTGGTACTAAAATCTCCAATGATCATCTAGAGAGCATGAATAGTGGCATGAATAGCTTCCAGATCATTCATTAATGGTGTTCTTTTGAAAACCAAGATAACAATATACATAAAAGTAAAGGTAATGAAATCAGGACTAAGTAATAACCAAACTTTCAAGTGAATGAATTCTTCAGAAGATCTAGAGCGAGTAGCTTCAATTTTATCAGGATCAAAAATTCTATTGTTCTTTCATTAGAGTGACAAAGATAATTGGTGATAATAGTTTAATAATTAACTAAAAAATTGTAACTTCTTGCAGTGATCCGCTTTTAGGTTAGTGTGTTGGAACCCGATCCTCGGACCCAACTACTTAATTCGAAACCCTCATACTTATACAAGATTTCTTATAATATATTCTTGCTCTGATACCAAAAGATGTTGGACCCCATTACCGGAACCCAACGATCGATCCGAAAACCGTAACACCTAGAACCTTGAACTTCATTCCTTGATGGGTTATTCCATTAAACCCTAATTGGCCATCATATTTTTTTTCATTGCACATCATTACCCATCATCCGTTACAAGTTCATTCTCATAACATATCAAAATAACCTCACACTTTGTTCCATGGTGCGCCCACACAAAACGGTTACCACGCCTGAACTTAGTTTCTCCTGCTTGTGAGCAGAATTTGGAAATCTTAATACCTTAATTTCAATTTGACTTCTTCATATAAATCATACCTCTAAGTTTCTTGTTAAATTTTAGAGCAAGAATCAACTCAATTGGGGTTCTGTAGCTCAAAATATCATCAAAATACCACAATGGGCTCATACTCTAATCATGCTCTCCAAATCGACCCCTCACTAGTCTTACTGCCAACTCTCTCATTTTAACTCCAAATGATACAAAATTTCATGGAGAGACACCTACATGTCTTAGGAAACCATTGGTCCAATAATCACCTCGTTTGGAGGTCGGATGAGGGATTTATGTCCAAACGAGTAAACCATGTTCACATCCAAAATTAATATGAACATACTTTGGTGCAAATGCCATAACTTTTTCTACAAATGTCGAATTACTTTCATTTTTGCACCATTGGAAAGATAAATTCGAGATCTAAAACTTTCATGAAGACCACAAAACCTGATTTGGCCTCTAACAGGGTCAAAATCCATCATCTTTCCAGAGCATGTCCGTTAAACAGACATACATGTCCGTTTAACGGACACGAATAAGCCAAACTGCATTTTTCACCCGAGACAGTCCATTAAACGGAATCCCATGTAATGCAAAGGGTCCCAAATGACCCGAGAAGGTCCGTTAAATAGACTCCCGTGTCCGTTTAACAGACATGGGGCTTCCCCAAGGCCCTCAAACCCTCATTCATGCTTCCTATCACCTTCCTAACATCATGAACACTTATGAACTTCAAAATCTCCACTTCTT
>JANVCL010000004.1:7471826-7486992 GCA_026546855.1 Erythroxylum incrassatum
TTTCTTCAAGTGATGCAAATACCTATATTAGAAAATATGGTTATTACAATTTAATAGTTAAAACATGTTATAACTTCAATTATAATAATTTGAATTTGACTTACCTCTCAAATGGATACATCCATCAATATTGAATTGGACCAGCTAGTTTTACCTCGTGTGCTAAATGCACAGGTAAATGCTCTATACAATCAAAGAAGTTTGCAGGAAGAATTTCTTCTAACTTGCACAAAATTACTAGAATCTCCCTTTGTAGTATTTCCATTTTAGTGAACTTGATTTCAGATGATGTTAAACTTTTAAAAAACAAACTTATTTTTTTTATCACTTCCCAAACCTTATTTGGTTACAACTCCTGAAATGCGATTTGAATTGGCCTTTGTATAAACACATGACAATCATGACTTTTCAACCTAAAAAATTTGCACTTCCTCATGTCTACACACCATGCCAAGTTTGAAATATAACCATCGGGAAACTTTATACTTTTCAACCATTCACACAATATTTTCTTTTCTTTTTATCTAAAGTGTAATATGCTTTTGGATATTTACTGGCACAAAGACCCTTGTGTAACTAATTCCTTCCATAAAAAAGTTGCAAATCTGCTCGTGATTTTGCATTGTCTTTTTTCCTCCCTTTAATGTTCATTATGGTATTGAACAAATTGTCAAAAAATTCTTTTCAATATGCATCACATCTAGAATATGACTTATTAAATTATTTTTCCAATACGACAAATCCCAAAACATGCTTCATTTTCTCCAACCAAAGTTTTTACGAATGTTTGTATTAACTTCATCAGCTTCAAATTCTGTAACTTTTAGCAAGCCTAGTTTATCGAGCTCTAGCAAAATCGCTTCACCAGCTTTGTAAGGCAGAGGAGGTGTTTTTACCATCCTATTCTTAATGAACTTTTGTTTATTGCATCAAAATAGATGATCTGAAAGAAGAAATTTCTTGTGATTGTCAAACCAACACACTTTGCCCCCGTTTGGAAGATAGAAGGCATCAGAATCGTTGCCACAATAAAGACAAGCCAATTTTCTTGCTGTGCTCCATCCAGACAATATGGCATATGTTAGAAAAGCACTAATGATCCATATTAATGCCGCTCTCAACACAAATTTTTTTATAGAGAAACATCATATGTTTAAACACCATATTCCCAAAGATGCTGTAATTTTGATCAGTGTTTGTAAGAAAACATCAATTTTATGCTTCGAATTTTAAGGGCATAGCAAAATCACTGTCAAGAACATATATGCGTCCTTCATACACATTCATGGAGGCAAATTATAAGGAGTTATTATGATTGGCCATGATGAATATTGTTGGTCGGATTGACCAAAAGGTTGGAATCCATCCGTCGACAATCCTAACCTTACATTTTGACTTTCAACTACAAACTCAAGATGGGTGTCGTTGAAATGTTTCCATGCCAGTGCATGTGAAGGATGACCCATAATTTTGTCTTCCTGTTTGTGTTCATTATGCCATCTTATGTGAGATACAGTAGCATCAGAAGCATATAGTCTTTGAAGTCTCGGAGTTAGCGAGAAATAGTACATCCGCTTCTAGGGTACTAATTTCTGTTTCATTGAACGCTTTCTAGGCTTGAACCTTGGTTGAAGACAAAATTGCACTTTTGTAATTCCACATCATCTCCCCAGTATAACATACATTCCAATTTGCAACAATCAATCTTTTTAACAGGCAAACCAAGACTCCTAATAAGTTTCTTCATATTATAAAAATATCAACCATTATATGATCAGAAGGCAATAATTCATTATACTACTCAAGAATTTTATCAAAACTATGGTCCTAAATATGCCCTTTAGACTTTATGTTCAATATTCGAGCAATTAAAGACAATTGAATCATTGTCTCACAATTTGGCCATAACTCTTGGTCTGCTGACTGTAGTAAGTTAAAAAACTATTTTGCATGTGAGTTAGGTTTTTCTTCAAGATTTTCCATATTTTCATCAAAGATATTACCTCTTGTATCATAAACGATTTGCATGTACAAATTTTTAGTTGCCTTCACATAATTTGTTTTAAATGGAATCCCCCTTCAAACTCATTGAAGTTGATAGGCGATTCTGCTTGATTACCCCTTGAGGTGCTACAAATGACGGGTTCCCCATATTGTGTCCACTCAAAATAATTGGGGACAAACAGTTTTCCCAGCAAATGCCCATTAACTTCATCAATGGGAAGGAAACATTTGTGTTTGCAACACTTTTTACATAGACATTTGATCTTTGGCCCATCTATATATGCAGGATGAGAATATGCATAATGAATAAAAGCTTCAACTCTGGCAACAAATTCAGGACTAATGTAACTATCAGGTGTTAATCATCTATACATTCAAGATCTATCAACATAACTCATTTCTGCACAACTGTGAATTTAAAACAGTGAATCATGAGTTAGTATCATTCATGTTTGCCAAATATTACTTCACATTTAAGATAAGACTTGTGAATCAAGACAACAAATTCTCGTTGTCACTCCTAAGCTCCTCGTATTTTTCACCGATAAGCCTCATAGGAGCAATCATCATAGGTTATGGGCTAAGGTTTATGGGTTCAAATATAAAAAACGAACCTATCTTGAAGATCGAACATATAAGTTTGTAATCATATATGTTAGAAGATTATTAATATTAAAATTCCTATATTAAATATGTACTCGTGCCAAATATACTAAGTATTCACAAAAATATGAATACTTATTTTAATAAATTGTTTTAACATATAGCTAGTTTTTAAAAGATGCGTGTGAAAATTTTTGACATGAAAAGTAAAAAGAAGCTAATCACAACGGAATAAGAATCAATGAAATAACGGATTGACATATTAAGGTAATTAGAACTATAATATAAGTCAAACTTATCTTATATTATTTCAATGAAAAACTAAAGTTCATACCACAAATAAGTTTCACTTCGTGCAGGCCATATCAATTAAAATGCAAAAAGTTTAGATGGGAAGTTCATACCGCAAACATATACCCAAACTAAACCAAGTTCACAAAAACGTAGTAAAAAACAAAATCACTAACCTCAACTGACACGCAGAAGGATCTTCCTGAAGTACGTGAAGGAAGATGATGATGAAAGAAATATAATGAAAAATATAGAAACTGATACAAATGTCATTAAAATGTGTGAAAATTCATTGTTGACGATGTCACACCATATAAAAAAATTAATATCATTTGAATACCTACGAAAGCTTCTCTTCAGTCTCCTTCAAAATATAAATACTGGGAACGAATGAGTTCCTACAACCAAGAACAAATTCCTTCACAGTTTATAAAGCGGGATATATTAAAACAATTGCCATGAAATATTATAATCAATCAAAGTCTTTAGCTATACTGAAATAATTCAACCATCAGGTGTTATCCTCAATAATTTGCGTAATTATAAGTCTCCTCCATAATAAGATCATAAGTTAATACTAAAGAGCTCTTGTTTTAAATCAAAAATGGTGATGTGATGTCACATTTTGCGAGGACTCTATTAAAAATTCGACAGAATTTTTCCTATAAAATGAACATCCTCCTTTTGAAAGAAGGGTCCCCCTATAATAAAAATACACTTCTATATCGACCAGTAACAACAATTCAAATTGGGTCTCCAAACTATATGTCTATCCTCAATTCAGTCCATATTTACATTGCAAAATCTATAATAACCCAATTCATAATTTTAGCATGCCAACCCTTTATTTTATGCTATTTACTTCTCATTCCTTACTCATTTTGCATGTTATTCCCTATATGGAAATTAAATATTTGTAACTAACAATTTAAAAAAACCCTTAAAATGTAATTAGGACAATATTGAAATTAAGAGGCTTAGAGAAATATGTAGGGAACAAAGATAAAAAGTATCCAAGAAAAATCGACAATTGAACAATTACAATGCATAGAGAGGCATATAGGATTTCAAAATAATAATAAAAATCATAAATTTAACAGGTATTTAAGACATAGAACAAAAATTATAAGACAAAAGTTTTCTAAGGCATAAGACTAACACTAAAAAGGCCTACATAAGTATTCAGGATTAGGAAATAAAAATTTAATAAGAGAAAATTAAAATTTAAAACCTAAAGAAATATTTAGATTTTTATATAAATATTGAAGATCCTAAAGGTATTTATGAGAATTATTAAATATAAACCTAGAGACGTATTTAGAGTTTTTGGTGGAAAAATTAAAGATCCTAAATAAGCTTTTAAGAATTAACAATTAAAAAACTAGTGAGATATTTAGGTTTTAGACAAAATTGAAAGTCCTCTAGAGGTACTTCGGACTTTAGAAGAAAAAAAAAAGTTCCTAGAGAAATTTTAGGAATTAAAATCTTCAAACCTAAAGAGGAAAAATTTTGAAGATCATATAGAGGTTTCTAGGAATTAGCTATTACAAAGCTAAATAAATAGCAAAGGTTTTAGGTAAAAATTGAAGGTCTTGGTTAGGTATATGAATTAACAACTATAAACCTACACTGGTATTTAGGGCTTTAATCAAAAATTGAATGTCTTAGACATGTTTCTAAGAATTAATAACTATAAGTTTAAAGATGGATTTAGTTATCAAACAAAAATTGAAGGTACTAAGGAGGTATCTATAAGTTAACAATTAAAACCCTGAAAATGTATTTAGGGTTTAAAAAACTAAAGGGTAGATAGAGTTTTCTAAAAATTAACAATTACATAATAAGAGGAGTATCTAAGGTTTTAAGAAAAAATTGAAGCTTTTAAAGGGGTTTCTAAGAATTAATAACTAACAAACCTATTCATTGAAATAAAAGACCTAGAGAGGTATCTAGGCCTTACACTAAAATTAAATAATTGGAGAGATAGTTAGGATTTAATAACTATAAACATAATATAGTATTTAGAGTGTCCAATAAAATGAAAGACCTAGAGAAGTATTTAGGTACCATGAACTTCAATCATATAATAGTATCTAAGGTTTTCAAGCTACCATTAGGAATCCTATAACCCACTGCCAAAGTTTTCTAGTATTGACTTAATTTTTTTTAAAACATCTATATGAAAGTACTTAATTGACTACTTAATTTAAAGGAAAACAAATTAATAGTTTATGCTAAATACAATAAATCACTTCATCCCTTCTTTTTTCATTGAAAATATAAAATTTATATAGAAAATCATATTTATGATTATGATTGCATTGTCAACTTGACTTGCCTTATGTTAAGATGTTTTTTGTAACACCCCAAGTCAGGGATTAGAAAATTGAGTAATTCTAGTGCACTTTACGCTTTGCATAATGTGAATATTTGCTTATTTGTGCATAAGCATTTGGACACATGCAATTATTGTGTATGCATTCATGACAATTTTCTAGGTAAATTGGATATATATATAAATTTGATTAAATTTTGGAAAATTTATTATGAGACTATTGAAATTATTTCGAAATTTTTGAGAATTTTGGAGTATTTTATATTAGAAATTAATTGACAAATAGACAAAATCATGTGTAACATGTGGACTTATAGCTATGAGAAAAATGGTAGCTTATCTAGTGGACAAGTGGAAGACATGCAATGGAGACATGTGTTAAAACACTAGTGAAACACCTAGGCACATTTTTAACAAAGAACAAATTCTACATTCATGAACTGCCTTCTTGCCTTACCATCACCGAAACACCATCTTGTTCACTTATGTATATTGAATTTTGGATAATCTATCAATGTTACACCTTGTGAAATTTTCTGCCATTAGGGGTTTTTGATTGTTACTAAATCCTGGGGTCTTTCCAACATCGAAATCTCTTGTTTGCTTTCCAAAATTCTGGAATTTTGCGGAAGAGAGAGAAGCTAAGTGAAGTAAGTTTTATGCACGTTTTAATGTTTTGAATGGATGCATTCGTGAATGGTGTATATTTTCATGCTTATGGATTTCCTCATGCGTAATGGTGTTGATGCATATTTGGGTGGTGAAAGAAGAAGCAAATTCGGTGATATGATTAACAAGATGAAGGGTTATAGTCATTTGAATATGATATATGTAGTATTTTACTGAACACACATTTGTATTAGGGCATAACTTGTCCTGTGAATATCCAAATTGGATGTGAATTTAAATTCAAATTAAACAAGAAAGATATATCTACAACTTTTGTGAAGGAATAGAAATTTTTTTTGTCACTAAGTGTGTCAAAATTTGGCTTGAAGTAGAGTTTCTGGATTCTGCATTGTTTGTGAACAATATGTAGTATTTTGGGGGATAACTTTCAAAATACCAAACCAAATTGCACAAAATTAGAGTCTTTAGAAACTTGAGACATAAAGGAACAATTGTTTAGAATAAAGTTTGGCCTAAATCCTTCGTTTTTATTGTCAAAATGATTGGGTAAAAGTGACCCGAAAGTTTATTTTGGAAAGAGCTGGAAAAATAGGTAAGATGAAGAAGAAGGATTCACAGGTCCACCGGAGTGTTGCGGTTGTGCATGTGCATGATTGCGACTTTGCAGGACCACCCAAATGTCATGTTCATGCATGTACACGATTGCAACTTTGCAGGACTACCCGGAGTGGCGCGGTCGTGCATATGCACGATCGCGACTTCTCTGTTTATCCGAAGGATGTTATCTTCTGAACATACTTTGATCTTTTTGTTACAACTTATTCATTTGATATCCAAATGAATTTATTCTTGAATCAATAGATTTATAAGACATTGAAATTTATCTCCACAAAAAATTAGAATTTTCTGAATTGGATTGTTTGAAAAATTTAAGATGAAAATGCGACTGTACTGAAGTATGATAACTAGGATGTTTTTACTAAACATATTTTGGTAATTTACTTATATCCTGACCTGTAGATTTCCAAATGAAGTGAATATTATTTTGAATTAAACTAGAGTCATAAGGATACAAATTGTATGAAGTGATGGAATTCTAATTCTGCCTCTAAGAATTTCATAATCTAATTGAAAGTTGAGATAAGAATTATGTTGAAGCTTAAGAACAATCTGAAATTTTTTTAGTATAACTTTCAGTATACTAAACCAAATTGGATGAACTTGGTATCATTGAAAATCTAAGACAAAGAGGGACAAATTTTTAGAAGGAAGTATTACCTAATTACCTCACCTACCTGATGAAAATAATTAAACAAAGTAGACCTGAAAGTTGGTTGTCAAATAAATCTAGATTGAGGAATTGAGTACGATTTTGCATGATTGATGATGTGACAAGATTAAGGTTTAAAAAAACCTAGGAATTTGTCATGAACATGCATCATGCATATTCAGTATACATAAATGTGCATAATTGAAATTCATAATTATGCACAATAGTGATATGTGCTTGTATTAAATGTTTTACAGGAACCCATCGAGCGACCGAATCCAGATATTGCCGGGACGTTGAGGCAATAAGCAATAAGTGAGATTTTATAAGTAATTTAGACGGTCAATTTTGTAAGTAATCTAGTAAGAAATTCTGTAAGTAATTTAGATGGTCTTATCTGTAAGTAAGTCTTGTTGAATAATTGTGGGTAATTCAGTAAGAAATCTAGTGAGAAATTTTGGATAATTCTACTTTGACTGTTTGTTTATTGTTTGACTTTAATCCATTGAATGATTTGCAAAGCTGTTAGATTGATATGTTTGAATTTTGGCATGAAAGGAATGATTGGCTAATTATATTGAACTTGAAATGAATTTATTTGGTTTTTAAAACTGTCAAGTCCTAGTCATGGGTAAATAGGCATGTCTAGAAGGGTCTGTAGCTGCTCCTGTTATTGACACCTCGATGTCTCCTATTATTGACACCTCGCTATCTCCTGTATTGACACTTCAGTGTCTCCTGATATCAAGACATATGTCTCTCCTGCTGATATCAATCATGGTATCTCTTGTATAAGTCCCATTACTCGCTTCTATAAATGGATTTAAAAGTCATATGATTTTGTATTCTGATTTATGTCTAACTCAGATATAAACAAACAAATTGTGTTATGATTATGAAGGGTTTATACCCTCCTTTGAGACCAAGATCTACTTTCTGTACAACCTATCTGAGATCTAATATAATATGTTTGAATTGTTCGTTCCGATAAACTAGTAATGCGTGCTTCTGATATATCATGATTAAGTATAACTAGTTGTTAGTTTACGCATAGATTAGTGACTACTCACTAAGGTTTATGCTTAGCATGGTGGATTTGCCCTGTGTAGGTTCAGAGAGAAGGACATAAGGATTGAGACGAGTCAACCGCAATGGCCAATGGAATCTGAGTCTTGTTTTGTTAAAATTGTATTTCTTTGGAGTTTGTTTTTTGGCTTGTCTTTGATGTATATGACTTTGGATTTATTTGGAGGTTTGTAATAACCATAAGACATGTTGGTCTTCGAATTTATGATATGTAATATGATAGGCATAGTATGAATGATATGTTATGTACTCTATGTTTGCTCAATATTTTTGGAATGCAACTATGTTATGTTTCGTGTGTTTTGGATTTGGTTTCGGTTATATATTATCTATATGTGTTGTCTGCGTGACGCCCCCGTATCCTCCCAAGGGGTATTAGGGCGTCACATTTTTGTACACTGATATTGGAATGAACTCCAATTAAGCTTAAGATGACAATGGTAATTAAGAGAAACTAAAATAATATGGTTGATTTCTTCTTCAATATAACCAATATTTGAAGGTTTGTTTTCTGAAAGGATTTGTTTTTTTTTTGAAGTCTAGTGACTTCGAGGAATTCAAATAGGTGGTCTAGGAACTATATTGTGGGCTTAATAGTCGATTCAAGTATTACCAAACAAGTTTAACCATTTTGATTGATAACCATATTCTATTTATGGAAGAAACAATCAATTTTTAGGAGTTAGTTAAAATTAAGGTTAGTAAACATGGTAGTCAAGTTAAATTGAAGGTTAGTAAACATGTTAATCAAATTGGTTGGAATATTATGTCCTCTTTCAATCTTCCACTTTCCCAACATTCACAATCTATACACAAACTCAAATCTGATATTCAAAATCCATACACAAACTTCATTACAAAGTCGATAAATCTTTCACTTGAAGCCATGAGAATATTTACAATGACCATAAAATTACTTCTTTAATTTCCTTTCTCACATACACCTCTTATAATTACGAAAATATGCATTCACCATTAGAAATCATTTATAGAATTTTAGTAACATAGCTATAAGATTTAAGTGAAAAGTGAGCCTTTGAACTATGTCTTTTTTGGTGGATTAGGGGTGAAGGTAAAAATCAAGGAAGGACCAATTAGATCTCTATCTCGAAAATTAGTTGGTTATCAATCACAATTAGACATTAACTGTCTCACAGTAAAATTTCCAATAGACCAATGATTTTTTTCCACGTTTGCCGATAATTGAGAAATGTTATACTTATTGCCTAAAAACAAAACCAATTTCAATTTGGGATGCTTTGCTTGACTACACAAACTATACTGTAAGAAGTAAAAATTGTAATCACTACAATTTTTTAAGATCAAACTCAAAATTTCGTTTTGTTGCCTTCGGCATTCTCAATCCAAGCATACAACGTACATTTCCTCATTCCCATATAGAAAATCAATCTCATACACAAATATTTACACATAAATCATTTTGTACATTAAACAAACAATAATTCAACCACAAGCATCAACCATGGTTTTTTCAATTTCAGTAGAAAAATGAAGGGCAGAAACATCGGCATACAATGACCAAAAGGGCAGCTCCATCGGAGAAGATGCGGCACCTAGGTAGAGAAGATGACAGTGAACGCGGACGAGGGAGAACAACGGCAGATCTGGAGAAGAAGGAAGGGTTTGCTGAAGGTTTTTAATAATAACAAAACGATGATGTTTGGTTGAAACAACATCGTTTGGTTTAAACCAAATGACGTTGAACCAAACGACGTTGTTTCATTATAATTAAAAACCTTGCAATAACAAAACAACATCATTTGGTTTAAAACCAAACGTCGTTTCATTATTATTAAAACCTTCAGCAATAACGAAACAACGTTATTTGGTTAACAGAACCAGACAAAGGGCGACGACGTATTGCTAGCCATTTTATCGACAGATTATCGATGACAATTTTCATCGGTAAACTGAAAGTATTTTGTGCCAACATTTCCAGCCTTATTTACCAACGGTTGCTAATTAACGTCACTAAGCACCGTTGTGACCTCATTTTTTTTCTAATTTTAGCGACAGATATTGCTACCGTCGGTAGTTGAAAAATTTCCACACAAGTGTTCCGAAAGTATGCACTTTCCTTCGGTAATTGGCAACGGTTTCTTTACCATTGCCAATATTTAGTCGATAATTCGATGATTTTTTGTAGTAATTACTGACAGAAACTTTTACCGTCCCTAAATTCCGTCACCAATTTTGTCGGGACGATTTTTTTCCCATTTTTAGCGACGAATATTACAACCGTCGCTAAATGAAAATTTTCCCGGTAACTTTAGTGATGGAAAACCTATTTTCGTCGCTAATTTGCAACGGTTTATGTTTCTTCGATAATTGTCCGTCGCTAATTCCTACTTTTCTTGTAGCGAAAAACAACAATATGTTACTATTTCTCCTAATAAAAATTGAGTTGTGTAGAAAAGGATAATTTGTCACCATCTTTGAGTCAATACAATTTAGTTTTAAATTAAAAAAATGTTCACTTTAGATGTTTGTTTCAACAGCAAATGGTGGATATTAACAGCTTTTACATGTTCAGTGTAGTTAACTCATCGGCTACAAAGTTTGGAATAATCAAGCTGGTTTTATTCATTTATGCAGCGATCATATCTCGTAAACTTAAAACTTTTCAAGCTAGCAAAACATAATACAAAAATATAATATCAATTAGCTGCTGGTTTTTATAACTTAATTACAAAACTCTTTGTTTGTGAGGGCTTTGAGCTAACGAACACTCAAGTTAATCAATCAGCCAAATTTGAAAAGATATTAATGAGGATTTGTGGACGATTGTTTTGGTCATTATACCGACCTAGTGGTTCAGAGGATTTGATCATGTTATCTTCTATCTTTTAGAGAAAACAACGGCAAATACCATGTTACATTTGATGGGAATGATTTGTTTATCGCATGGAACATGTGGTCCTACGTCATCCATTAGACAGCGTTCCAACGTCTAGTCATGAGCTACTGGCTTCGCATATGCTTACTATGACAATTGACCGGGTAACAATAACTAGCTAATGATACAGCTGCTGAATCTGCTGGCAGTGGTTGCAGGATGCATACACTGATCATGAAATTAAAAAAGCTGCAGAAACATACTACTATTAATTAATTAATATTACTATACGTACGCACATAAAATAATTAGTCATCATTAACCTCTGTAAAACGTCACTCGCGGGCCTGTATAAAGACGTCTTCTACGGAAAAATGTGTAGGCGTTTACTCCTGTCAGAGAGTCAAACTCACTAATGGCTGATTCAACTCCACTTCTTCCCCGTTCTGACCCATCAGAAGACTCGAAGAAGTCTCTCTCTCTCGGAGACTCTCTCGATGAAACCATTGAACAGTATATAGGAGATTTTGGATTGGCCCAACTAGTACAAGCCGTGCTTGTATCACTGGCTTGGTTCTTCGACTCACAGCAAGTTTTCATAAGTGTCTTCACCGATGCTGAGCCAACTTGGCACTGCACTCAATTTCCAGGAAATTACTCACCATCATCATCATGTACCTCAGTCTCCAATATCTGCCAGCTTCCCGCCAACGCTTGGGCTTGGGATCGCCCTGTGTACTCATCATTCATATCAGAATGGGGACTTCAGTGTGCGAGTTCGCTCATCAAAGGTCTACCAGCTTCTTCATTTTTTGCCGGGTGTTTAGCAGGTGGACTACTATTAGCCTCACTTGCTGATTCTTATGTTGGTCGCAAGAATACGCTTCTCCTCTCATGTCTACTTATGTCTTTCGCTACTTTTCTCACCGTCTTCTCAACAAACATTTGGATCTACTCAGCCTTGAAATTTCTCAACGGGTTTGGTCGTGCTTCTATTGGGTCTTGTGCTGTGGTGTTATCATCAGAGCTAGTAGGAAAACGGTGGCGAGCTCAGGTAGGAATGATTAATTTCTTGTGTTTCGCATTAGGATTTTTATCACTACCAGCTATCGGGTATCCAAACAGAAACTACTCTTGGAAACTGCTTTACCTATGGACTTCTCTATCAACACTCTCGTATTGTTTTCTTGTGTATTTCTTCGTTCGCGAGTCCCCCAGATGGTTATTTGTTCATGGACGTAAAGAAGAAGCCGTTTCAGTACTGAAAAGTATGGAACCAGCTAAAAGCAGTAACATAACCATGAGCTTCTCAGATGTAGAATTCGAGAGAGATTCGTCGAATGCTGATATATACTCGGCACTCAAGATACTTATAAAGAGAAGATGGGCATTCAAAAGGTTATCGTCAGTTATGATCATGGGATTGGGAATTGGAATGGGATATTATGGTTTGCCATTAGGCCTTGAAAATTTGGCATTTAATCTCTACTTGAGCGTAGTGTTTAACGCCTTATCAGAGCTACTGGCATCACTACTCACTTTCTTCATCGTAGGGAAATTAAACAGGAGAAGTTCGTTGCTTGCTCTCACCATTTTAAGCGCCTTTTGCAACATACTCTGTTCAGTCCTGCATACGGTATCAACATACTTGCAGATAGGACTGGAATTAGTATCTTTCTTCAGTGTGTCCACGGCCGTAGACATCCTAATAATATATACATTAGAGATGTTCCCTACATGTGTAAGGAACTCAGCAGTATCTGTAGTGAGGCAAGCACTTGTATTAGGAGGAGTAATATCACCAATTTTAGTGGCTGCGGGAGGGAGAGGTGGGTTACTTTCTTACGGGGTTTTTGGTGTCGTCATAGGGATATGTGGATTGTTTGTGTTAAGCTTGCCCGAGACTCGCGGTAGCACACTCTGCGATACGCTGGAGGAAGAAGAGCACAAAGAGACGTGCCGCAGAAACGACAGAGTCGCTCGCGTTTAGTTAGATGCCAGCTCTATTTCGTAATGGCACTGGTATCTGGTTTTGTTATTCATGTAAATTAATGAATTTGGATTACTAAAGTCCGTAACAGGAGCTACATGTGAACCTACCATATCGAAACTTCTCTAGCTTGTTTTATGTATGCGCATAAAAATACGTGAGTCACGTAAAAGCTTCTAGATGGTACCGTACCATATCATTGTTTTCAAATAAAGAATTCTGTTAGTAGTGTTGAAAAATTAGACAGATCAATCTTGTATCGAAACAAAATAAATACGAATTTTTATATTTTCGAAAATCAAAACCACTTAAATTTCATATAATAATAAATATATAAATTATAATATAACATAAATATTAGTTTCTATCGTAAAATGAAACTTAATCTTTTTTTCATATCATTTTTCTCGAAGCGTTTTTAAAATCGGCTAATCTCAATGATCATATACGCATAAGTATGTGGTTACTAATAGTATCTAAAGAACTTGATAATGGAACTTTGAACTATTACAAAAAGTTTGGTCAGTTTAGTAGTTTAATTAAAATTAAATTGCAATTAAACTTTAATTATAATTACAATTAATTTTAATTAAACATCAATTATGTTCAAATAAGATCCAATATTTCATACTGATTCTTATAGACTAAATATTTCATATTTAATCATAAATTTTTTTTAAACTTTACTTTCAACGCTAACTTGGTTAAAAGACCTTTTCTCTCTTTAACTTATTCTTTATATAAGACCTATTAGGTTCGTAAATATGTTGGTAATGTATATAAATTATATCTATAAATCATATTTAGGATTAAATAAGTTGAACTACTTTAATTTGTTTGATTCTTTATTTAAATAATTTATATTCACATATTAAGATTGATGCCTAACAATGCATTGTGATTATCTAAATATTTCTGAATGTCAAAATAATTTTGACTAACCTTTCCATACATAATTTTTTTCGTACAATTCAATCCTTTTATCATATAATGTTTTGATTAAGCATAAATCATAAAATTAATGTCTACCCCATTTGAGTTCAATCATATTAGTTCTCCACTATTAGAAATTGATTTAATTAATGACATTTGAAAATTATTTTTAAAGCATCATTCTACCTTAATCAAAGATTTCCTAATGAATAATGATCAATAATAACAAAATATTATCCCTATTTACTTTAAGTTGATGAATCTTATGCTGATTAGTTAACTATTTCCATATAGTTCATGATATATCTAATAACTACTAATTGAGCTATCCTTAACTAGAATAAGTCATAAGTAGTATCAAAAAAATAAATATCCACAAATGAGATACTTTGGTAATCTCAAGTCAAAAGATCACTTATGCAATAATCACAATGAGAATTTTCATAGACATACTAGTAATGCACCAAATAGATTTCTTATATAGGGTCAATTAAGTAAATTTGTTTTCTAATAAGCACTTATATGTTTGTTTAAGTATTTATATACTTTAGTCTATGACATTGACTACTTCTGTCGTAAGGAAGAAACATAGCGTGTGTGTTAGATCCCGCTTGTTTTCGCAATCAAACTCTTGCTCTGATACCATATACGTTGGATCCAGTTTGTTTCCGGAGCCCACCCTCTTGCTCTGATACCACAACTGTTAGCCGCCACTTGATTTTGGAGCCCAACGCTCAACGCTTGGTTTCTTATAATACTTGAATGTGGTTCCTTGTTATAGCATTCCACTCTCGCGCGACCCGAACCTGACATCAACGATGATATCCGAGTCCGTGCCCCGCGAGAGTGGCGTGCTAGAGCACTCAATCACTTGAAATTTGGTAAAAATTTTTTGAAAACATAAATACACTTGCGGAAGTCAATAACCAAATAGGGCATATGCCCTTTTCAATCATACAAGGTACTTTACAAAATTCCCATATGGCCATTTGGGCCCTTTCACAAATACAAACACTTGAGTCGTCTCAAAACACAAAGTTATATAAAAAGATGCGGAATATACAATTCAATACAAAATAGAGAAATGCAATGCAGACGCGAACTGATCCCAACTTCTATTCTTCACTAGTATGCTGTAAGTATACTCCCGTTGGCCTAACGAGGTAT
>JANVCL010000004.1:7492810-7504294 GCA_026546855.1 Erythroxylum incrassatum
CTTTCATTTTACTCCTTGTCTTCCCATTTTGCCCTCCACTTACTAGGACATTCCAACTATGCCCTTGGTTGCCTTCTAACCCCTTCCATTCACTTAAGCTAACTTAGTTCAATTCTAACTTAACCTAACACTTCATTTTAATCCCAACTTCTAATCCTTCCCCTAATTTCTAATTAATTGCCCCACTCAAATAAATAGAAAAAAATTTTAAACCACAAAACAAGCATAAATAACTATTTAAACAATTCATGCAAATTCAGAAAATCAAGGTCCAACATGCGGTTAATGCCTTTCTATAGTTTTTTCAAGACATAAGCGCTCTTAACAGGTCAGAGGATTAACGGGTCAGAGGATTCGTATGCTTACGAATGATATAAGCAACTGCAGGAGACCTTAACTTTTTTATATAACTATCATATCGAGCTTCCCCATCACAAGCTCGATATGGATCTGATCCATACTAATCAGGATCCATTTTCCTTCCAGACTTCAACCCATTGATTTAGATATTTATTGGGCCACTTTATTACCTTTGTCTGGATCAAATTATGTAACTTAACCGATAAGTTATTGAAAATCTGAAAATACAATTAATAGTTATCCAAATTTATAAGGAAGGACAAAATTGTCCAACATTCTCCCATTGGACAATTATTAATTACAGTTTTGACTTAAGTTTAAAAAAACAGTTAAGTCACCTTACTATATTAATACCAAATTTTAAAAATTAAAAACATATGATCCAAAGGTAATGAAATTCTAACATTCTTTCCTACAAGAATTTCAAATCTGAAAAATATCAAACACATGTGTCATGTGTGACACAGATCCAATATAATCAGGAATACATAATACCTCACTAATATGAATGGGAAAATAGAGTGTGGCAAGCTAGGATGATACCTGTGTGGTCTAAAACATATCTTCTTCGCTTATAGGTCTCGATTTCTCCAACTTTATGCTAAACTGCATGTGCTAAACTACAACAAAGAAATCATATTTTCTCTCACTAAATGCTAAACAGTATTAGAGAAAACTTGTTCTCTCTCACTGAATGCTAAATAACATTAGAGAAAACTTTTATGTTCTCCAACTTTATTCTAAACTGCATTAGAGAACACCTTTATGGGATTGAAAACTTATATCCCCTTATGTCATGTTAAATTTATGGTTATCTATACTAAACTGTATGTGTTAAAATGGTAGAGGCTCAAGGTTAATCTTTATATATGCCCAATGAACTTTAAAATGCTTAAGATAATCATAAATCATAAGTCTTTCATATAGATTACGACTATACATAAGAACAGTTATTACTGATGATAAAAAGATGATTATCTATATTAATAAATAATCATAATACATCAAAATATACAAACTTTTAAGAATCAAATACAATGATCCTTAAATATTACTGTCTAAGGACTTTAACACGCTTATGTTGGATACATCTTTAATAAACACTAGTGGGCGAGGTCCTTTAGTCAATGGATCAGCTAATATCTCCTCAGTCCTGATGTGCTCCACTTCAACGTCACCCTTCTGAATTAACTCCTTTATAGTCAAGTACTTGACCTCTAAATGCTTAGACTCTATGATATTTTTGTTATTATTGCTGTACAACATTGTAGTAAGATTATCATAATATAACCGAATGGTCTAGCTATCAAATCTATCACAGATAACTTAGAAATCAAAATTTTGAGCCAAACTGCCTGTGTAATAACTCCATAATATGCAACAAACTCTACATGCAAGGTCGAGGAGGTTACTAGTGTCTTCTTGACACTCTTCCATGAAACTGTACTATTTGCCAACATAAAAATGTATCTTGAAGTAGATTTTCGATCATCTGGACCATAGCAAAATCGAAGTTTGTATACCCTGTGAGGTTTAACTCGTTAGCTTTTTTGTATGTCAATGTATAATCCTTGGTATCCTTTAAGTATCTTAACACTTGCTTAGCTTCATTCCAATGGTCTACACCTGGGTTAGCTAGATATCGACCCAGTATTCCAATAACTAATGCAATGTTCGGTCTAGTGCATACCTAGGTATACATCAAGCTACCAATTGCACTAGAGTACGACACATTCCTCATAGCCTCTCTCTCAACTTCATTCTTTGGACACTATGCCAAAGATAATCTCTCACCATGATACAGTCAGCCATATTAAACCTTTGTAGCACTTGTTCAATGTATGCTCTTTGTGAGAGGCTTAATGAGTGTTAAGATCTGTCTTGGTGAATCTACATATCGAGAACCAAAATGCTTCACCTAAATCCTTCATGTCAAAGTGTTTGGCTAAAATTTGCTTTACCTCATGCAACTTGGTCAAATCATTTGAAGCGAGCAAGATATCATCCATGTATAATAACAAAAAGATAACTTTGCTCCCCCTAACCTTATAGTATAAGCATCTTTCAACTTTGTTTTCCACAAAGCTGAATAAGGTCAAAACCTCATCAAACTTTAGGTACCATTGTTTGGAAGCTTGTTTAAGACCGTCTATTGATTTAGTCAACTTATAAATTTTGTCATTTGCATCTTGATCCTAAAACCCTTCAGGTTGCTATATGCAGATCTTCTTGTAAAGGTCACCATTTAAGAAAGCGGTCTTAATATCCATCTAATGTAGCTCCATGTCATAATGAGCTACTATTGTCATAATCACTCTAAATACATCCTTCAAGGATATAGGAGAGAAGGTAATATTAAAGTCAACTCCTCCTCTCTAAGTGAATCCCCTGGAAACCAAATGCGCCTTAATCCACTCAACTTGACCCTGTGTGTCCTTGTTAGTCTTAAAAGCGCCTTAATCCCCTGCCACTTGCAACTGATAAGTCTACAATACTGAGGTAAATCGACAAGCTCCCATACCTTATTATACCTTATAGATTGCATTTCATCCTTCATCACTTCCCATCATATATCTGCATGCAGTCCAGAAATGACTTATGTAAAAGTAACTGGATCCACAACATGTCCTATGTCATATTCTTGCTAACCCAAATAGATTATGTAATTGGGTGAGATAGAAGGTTGTCTCTATCTGGTGAATCTGTACAACTGCATAGGTTTTTATACCTCAGAAATTTGTTCCTGAATAGTTATAGGTTCCTATACCTGCATAGACATGGTACTTGGACCTTCATCCACCAGACGTGACTGTATGAGAAGCTGATACAAAATAATCGTAGTATCCATCCTGCTATCTCCTAGAGGATGTGGAGATCCTTCCTTATCATGGACATCGTATTCTAGAAACTTATTCATATGTGTTTCCACTATTCTGACCTCTCTTTCATACAGTAATATCTGTAGCCCATAGAGTGGTTGAGATAACCTACTAAATAGCAACAAGTGGAATGAGTTTGCAATTTATGCTCATAAGGATTTTATAACCTTACCTCAGCAGGGCAACCCCATACACGAATGTGCGCAAGGCTTGGATTACAACTCTATGTCTGCCATAGTATTCCCCTCCCTTGTTAGATTTGACAATCTTTATTGACTTTACTAATTGGTTTTAAACCTCGATCTTAAAGATCTTGAACTTATCAAGAACTTCAGACTTTTCCTTAAGTAAAAACACATAACTTTTTTCTTTATCTTGGACAACTTACCGCTACAACAATCGATACATGTTTTCAGATCACTAAAGTCAAGGGTTGGGAGAATTCTTTATCAATCTCTCAACCCTCTCCCTGGAAATGCCCCTAGCAATGCTGTACTGTCCAGTCTGAATCTTCAGAAAGGGTTTAGGTTTCTTACCCTTACCCTTAGGCTATCGGGGCTTAGCCTTCTAACTCTTAATTTTCTCCTCTGTTGCGACATACTGGGAAACAATGGAATTGATGTCCCAGGCCTCATCCTGAGAGATGTAGGAGGTAGCCAACATCTCAAACTATCGTGGGAGAGTATTTAGTGGCTGATGCACTATAAGGTTATCAGGAATTGGCACATCAAGTGACTTCAACCTAGTTTGAAGGTGAACCATCCTGATAATGTACTCTCGAACACCTCCTTTTCCTATATACTTCATAGAGAATAGCTTTTTAATCAAGGTTCTCTACTCCACATGAGAAAATACCTTGTATCTTTGGGAAATGCCATTCATAAACTCCTTTGCTATGGTCGTATCTGGTAATCCACTCAGCAGATGATCTGGAATCGACCTCTTGATGGTTAAATAACACATCCTCTTTAGCTGTTCTCGATCACCATAGCTACTGTATCAGCGTATGAGTTGATATCAGTAAGTGGAGAAGGTCTCTCAATATGCATCGCCATATTGACGTTAGCCATCTCCAGGGCAAACCCCACATGTTTCTCCCACTTCTTGAAATTGAAACCATTTAAGGTCTCAATCGTGAAAACATTTTTGCTTACAAAAAGGTGACTGCAAGATAGAAAAGACAATATAAAAATTAGTTTAAATGCAAGACAACAATAATAATGATATCTATACAGAGAATATCGCACATATTATAAAACAACTGTGCGCTGAATAAATAATATATACAACTAGATCTCCACATAAAAGTGATCAGAGTACAAACTATTAACTCTTATGACACTACCACCTGTGGGTGAGGAGATCATTCGAGCAATAGCTTTCCTCCATCTAACGCTTTTATATACATCTCAAAATCTTATATAAGGTCAACACATGTGGGCAGAATAACCAAACATGAGACTAGAGACATCTGTAAACATGCACGCGGTACAATCTAAATACTGATTTGAAAGGCCACTGTGGTGATTACAATCTTACCAGTACCCAAAAAGACCACAAACATAAGGGATACATCTTTATGTCATCTTCACATTCTATATGGGCATAATGTATGTGAAAATCAGTTATAAATGCAAAAAAACCAAATGCACAGTCAAATAATCACATACTAGTACTGAAAACAATGCCTATAAACTTTATTGGAGACTTTTATCTAAAAATTCTTAGTGAGAGTGACTAACGTACTATCTCAAATACTGAACCTACCACACGAGACAAGAAATCTTAAGGGTCTCCTTTACATGCAATTCAGAGCACGAAAATGCACTCAAAACTAGCTTAAAAAAGCTTTAAAAACATTTCCAAAAACCAATTAATAACGTAATAAATCCAGAAAGTTTGAAAAATCATTTTAAAAATTTCCTGACCCAGAAACTGACCAAAAGGACCCGGGGCGCCCTTACAGAAATTTTGAAAATTTTCATTTTTTTAGGTGCTGACGTTAGCGCAACAATGTGCACTAACGTCAGTCGATGTTACGCTACCCGTGGCTAAGGGGCGTGCGTGCTTTGCATGCTCATCGGCTGACGGGGCGTTAGATGCATTTGATGTGTGTCTCGCGTATGCCACCTACACACATATGCACCTACATTATATGGCGTATGCATTGCACTCACTGACATGTGTCCTCATCCCGTCTGTCCACGTGTCGGGATAAGTAGCGGATGTGTGCCCATGGGGTTACGTGGGTGGATGTGGTTGGCCCTTTTTGGTGATTCCAGAACTCATTGCACTCACTAACACGTGTCCTCATCCCGTCTGTCCATGTGTCGGGATAAGTAGCGATTGTGTGCCCATGGGGTTACGTGATTGGATGTGGTTGTACCTTTTTGGTGATCCCGGAACTCATTTTTCACACTTTTTGGCCCATTTTATGTAATCATATATGCAAAAAAAATAAAAAAATGAATAAAAAACAGATGAAAACTATAATGGATGAAAACCAAAAAACCTTCATTTTTGGTAACCCAATCATGTAACCGCTTTGATACCACGTAGGGTAGACCTTATTACATGTCCCCAATCATTCATTAAAGGGTTAAAAATGAAGGAAATGTGGAATACCTAATTTTGGTTTCATCTGAGCTTCCAAAGCAGTTTTCAGGGCCAAAATGAGCTCCAATCTCCCGGGACCTTCACAAAAAATGTACATGGACACGCAGTTAATGCCTTTCTACAGTTTTCTCAAGATGCAAGTGCTCTTAACGGTTCAGAGGATTCGTATGCTTATGAATGATATGAGCAACTGTAGGAGACCTTAACCTTTACATATAGCTTCCATATGGGATTTCTCCATGACAAGCTCGATACAGGTCCGATCCATAATAATCAGGATCTATTTTCTTCCTAGACTTCGACCCAATAGTTTAGAACATTTATTTGGCCACTTTATTGCCTTTGTCTGGATCAAATTACGTAACTTAATCGATAAATTATTGAAAATATGAAAAAACAATTAATAGTTGTCTAAATTTAAAAGGAAGGACAAAATTGTCCAACGCATTTTCTGCCCTTCTCTTACGTTTTATCAATGCCAATTCTAGGTCCTAAATGGCGAGTTTTTCTTCATCATTATTTCTCTACATATTACTCATTTCAACATCCAACTTCTACATTTCAACCTGCACTTTTTGAGCTTCTTCTCTTTGCTTGAGAGAGTCTTTAACCATGGCAATTACTAGATAAGGGTTCCTAACAATGCCTGATTTCTCATTTTCTTTCAAGACAATAGGCTTTACTTTTCTTATAGCTAAGTAATCACATCCAGAAAACAAATATGATAAACAAACCAAATCAACTTCCACATGAAAAAAAAGAAAAGAAAAGAAGAGTACTCGCAAATATTTCCATAAAAGATTCGAAAAAATTTTGGGTTTCTTAATTGGCTTTGCTTTTAGGTCAATAACTAGGAACAATTTGTCCATTCCCTTGGCTCTCAAAACCTACAAAGGCAATATCCAAATTAACTAGACTATATAAGTAGAACTACGATTTCTCCTAAATCCCTTGAACTATCATTTATTGTTTAGTTTTTCAATTAAAAGTTAACCTCCTCCATCCATATCCACAAAAGAAGGAATGATACAAACACAGGAAATACACAAAATTTCAGTTTGACATTCTCCATTTATATTCCTTCTTTCCTCCATTTTTCTAGAAACCAAATAGACCCTTTTTATATTTACCTCGTGTTTCTGCATCAGATATGGTGTAACATCCTGTTTCCATACTAAAGGTTAATACCTAAATTGAATAAATATAAATTGAATTCTATCTCTAAGAGCTTTAAAATTTGACTTAAAGTTGAGTTTTTGGATTATGTCACATATTGGGAATAGTCTGTAGAATTTTAGATATAACTTGCATAATTCTGAACCAAATTGCATGAAATTATTGTCATTAGAAACTTAAGACATAAAGCAACAATGTTTTAGAAGAATGTTTTGCCTAAATCCTTCATTTTCCTTATCAAAATAGCCATGAAAATTTGACCCAAAGGTTTATTTTGAGAGGAGCTGGAATGAAGCTTGAATAAGAGGTAGTGCATAATCGTGCACAAGCATGATCGTGACAAAAGAGGTCATTAATGGGTTGCACGATTGTGATAGAGGAGGATCAATTGGGAGTGCACGATCATGACAGTGAAGGTATACTACTGTTTGAAAACTTTAAACACCCTTTAGTCCTTTGGCCATAACTTCTTTTTTGGACCTTTGATTGACTTGAAATTTAAACCACAAACTCCTCATACATTGTTCTTCCTTTCCACCAAAATTAATGTCCATCTGAATTCATTACAAAGGATTAGTAATTGTCGATTTAGGAGCTTAGGATAATCAAGTGTTTGAGCCATGAACCTTAGTGCATAATTGATTAGTGAACTTAGTGAATGAACTGTTAATATCAAAGCGCCAAAGACATGAGCATAATGGGAATGAAGATGTTCATATGATTGTAATTGTGATTCAAAAGGGTTGAGTTATATATGTTAAGTAAAGGTGAATGAGAATTGAATATTACGAGAGCAAATAATGCTAGAAAAGAAATGACAAGTAACTGAATTATGATATTAGAATAACCAAGTGTTCTTAAGGTGTAAACCTTACAAATGATAAGATTTGAGTGATCAAGAGACGTGATTAAGGAAACACACTCGAAATAGTCAAATTAAGCATGCATTATACAGTGCACCTATATATGTGTGTAAAATTGAATGTTTATGTGATTGTGAAATTAATAATGTGTGTGCAATATATGTATTGCATAATGTTGATATAGGATAGAACGTCCACATCCAGATGTTTCGGGATCAAGGAAGCAAGTGCTAATATGGAGCGTACTGTGAGTAACCTAGGCGGTCTCATTTAATTAATTGTTCGTTTTAAATTATGTTCTGAATTATCTTATGAATGTGAATTTGATTGTGTTGATTCCAGACATTGAATGTTCGAGGCATTTGATGCATGAATGAGATATTGGAAGTGCTCCTTATATGTGAATTTAATGAAATAAATGATTCTCAACGTTTGTGTTAAATACCGGACCAAGGTCCGAGGATGAATGC
Source organism: Erythroxylum incrassatum (assembly GCA_026546855.1). NCBI lineage: Eukaryota > Viridiplantae > Streptophyta > Magnoliopsida > Malpighiales > Erythroxylaceae > Erythroxylum > Erythroxylum incrassatum. The sequence goes on from JANVCL010000004.1 coordinate 7,501,175, forward strand.
GAATGAAAATGCACTAGTAAAAATGACTGTGTAATATTGAGAACTTATGATTGATTAAATTTATGTGATGCGTGTCATTACATGAATATGTGAACAAATAATGACAGTTGTGACCTGAGTAGCTATCGAAAATGAGCTTAAAGATCATAATGTGATTAAGAGTCAAAGATTCACTATGTATAATGAGCCTTGTATCTCCAATGAATAAGGGACAATTATCAATAAGCCCAGTATTCACAATAGATATGGGACAGTTATAAGCACTCGATCATAAAAACGTAATAATTGGAAATGAGTCTCATAAGCATTGCATATACATGTAATATGTATGTTTGAATGATTGAAATGTATTATTGACTTGTATTTGAATGATCGTGAAAATGGTGAACAAAGTATTATGTGATACTACATGATGATAAATAAAATGGTGTGAATTATGTGATTATAAGCGTTGATGTGTTATCTAGATTGAGTGAACCATCAAAGATGGTTACCTCACTAAGTTCGCAAAACTCACCAAAATTGCAACCTTATTTTTCAAGCTCAAAGGAGTTACCCCGTTAGACAAACATGAGCCTAACCAATGCATTCAGATAAAAGATAGAGGTTGGGACCAGTTCATGTCTGCATAGATTTTTCTGTTATTTTGTATTAAAGAATGTATTCCACAATTATTGTATTACATGTACCTGAATAATTTTGTTTTGTAATAACTTTCCAAATTGGAAATGTTTGAAAATGATATTGATCAATGAGTGTAATAATAATAAATGTGATTTTGATGTTTATGAAAGAAAAGAATGGGCCCAATTTGATTATTGGCTTCCCGAAATATGAGTTTGATGCATTTATTTGAAAAAAAATTTGATTGACGTACTGTTTTAACATGCCACCCTTATAGAGTATATTCTCAAATACCGTCGGTATGTTCGTGGTTATGCATTATGAGAGTGGAGTGTTACATGTGGAGTGAAAATGAAAGGAGGGCTATAGTTATAATTTCAAAACCACCAATTCTAGACAGCTTTGCATAGGCTTTTGGGTAACCCAAGTCCCTCATCAACCACCTTATCTTCTTGATTAAGTGTATGATCCTCCAAATCCATAGATAATAATTCACTTCTCTTATTGATTTCGAGCGAGATGCAGATACGAGAAAGAAAGACTTGCTATGAACAAATCTATAACTCTCCTCCCTTTTTAACATGATTCCCATCTGGTAGAACATCTTCGTTGAGATTTAACTTTATGTTCATTGCCATGGGTGGAAACAACCTCATCGACTCTGATAGAGCTGCATGTAAGTAGTGCAACTTTTTCAGCTCATCGTAATTATACTTCTCAATGATTTCTTGCTCTGATGATATTCCGAAGTGCTTTGACTAATGGTAGTATCTCTGAAGAACAGTTTATCGTTTTCCTTGTCTTCAAACTCCATGTTAAAAGTTAAAATCATGAACCTTGATAACAAATCTTGGTTATTTCCCCGATTTTCATCATGCCCTTCTAGCTTTTCTTCTTGTTTTGCTTTTATAACCTCGATGGCAAGCCTGTTAATGATGCTAATATCTTCTTTGAACTTCTTCTTTGATCTGACGTTCAAGTACCTCTCGATCTTCCATAATACAGAAAGGGGAGATATGAATCTTGAGATGCAGTTCTCAATAGCTAGAGTCATTAAAAGTTTTGAATCTTAATATACGTGGAACCCATCTTTATTTTTAAAAATCTAGGTTGTCATCATGGGTCTTATTTAAGATTTTTTAAAAAAATTCCACACTAGTAAAAAAATTGTCATATCAGTAATGGTCAGGGTTCATTTTGAACGTTTTCCAAATGTTATAGTTCATTTTAAACGTTTTGTAAACATTAAGGCTTATTTTGAACACCTTGAAACGTTGGGGTCTAATTTAGATGTCAGCGTAAACATTGTAAACGTTAAGGCTTATTTTTGAACACCTTGAAACGTTAAGCTCCAATTTAGATGTCAATGTAAGCATTAGGGGTTGTTTTGCTTTTTTTGGCCTAACAACTACTTGAAGATTAGACCATTTCAGAACCAGTTTTGTACTCTCCTATTCTATTCTACGACCCACAGTTTAATTCCATTAAAAGACATGCCTACTGTTAAACCCTTCAGTTGTAATAGCGGAATCGTGCAGGCATTGGCGAGCCTTAATTAGTGCTCGACATGCAAAACAGCAGAACAAAATAAAGACTTGCGAGGAGGTAAGGACGAAAAAAGGCAATGTCAAGTGTTGACATACATTGGTGTGCATTGGCTGAAATCTTCGACGAGATATAAAATTAAGATGTGAGACCAAAAGAAGGCTTGAGATGGACATTGAGTGAAAGGTTAGCTAGATCACACACATGACAGGAATATGCGAGAGTTCTAAGGTGGTTTAGTAATTAGATCAAGCATGGTGCAAGTTTTACGAGAATTTCGAACCTTGTATGAGCTAACTTTGGTAAGGTTGGGTTCTTGATGGACCAAGGACTTAGTGTATGCTCAAGTGGATCGACCATGGCTAATGGAGTTGGCATGGGTAAGCATTGGATGGACTAATGTGCTATTAGCTTAGATGACTCATCATCAATGGATAATGCTGGACTCCGCTTTTAGAGCCCAACATTCGGAGCTATTGTTGGGACCCGATCCGGGAACCGGATCCCAACCGAAAAATAGAAACGGAAAAGCGAAACAAAGTGCAGAAAGTCGCGAATCGGAATACGAATAACAAAGCGGAGACAAGTGCTCACATTCCGACGTCCCGGAGAAACACAAAGTATAGAATCGCGTTGGATAACCTAGACTAACCATCCGAAATTCGGTATAATTTTTTTTCTTTTTTTTCCATATATTTCTGTTCTCTTTCTCTTTATTCAAACTCATTCAAAACATAACCAATCCATATAATTTCCCTTTTGGAAATTTATCCTCAATCAACACAGATTCCCACAAAACCGATCACATCTCAAAATTCGGCAATTTAATCACACTCTAATTCTTATACTCTTTATACAAATTTTATCGAAAATCCGGCAGCATAACGGCTGCATTTTGAGAATCCCAAAAATTTAAAACAAAAGAAACTCACTTCTATATATATCCATCCA
>JANVCL010000004.1:7525304-7538493 GCA_026546855.1 Erythroxylum incrassatum
AAAATAAAACATTTTAAAAATTAACTTTTTATCTAAAACTTAATGTTTATTTAAATTATTTTTTATTATTAAATCAATTTTTATTTGACATTATTATTATTTTAAAGATAATTTAATAATATATATTTGGTTAACAGATATTAAATTATAAAACAAAAAATTGAAAATCAAATAAACAAAACCAAAACTGAAACACGCTGGCTATCAAAAGAAGAGCTAAGCATTTTGTAGTTGAATTCACGCTAAATAAGGCGTGAATTCAATTTACAAAGACAGTAAACCCCCACATGAATTCAATTCTTTAACTTTTATTGGTTCCAAACAATTGATTTGACACGGCTTTCCAAACAGCCTCATAATCATCCACTCTTGCACTCACAAATTAGGACCTAAATGACCACAAATGTTATTCCAAGTGAACAATTCGACAGAAAGCCTGAACGAAATGATTAAAAAAAAAAAACAATACAACACAAACAGAGAACAAGGACAAGATTCTCAGCTGGTCAGTGGATCTCATGAAAACCAGTGAAGCTGCATCAATGGCGGATTAAAATAGTGGGTCATTCTCAAATCCGCGCTTGGACTTGAAACTAACATTTTTCTTCAGCTTCAAAGCGTACTTGAGCAACGAGCTCGACATGGAAGTAGCTGGTGAAGGTACATAGCAAAAAATGTTCCATATATGAAAGGACATATATAGAAATTGTTTCACAGATTATAAAATTGTATCGTCTAACATTCACAAGCAATTGAGAAGACGGTCTATTGCAACATTTATTCTTTTCTTTTCTTCAACACATTTCCAATTTCACCAATCATCTATTAGAAACAGATTATATTTTTAATCGTCATATTCTATATCTGACTTCATGACTTAAAATTAACAGAGAAGAGGAGAAATAATTTGAAAAAAAGATATAAACTCAGAACTGCTATGCTAGTTTCATGTCCTAATGAAATAAGTCATCGCTGGTTTTCAAATGTCAACACTTTAACATTTAGTTGATCAAGTAACACAACAAAGGTCCTTTGACTTGGGACTAGAAATGGAGGCACTGTACATGGATGGGGAAGAGAGATTGCTATCACGCCACAAAAACTGATTGGCCAGGGTCTAATTTGCCTTTACAGTTTATTTGCTGCTTCCACCAACCACATGCATAATCTCCAAAATACCCTTCCAAACCCACTACAAAATGAGAGGAATGCACTTAACGAGCGGCATCGGTGATTGGTGTTAGGTGAGGTTGTTGGCATTGGCGCAGTCGAATGGTTGATCGAAAGACTCGACTCACCACTCCTTCGGATTCTCAAGCCTTTGGGCCCCCAACCTACACGAGCCATAAAACCGGACTCACTCAACTCAATGGAACACAGCAAAAGGAGAAGACAAACGCAGAACTGAAGCGTAAAACACAAACACAACTACAGCCACCAACTTATCTCAAACTCCCAATCTCCGGCAAAATGGATCCTAATCTCCATATCCAAGAATCCTCTGAATCGCCCTCTTCCCTATCCACTGAAGAACACACCCAACAACAACTTGCAATTGTACCTTATGCCTCTCTGTCTCTTTCTCTCTCTACAATCCTCTCCAACAACTTCTTCACACAACCTAAAATCTCTGCCTTGTTTTCCTCTGCTCCAAACAAGGTTAAAGTCCCAACACAAGCTGCTTCTCTCACTCACCTTTCTCTTTCTACAACCTCCTCTCCCTCTCCTCCCAGTTTGTCATTCAAGTCCACAATCTCCGCGAATCCTCTCTACAACCCTCTCTCTCTCAACCCTCGCCGCCCATCAGAACCATCTAACGCCGCCGGTATTCGCCGCGCTTCCATCGTTTGGTTTCGCAACGACCTTCGCGCTAACGACAATGAATGTCTCAACACTGCTAACAATGAGTCCGTTTCTGTTTTGCCCGTTTACTGCTTTGACCCGAGAGAGTACGGGAAATCCTCATCTGGGTTTGATAAGACGGGCCCTTATCGTGCCACCTTTTTGATTGAATCGGTCGCTGACCTTCGCAAGAATCTTCAGGCAAGAGGGTCTGATCTTGTTGTGAGAGTTGGGAAACCTGAGACCGTTCTTGTTGAATTGGCACAGGCTATCGGTGCTGATGCTGTGTATGCACATAGAGAGGTGTCTTATGATGAAGTTAAGGCAGAGGAGAAGATTGAGGCTGTTATGAAAGATGAAGGAATTGAGGTTAAGTACTTTTGGGGAAGTACTTTGTATCATTTGGATGATTTGCCTTTTAAGTTGGAAGATATGCCCTCGAATTATGGAGGTTTTAGAGAAAAAGTGCAGGGTCTTGAGATTAGGAAGACAATTGAAGCATTGGATCAATTGAAGGGGTTGCCTTCGAGAGGTGACGTAGAAGTTGGCGAGATTCCTTCTTTGTTGGATTTGGGTCTCAATCCTAATCAGGTATGGTTTCTTTTCCGAGTAATTGGTTTCTGGTATGTTCTAAACTCAGGTTTGGTAGTGATATAGAAATGCCACAAAATGCAATGAGAATGTATGAATAAAGTTGCTAACTTTTTTATTTTCTGGATTTCTAGTGTAAATTAATTGCCACCGAAAAGATCTTTAATAGATAACATATGATTTTGAAAATGTACTTCTTGTCAGTTGCTTTACAAAGTGTAGCTAGAGTATTTTGCTTAGTGTTTCTCAGTTGTTCACTGCAAGGATTGCTGCAGTCTGACCGAACCATAGACAATTTTGTCCTTTTCATTGTTCTCAATACAACTGTAAATACGGCGTGCATAATGCAGGGTGGAAAGCCAGCTGCTAATGCTTCAATGGTGGGTGGAGAAACTGAAGCATTGCAGAGGCTTAACAAGTTTGCAGCTGAGTGCCAAGCGCAACCTCCTAAGGGAATCAATGGAGCCAATGATAGCATCTATGGTGCAAACTTTTCCTGCAAAATTTCTCCATGGCTAACCATGGGATGCATCTCCCCTCGTTTGATGTTTGATGAGCTAAAGAAAACTGCTACCAGGTGTGCTTCAAATTCTTCTCCTTTTTCCTTTTTTTTCTCTTCGATTGTACCATTATATAATTTCATAAGTTATGCCCTCACGAATGGAAATGACTCTATTTATAGAACTGTTTCTGCTGCATCAAAGTTGAATAGTGGTGGTAGCAACTCACCAGACACTGGAATGAACTGGTTGATGTTTGAGTTGCTGTGGAGAGATTTCTTCAGGTAATTTGTGTAAAACCTTGCGACTTATTTATTATAGTAACATTCCCTTCTCATATTTCAACTCTTGTGCTGTAATTAGCTTGAGAATAAGAATAGAAATAACAGAAAAGTTGGTTCACTTCCTTGTGTGTGAAGAATTTACTTGTTATTGGATTCCACTGTTTTTATTAGAGAATGAGAGAAAGGGTTTCCTTCCCAAGTTATCAAGCTAAAGTAGCATCAAATATTTATGTTGATATGTCATGTTATCCGTCTTCTTCAGATTCATTACCAAGAAATACAGTTGTCCAAAGAAACAGCTCGAAGCAACTCCGGCCACAGCTTGTACGGGCGCCCTGGCTTAGGCTAGAATTTATTTAAGAACTGCAAAATGAAGTTGGTGGGAGTTCTGGTGTTTTCTTCGGTGAGAATCTATATACGCAAGCCGTTAGAATGTCGGAGTAGGTTGCTCGAAGGGAGCTATTCCTTGTCAAACTTCAGTTATTTCTGCCAAATAAAATTTATTGATTTTGAGCGTGACTTGATTTAAAAAAACGTGTATCCTTGGAATAGTGTTACTCTGCATGTTATAAGGTTATTAGTTTACGATTTGGGCACTCAATAATGCTTTCTATCTTGGGTTCGTCAAGTATATATTGAACTTGGACTTGCTTAGAGGCATGGCTTGTGACTTCTCCCATCTCTGTTTTAACTCCAGTGAATAAGCCTCTGTCTAATCAGTGCCAGATTTAAATCATGTTTTGGAGCTGCCGATCTCCAACACCCATGTCTTTAATCAGGCAATAGCTGAAAATACAAGGAATATAGCACAACAAAAGATAGAATATAGATATACTCTGTAAAAACTACCAATCAAATGATACCAGAAACTCTAAGAGATGATAGCACCACAAAAATAACCCAGAGCAACATGAGATACAAACATGTTACCCAGGCCCATATCCTAGGACCTCCAAGTTCTGCACCCAATGTTAAACGCCGGAAAACAAGAACAGCGATACATCCTACAGAAGTTGCAAAGAAGACAAGTAGTGAAAAACTGAGTCCTGCAGCATTGTTGATGTGCAACGTTTCTCTATATGCGAAGAAGTTGTAGGCAGTATCAATGAGCCATGGAACGCCAATCCCCACATATATATTCACCGAATTGCTACAAAGTGTAAGACAAGGATCAGTTTGTGTCTTCGTCAGCTATATGCTCCCACGTTGGAGTATACCGAGAGTCAGAAATAAAAGGTAAGAATGATGAAAAGTAATAAGAAAAAATGAAATAGACTACATTGCATATGTTTGGCTTAAATAAACTTTTTAGCGATGTTCCTGTCTCAGAATAGACAGAACTTTCAAAGTATGCTATGTCCCTTTGCCTCAATTCTTAAGGAACGCAGGGATAAGTGACATCATGATTGGAGATTAAAAAGTACAGTAAATTGCTTTGAGTGATTAAAATTCCATTTTAAGTTTGGTTCTAGAGTAATTCAAAATCTAGATATAAATTCTATAGAAGTATGTTTGATATTCAAGTGAATGTGATTCCCTGAAAATTTCTCAAAAATTCCAGATGCATATATAGATACAGATACCAACTCTACTACCCACCAGTTTGACATAAAGACTTCCATAAATTACATACAACGAACCTGCAAGTAATGTTTGCTATTGCAGAGTCTGCTGTTGTTTGACGTTCAGCTGCTATCTTACTTGCTACTAAATCTGGCCATGATGTCCCACTGGCCAATGCCGTAAATGCAATGACGTAAGCATTTATCCCTGCAGAAAATTGGTCATTTTTGAGAGTTAATCTAAAAGACACGGGGTATCTTATTTCTAGGCTTGGAAAGGTAAATGCAAATTGTATTTATAGAGAAGAAGAAAACCTGTGACACAGCTTATAATATCAGTGAGCTTTGTTACAATATAAGCAATTCCACTAATGAAGATAAGAGAGCAAATGAAGGCAACCCATCCATGAGCAATATGATAGGGTGGCACAAAAGCAAACAAAATCCTCCAAGGTGCTATTACTAATTGCCACGAGACTCTTGCTACCCGCAGGAGAGAGCTGCTTAATTTTCTTGAATCTGGACTTTCCAACTGTTTCAGTAACCATATATTAATCAACAAAGAGGAGAATGAAGTTTTTCCATGTAGGAACAGAACCAGATGACAGTAGCTTTTAACTATCAATTTAAGGAAGTTCTAAATTTCCAGATGCTAAAAATAGTGTACCATTATTGCATCCACAAACTGCTGTTTCCAGATAGAAAAAACATTGTGTTCCCTATTTAAGTTTTCGCTGGAGAGTTCTGCTGCATCATCTGTCTGAGGCACTTTTTGATACAAAGGACCTGCAAATTAGGACTTTCAGATTAAATAAAATTTGACTTTCAGATTCATATCATCTTCTCACTTAGAAAATTAAATAAATAAATAAACTTGCAGTCAGCAATTTAGGTCAAATTGATGCTTCCTAAAACAGATCGTATGAATCTTGATATACTATAATGAGAAAATTATAGATCAACAGCTTAATTAACATATCACTTTTCACATGCAAATCTGCTATAAGTATTTCTAATGGGTTTGAGCACCTCTTTATTCTCATTATCTTTCTTCATTTAAACTACAAATATAGCATTAAATTAGTTATTCGACCAAGTGAAGTTCTAACTCATGATTTTGATGATAAGAAAACATGTTATTGTTAATGTCTTTATCTTTAGTGATATTAACAAGTTAATTTCATAAATATTCAAGTAAAAGGTCAAAGATTAATTCCATGGAAGTGCAAAGTGATCAAAGGATCAAAATAAGCAAAGTGGAACACCAAATACAACCCAAGAGAACTTCACAGCAATTCAATTTAAGTGGACCAGGAACAAAAATGAAATTAAGTAATTACATATATATAAAAAAAAAACTATAGTAATCTTTCTTACAACCTTATCTTGGTCATTTCAATGGCTTAGAGGATCCACCATTGCATATTATTTACATGTAAGGCATAATGCATAAATCCTTCCATAATCAAGAAAAATTTTTTTTGAACATATTGATATTCAAACAAACTTTGGAGAAATTTTGAAATGATTCTGAATCAAGTTTTCATAAAAATAGGTTGCTTTGATTCTTTTGAAAAACTTCCAAGTGTTGAAAATTGGTTATTTAAAGTGTTTTTGAAAGTTGATTTTTCTAGGGGTTTGGCTAGCCTAAGGGTTTAACTATCCTAAACTAGAAACAAAAAGGAACGTAATGGGTGTCTTCTGTTAGGCTTAGAGATAATTCAGCCTAAGGGTTTCGTTTAGCTAGCATAACCTAGGAACAAAAATAAATAAATAAATGACGAGTGTAGTTTGTTATGCTAGGGAATACACTAACTGAACCCTTAGTCAAATATATGTTAATGAAATATATGTGGTTGGCCAGCAGAATGTGCCTAATAGTTCAATTGAGAGAGCAACTGAATTGCGATTAAGATATGAATTCAGAGAGCAATTAAATTTTATCTAAGTGATTGAGATATCAATTCAGAGAGCAATAGCATTGTCAAGGTTCTTCTTCACCCCTGACAAGAAGTTGTGTAAAGGATTTCTCTTCACCCTAAGAAAGAAAGATCTATAATGATTCCTCTTCACTCAAAGGAAGAAACAAGTAAGGAAGGCTTCTTTTCAACTATCTAAAATATGAAAATAAAATGTCAAATGTAGCATAGGGAATGAATGTAGAAGAAGGATTATTTGGTGGAACCACTACAAAAAATTTTCCTCGGCTAAAGGTCAACTAAGAACACATGCCTTGACATGAACAATTATCTGCACAACCCAAATCCTTGTCACTTAACAAGTACATGGATAAGTTGATCTCTTATTTCTCAGGTGTCAAAATCCTACATTTCCATCACTAAAGTGTTGTTTTATTGACTGTATCAACTACTTGAAAGACGACTGATAAAAGCATTAATTGGGCTAACCAATTCATTTAGTTTTTCGTGGCCGACTAGCATTGACTACTATGGAACAAATGCTGACTGACTGTGGATAAGTTGTTGAAACATTATAGTTGCTATTTACTAAAACATGAATAGAGTAATTTGGCAATACATGAGTACCTGTCTCATTGTTTGAATGGATAGAGAATATGTCAACAACATTCCTGCTTCCATCTTCGCCACAATCATGTATCTCAGAGTACTCATCACAGACATTGTTCACATGTGTATCAGAATTAGTCTCTTCAGGCACCCAGTCCTCTGGCCTTTCAGTTCTTGGACTTCGGATATCAAAAAGTAGCACAAGAGTTGAGCATCAATATTCATTTATATATGACTACCGTAGATGAACAAAATAAAGTAATGGAAAACATACATAGGAAGAGACAGATAAGGCCAGCGTTTGTCTTGAGCATAAGCATGTGTGAGCAGTAATCCGTACTGCATTACCGTCAACAAGGCCTCCCAAAGCGTGATAACATTTGGAGTCCATACCTGCAGAAGAAAATAAGACGTTGAACTTCCAAGCAATTTCCCAAATTACGTTAATCAGAATCAAGATTAAAGATCCTCTAAACAGTGACAGTTACAGAAGAGTAAGTGCGATGGTGAGGTCAGGCATTTTAATTTGAACTACTATGAGTTATAATTTCGAAAAACAATCCTAGCACAGATATCATTGAGCTTGGAATAGGAAGTGTATAAAAATGCAGTAGATTAAGTAATAACGACCATACAAGAAACAACAATAAATTATGAAACACCAACATCAGTGAAACATCTAATAACTCACCTCTAAAATTATGTAGAGCCAAATATAAGCCCAGAAAGACCAAAATAGCTCCACCAGCCAAACTCCTATATCAGCTATCTTTTTCAGTTCTCCAGCTTTTGGTACAACAACGCAAACGGCATGGATTGGGAAAAGGTCGAATGCCGCAGAACCAACAAGCGTTCCAGGACCCAGTCCTATAGATTAATTCAACCTTAGATCTTGTACTTCAATATGCAAGTAAGAGAATACCTGACTATAGTCTTATCAAGATATCATTGAAGTATAAAGGTATACTGACCTCAAAAGGTTGAATAAATTAAGAACAATAAAACAGGATTTAATTACCAAATAAACAAGGGAAAGGTAGAAGAATAAGCTTTTACAACACCAGTTACAAACCTCCAGCATACAGATCCCCAATGTTGCGAATGGCATCAATAGTAGCTAACGAAATTTGAGGAAAGCTGGTCCCAAATGCCAGCAAAGAAATGTCTGCAATGGCATAATTCCACACCTTTTCATACCTAACAACCTCAGTATTGGTTACAGGATCTATCTCCACGACCTTTCGCGAATGTTTCACGACATTCTCCATAGACCGAAAAAACCGAGCCGTAATAGAAGACAATCCAAGGAAACAGTAAGCTAGGCCTACAACGTAAAGGAATGTCCGAGTCCCAGCTCCAAGGGAAGTTTCAAAAGGGAAAACCAAATAGCTCTCACATCTTTTATTAACACCACCGCCAAATACATCACCAACACTTTGATAACCGACCGGGGCCATGTTTACTAGCCCCGTATTGCGAGTAATATTTTAGCAGAAGAGTAGCATCGCCTGTGTCCATCCAATATGTTAAAAGACAGGAATAAACACTCGTTACTTGGAAAGAAAACAAAAGGAGATGAGCTTCAACTGCTTTGTGATCCTAAATCCGATTTCAAGTTGAAAAAAAGAGATTTAACATAACAATCCGAGGATCATAACGCAATCAAAATTTGTAGTGAAAATCAAAATCAAATCAATCGCATCGCTTGAGGACCCGTTATGTGTTTTCTTCAGATGACTTTATGATTTAGAATAACAATTAAAAGTGCAGGAAATTGGATGTCGCGGGAGACTCACCGCGGACGTGGAGCTCGAACGAGAATGGGTTCCAACTTCCAAGAGAACGGCAATAAGGGCTGGCGATAATAATTTTTTAAATCCAAAACCAGAACTTTGTCATTATTTATGATTAAATCAAAAAATTCGGAAAACATTCAACGGACAGAAAATAAAACGTCGTTATTCTAATGTCAACCTATGCGTTCGTAATTTTATATAATAATTTATAATTGCGATACATTAATAAAAAATATTTTTTGAGTTGATTTATTTAAGTATTAAAATTAATTAATAAAATTTTTAAAAAGAAAAATATCTTATAAATATACATGATGCAAAATTTTTATATTAAATTTGTAACAATTGTTGGTATATTTAATCATAAATTTGATTAAAAATAAGTAATAATAATATTTTTAATTGATAATCATATTTTATTAGAAGTTATTTTAAAATTTTAAAATCATTAATTAGGACAAATTATTTATTTAATTAAATAAATTTTTATTTTGTGCCTTGTTCTATATTAACAAAATAAGGATGAGGCAATTAATGACTAAGGGGGCGGTTGGTTCGTACAGGAGAATGATAACAGGAATGAGAATGAATATAGTAAGGAATGAGAATGAATATTATCATTATAATTATGATGGTTGGTTAAAAGGAAGGAATGATTACTATTACTATTCATAGTGGTTGGTTTGAAAAAATACTAAGAAATAAAAATTTATTATAATTAATTAATTAATTGTTTAATTAATTATATTGTAATTAATTAATTACAATCTAATTATTAATTAATGAATGAATTATATTTTAATTAATTATATTGTAACTAATTAATAATATTTTAATTAATGAATAATTATATTTTAATTACTTATATTGTAACTAATTAATAATATTTAATTACAATTTTTAAATAATTAATAATTATATTTTAATTAATTAATTAATTATATTGTAATCAATTAATTACAATATTTTAATTAATGAATTAATTATATTTTAATTAATTATTTTGTAGTTAATTAATTATTAATAATATTTTAATTAATTATATTGTAATTAATTAATTAATTATAATATTTTAAATAAATTAATAATTATATTTTAATTAGTTATATTTTAATTAATTGTAGTAAGCATACCCTTACTTAACAATGATACTCATTCCTCTAGATTAGGAGAGGAATAAGGTATTACCCAAAACTGAGTAATCAAAATAATAATTTTATAATCATAATCCCTTACCAAACTCAATCTTTCATTCCATACCCATTCTTTTTTTGTCATACCCATCAATCAAGCACACCCTTCAAAGTTTGATTATGACAACGACTTGGAGTTCAGCAGGTTGCCAACCCAGTGTTTGATTGGTTGATACAAGTGCTTCCTTGGTTGACAAATATAGTTTTAAGTACAGAAACAAGAATATGACGTAAAAAGCTATGGGATCTGAATTTAGCCATGAAGGTGGGAGAATTCATGTAACATAGGTGAGAGGAGAAGACGGCTATAACGTGGTCCAATCAATCAAACGTCAGCGCTTAGCTTATATTTTTATTGAAGTTGTTGACTTGGTTTTCTCTGAAAACTACTAAGAGGAATAGATGTAGAAGAATGACAGTAGCAATTTTTATATCAGTTAGTCAATTTCTGTATGTTATATTTTCTAATATATTCTATTTACAAGATCATGCCCTGCATCATGCATGCAAAGATTCTCTGCAATCATTAATGGGAGAAGATTTATGACACCATAGCACTGTAATTTTTAAAGAGAATGAAATAAAATTCTCATTTGTCGGTTTGGGTTGTGTTGGTGTTTTTTGCGGTTGACTTTGCATAAAATTCCCATTTGTCGGTTAGCAATATGAAAGATACCTACGTTTTTGACTACTTGCTTCGGCTTTTGATGGCAATCGGATCCGGTAAAGAAAGTTAGAAGAATAAAAAATACTTAAGATCACCTATAAGACTTCCCACAGCATTACTTTGCATAGGTACAATCGCAACGAGACTTGGGATCTCCAACACAACACTTTCCTCCCAACTACGTCGTGAGTGTAAAAGTAAAAGGCTCTCTGGTCAACTCCGGCGGTGAATGAAAGCAGCCCTCGTTCCCCGTGTGGACTTGTTAATTAACTAGAAAAGAAATTTTGAATTTTTTCTCAATGGGTCAGACCAAAAACAAAAATTGAGTCTTTTCTCTCCGTCTGGTTCTATAAATACCCATTTGGGTAAGTAGTGTTTCATTCCACCATCTTACATCTTTGCATATTAAAGGAAAGGATTTTGGTTACTTGCTGAGTTGTTTTCTTCGGTTTTTCGTGTTTTGTGTATTTCAAACAAAGTACAGCAAACAGACAACAGCCAGATCATGTCTGCTCAATCACCCATTATCCCTCTTCTCACCCCTTACAAGATGGGAAAGTTCGATCTTTCTCACAGGTGACAATTCAGTGTCGTGTCATTTTGTGTCATGATGATATTGTGTGGTTTGTTCGAAAAGCTTTGTGTCGTTTTAGCGATAGCGTGAGTCATCTGGTTATCAGGTTATCTGTTTCGGCTCAAAGTAAACGACTTTCACTTTCTGTCCCTTTGTTATTTGTAAGACTTGGGAAGGTTTTAGTATGAAGTGCTTTATCTTGAAAAGAGTATAGCCTTGTGGCCCCATTGCAGTGAGTTTGACTTCCTTGTCTCGGTTTGAACATTGTTGAAGATTAAAGATTTTACTCCACCAAACTGTCTACTCTTTGGGTGATTTATTGGGATTCTAATGGAAACATGAAGAGGGTGTTTAAACACTTTCTTTCTTTATTTTCCCCCCCTCTTTTCTGGGTACAATGTGCCAGTTAATCAACCCATGATTCCCTGAGTAGTTAGCAGAAGTATACACTTTCTCTCCTGGGTGTATACTAACCAATGGAGGACACGTGAGGATGCCATTCTTTCTTTGCATGCGTTTATTGTTCTTTAAGCCTACTGGAGTAACAACAGATTCAGAGGATGCTAGCTGAACTATTCGTAATTCCATTTGGGCAGATTTGAAATATTGACCAGTATAATGGTGTTTGCAGAATTGTTCTAGCACCACTGACCAGACAAAGATCCTATAAAAATGTTCCTCAGCCGCATGCCATCTTGTACTACTCCCAAAGAACCACTAAAGGTGGCCTTCTCATAGCTGAAGGAACAGGAGTTTCTGACACTGCTCAAGGGTAATTTTCATTATCCAATTAACAAATCTCCTAATTAATCTTACATTCTTGATAACTCGGTATAAGCCTTTATCCTTAAGTTCGTTGGTTTCTACAAATAACTATATATATGATAATATCTTCTGTTTCTTATGCAACACAAAGGTATCCTGCAAGTCCCGGTATTTGGACAAAAGAGCAAGTTGAAGCATGGAAACCTATTGTAGATGCTGTTCATGCCAAAGGTGGTATATTCTTTTGTCAAATTGGGCACGTTGGAAGGGTTTCAAATGAAGGTAAGTTTTTGATTAACATGTCCCATCGTGGCTTCTCATCAATAAACAGATCACTGGTGCAAATGTTTCATGATATTTTTTCACTAACATAATTCACGGGAAATGGAAAAGGAAAATGAAACGTGAATGCTTAAAGCTTATATTGCTTGAATCAAAAAATGTTGAGTGGAAGCATGTTCTATGAGTTATAGAATACAGGCATATAAAGATTCAAGATCATGGATGATCATATTACCGCTGTACTACATACATACAATACGCATTCGAACATAAAAGGCTTAGTTCCCAGTGCAAACCGAGTAGTGAGTTCTTAGGCTTCTCTTTCAATGTATGATTTCAATAGGGACTTTTGCAGGTTTCCAACCAAATGGGCAGGCTCCAATCTCTAGTACAGACAAGCCACTGGCCCCTCAAGTTCGAGCAAGTGGCATCCCAGTTGTGGACTTCACACCTGAAAGGCGACTGAGAATAGATGAAATCCCTTCAATAATCAACGACTTCAGAACTGTGATGTTGCTCAAATTCTTATCAGCCTCCCCTACCTTCAAGATGTTTTCTAACCCTTCTAAGCACACAGTCACAATTCTTGGATCGGGGCAGATGAG
>JANVCL010000004.1:7627157-7643719 GCA_026546855.1 Erythroxylum incrassatum
TATAAGCCTTAGAACTTAAAACCTTAAGTGAACTGCCAATTTTGCCCTTAAAAACTGACATCTTGACTCCAAATTTCAATCAGGTAAATGAAACCATTTGACAAAACTTTCTTCTAGAAAAATATTCCTCTATGGCTTACGAATCCAACGCAACAAGAATCAGATCGATCGGAGCTCTATAGCTCAAGATATTTGCAAAATACTGAAGTTTGTTCTTCAGACTCGAGGCTGAACACTATACTGAACTTCACTCCAAATTCCGAACGTCTTAGAGCCTAAATTGCCAATCGGCTCCTTCATAACATTTGTAGCCCCATGTCTCTAGTTTAATTTGCAACAAGAATCACCACGATCGGAACTCTGTAGCTCCAGATATCCTCAAAATACTGATCGATGTTCATACTTTTCCCATCAATCATCCCACTTTGAACCGATCGATCTCTCTCAATTTATGACAAAACTGATCAATATTGCATGAAAATATAGAAAAATGTCTTAGAAATTCAACGTTTTTAAAATCAGGCCGATCGAATGTCGGACGAAAAAGTTATGCTCAAAATAGTGGAGGGAGGTCGGTCGACAGAAAACTCCACAGAAGTGCCGTTTGGCCAAAACTCCACAGAAGTGCCGTATGGTCAAGCGCTACGGACGATTGCTCGCCCGCTCGCTCGCCCCGCGCATGGGTAAGAGCGGACGCTCGGCCCTGCCGACTGATCCAACCTCCAAACTTCAAATGCTCATAACTTTTGACTCTGAGCTCCAAATTGAACAAAATTGGCATCTATTTCATAGAGAAAAGACCGATCTACAATTTTCAAGAAGGACGCAACAACAAAATCTATCTCTAAAGGGGTAAAAAATGCACTCAAAGGTGACTGGTCGATCGGCTTCACACTAAACAGTATCAGAACTTCCAAAAATCGTAACTTTCTACTCCCTTGTCCAAAAATTTCATGCTTTATACCACTAGAAAGATAAAAATAAGCTCTACAATATTCATGAAAAAATCACAAACTAATTTAGCCTTTAGCTAAGTCAATTTTAAATCGAAGTTTCTGCCCACTATAATGTCATCCTATACCATATTCAAACCTCCAAATTCTATATTTTTCAATTCTCACATCCAAAAATTACAAACTATACATCATTTTAAAGCTATGCAAATTCCCTATAACTTTCATGAAGATCATTTACTCCAATTCAAATCACATCAATATGGCGATTGGCCTCAAAGCACAATACACACAAATTTATACTTAAAATCATTTTCCAAAAACAAAGCAATATAACCTTAACTTCGAAAGATCATACCTTTCAATCCCGATATCGAAATATATCAAACTTTATGGCGACAGAAAGCTTTCGCCAGACACTACAAGTCTCAAGAAGATCATTTTTTTAAATTTGGCTTAAATCAAAAGGTCAACTCTCATCCTCAAAAAGTCAAACTTTCCTTAATTCTACAAATTTTCACACTTTTTCTTTTTATTTCTGGCTTTTTAACTTCCATTTCAAGCATCTCAATTATCTCATTCACTTAAACTATCATGAACCATACAAAACTACAAAAATCTCAAAGTCATCAAAACCCATCAATTTGTTTCCTCATTAATTTTCTTAACGCATAAATTCATCTATAACACAATACATATCCAAAACACTCATTCAATTTTATTTTAATGCTTCTAATTTTCACCATTAATTCCTCAATTAATTCCATTTAATAAATCAAATTTTCAAGAAAAAGGTCAGGGTCTAACAATGTCTCCCAGAAATTAGGGGATATACACAATCATGCAACCAATTCTAAGACATACATAAATACACAATCAATTAATCTAATCACGATTTAATAATTATTTCCTATTAAAAATGCGTGAAGACCATTATTCCCCCTCAAGGTGGTGAATGAATGTGTTTCATTCCCAACTTACTAATAAAGCCTTCAAAGGTTGTACAATGCAATCCTTTTGTCAAAACATAAACTATTTGCTTCTGTGATGAGATAAAGGGGATGCATAATAGGCCAATATCCAATTTTTTTTTAATATAAAGTGTCTGTTAACTTCCACATGTTTAGTTCGATCATACTAAATAGGGTTGTTTATCATAGTATAATTTCAATAAACCTTCCTATATAAATTTTAAGTCATCAAGAACTATTTTTAACTGAAACAACTTGCAAACCCCTAATGGCATAGATCTGAATTATGATCTTGACACAACTTTATGTTTTTTTTGGTCCTATAAAACAATATTTCCTCTCATAAAAATACAGTGTTCTAAATTGGATCTTTATCCATTAAGGAACTTACATAATTTGCATTTGTGTAGTTTCCATTGTAATATTTTCTCCTTTTTAAAATAAAATTCCTCTTCCCAAACTACCTTTTAGATACTGCAAAATTCTGTATATATCCTTGAGGTATACTTCTTAAGGGTTTTGCATAAATTGGCTTACCACACTTACTAAAAGAGCAATGTCTATTCATGTATGTGTTAAGTATATAAATTTTCCAACCAACCTTTGATAGGCTCCATTGTCTACTGCTTGATCCTATAGTGCATCACTTAACCCAGGATTGGACTTAATCGAAGTAGTTGTTGGCTTGAATCTTAATCTTCTTGTCTCTTTTAACAAATCTAATATATATTTTACTGTGAAATGAATATTCCTTGACTTAAATGTGCAGCCTCAATTTCTAAAAAACATTTCAACTTTTCCAGATTTTTAATATCAAATTCTTATAATATTTTTTCTTCAACAGTAGCATCCCTTCTTCATCATTTAAGTGACTATGATGTCATTCTCATACACCAATAACATTGTTATTCCCTGTGTCTAAGTGTTTGATAAATACGATATGGTCTCTATGGCTTTGCTATACCTTATAAATCTTCCAAACCATAGTCTTGGTGATTGTTTTAGTTCATAAAGGGTCTATTTTAATCTGCACACCATTCCATTTGAGATTCAAAGGCAAGTGGAACTTTCATGTATATTTGTTCTTCTAATTCTCCACGGAGGAAGGTGTTTTTAACCATATATTGTAGTAGCTTCTAGCCAAAGTTGGTAGCTAGTAACAATAAAATCATGACAATATTCATTTTTGCTGCTAGTGCAATTGTTTCTAGGTAATCTATCTTGTAGGTTTAGGTGTTAAATCTTTAGCAACCAATTTAACCTTATATCTTTCAACAGTCCTATCATATCTATACTTACTGTGAATACACACATGCATCTAATCAATTTTTTAATCCTCGGGCGGTTCCACTAAGTCTTAAGTTTCATTTTTTTTTTGGTGCATCCATCTCACTTTTCATGGCATTTCTCATCTCTTAATGCCTCGACCATATTTTTCTGGAATAAGAATGATATGAAGATTTTTAAGAAAGGTTTGGTGTTGCTCAAATAGGTTTTGATATGTCATAAACATATATAATGGGTGTTGTGTTAAGATTCTAGTACTTTTTTTTAAGGCGATAGGTAGGTTTAAATCATTAGGTTCAACTAGTGGGTCAAGGTTAAGCTCGTCAACAATATGTTGATCAAGTTTGAATAAACTCGTGGTAGGCTTAATTAGTTATAGGCAATGTCATCTTCTGCCAATGTGGTAAGTTTATGCTATTGCTTATACTAACATTTACTTTTTCGACGTGCACAAATAAAACCAATCAAAATTGTCTTATAGATTTATTACTAAATTATGACTGCATTTCATTTTGGTCGACTGTTGGGGTTTCATTGATTATTTGCATAGGACAGTACAGAAGATACAACAAAAGATAATGAGAATGACAATGACGAAAAGGAAGATCGGGAGGAACATAGCAATGAGAAAGACAATATCAACGATGATTTAAACCTTAGTATTAAGACAAAAAAAAATGATGAGCCTGGGAGCAACTGGTAATGGTGCTCTTTTATGACTGAAAAATCATAAATTCAAGTCATAAAAATAGCTTCTTTGTAAAATATAAAAAAAATAAGACTGCGTATAATTAATAACCCTTCCTCCTTCCTTGACTCTCGCAAAACAAGAAGCCTTACACCCTGAGACAACACTTTATTAGACATACATTTTCTTGATAATGACACTTTAACAAAGAGTAATAAAAGAAATATGCAGACAGAAGTTAAATATTGCCTGATAAAAGGAGCTGCAGGATCTTGTAAAGAGAACCTTTCTCAAAGTTCCAGTCATGTTATAACCATCCTTCAACACAATAGATTTTGTTCCCAGTCATGCTGGAACCACTATTGATTCATAATATTGAAAATCTCCAACTTTTTTCATCCCGGGAGCATGTTATATTGATCGAATCATGCTGTCTTCGTTGTTCGATGCTTAAAAGGGAGAAAATGTATCAATATTCAATATAGCCGGTATCAAAGTTTTTGAGAGACAAATTACTTTCTTAAACGTTTTTAACACATCAAACAGAACTAAACTAGTAGTTTTGCGAAAGGAAACAATTAGGCTGCTATAAAGTTGTCAACAAGACTGCTACAGTTAATACTAACAAAGAAAATCTTGTGCAAAGCACTGACAGTAGAATTTGAAATATGTTCATAATCCATCTCACAAGCTGTTACGAGAATCAATTCTTCACTGCATAACTCCAGAGTTCCTCTCATTTAGGGAGATTTTCGAAGAATCTCTTCAGATGGTATCTCAAATGTTGCTCCAGCATGTTCTTTACCGGGCTTAACCTCTGCGCCAGTCAGTATCAGCATTCACGATTAAGTTTGCATTGCAGAAATTTGGCTAATCACACATAAATGCTTATAGGAAATATTAGAGACCATCGTTATCCCCATGTATTATCAACTAAAAGGAAACAATTCTAGAGCCTAATTATCAGAAACTTCTATTTAAACAGGTTTTAGGAACATTAATGATACTATCAACCTGAATCGACACGCCAACAAAGTGCCATTACGAAGTAACAAACATGAGGGGTACGAATAGTCGGTAGCTAGACGCGAGCATAAAAACAAGCAGAAAAGAGAAGGGGTTGATACGCGAATGTCAAATTACCGTAGCCTCCACGTTCATTGAGTTTGGCTTGGACGATCATGGTGGATATGAAATGGGCGGCTTCACGTGCCTCTTCCAACAGCCTTTGGATGTCGCTGGCGGAGGTCACATGACGGTTCTCCTCGAACTTCTTCCTAATCTCGCGGGCTGATGCCTTGAGCATCAAATCGTCGCCGGAGACGGATTTGTGGGTGGGTCTTATCAGCGCTCTGTATGCGCTTAATGCTTCTCCTCTCATCATCTGTCTGCCTCTCAAAGCCGCACGATGCAGCGCATCACTTGTATAAATAAATGGGGACTGGCTAAACTACGTCGTTTCTGGTAAAGAAAGTCACTTCCCTGGACTGCTCCCTTCTTTCCCTTCTTCCTTTCGTTTTTTTTTTTTTTTTTGAAGCTCCGATCAACTTTTATCGATTTGAGGCATCCATTTTCTTGAGAGAATAGAGTAGAGAAGTGGAAACAGTAGTAAGAACAGTGTATATTGTTTATGGTACGTCCATCAAGACAAGAGTGCAAACAAAAATAGCACCATAATACGCAAGAGCAAAAGACAGTAACAGCAGTAGTTGTACAATCTCAAGGTTGAAAAATGAGAGCCATGAATCCCGTCAAAGTGAATGAGAAAAATATAATGTTGAGATGTGAAAACTTATTCAACCATTCTGCAATCATGCTTCTTGCGGCGGCATCTGTGAATATGATGGGCTTTTTTATCAGCGAAGCTGTTCTCTCCGACACGGACACCATCCACGTTAGAATCTGTATCTGCTCCTGGAAATGGGATAACGACATCAGTATGCATTCTAAATGAATGGACTATGGCAGATTATGATGGGTATACAGTATCATTAGTCTATTCGCAAAGATATTTCTGTCTCAATCCTTTTGAAATGATCACTTTTCTATATCAAAAACCAAATTGATTTCTAATCAACAGAGATCAAGAAGGCAGATCTTGTTTTCTTTCAAGAGTATTATTTCATAAAAAAAATTAAAAAATGATGCTGCTTCCAATCCAAAATATAGACTGCTATAAATGCAGAACACCAACTATGTAGAACCCAAAACAAAAGTAAGGGGGAAGGGAAAAGAATTAAACCTCCATAATGATTGCCCCAAAACAACAATCTCGAATCATCCTCCTCTTCATCAACCTCATCTCCATACCCAAACTCCGCATCTCCTCTATACCCAGGTTCACTTCCGTAACCAGATTCGTTCCCTTGAGGATCATAATTACCAAACTGCCCACACCCCACCATATAATCTCTCTCCTCTCTCTCCCTATAATTCTTGGCTTCACTCACATCCGACGCCCAATTCGCATCCCCATTCCCAAACAGCTCCCCACTCGAGTCTGTCCCCATCGCCACCGGGAAATCGGAACACGTCCCGGGAGCAGCCGAGGCTCCAACGGAGCTCCGGCCAGAAACGGAGCGGGATCCTCGGCGGCGGCGGCGCTTGCGGTCCAAAAGCCTGAAGCTGGATCTCTTGTAGGTGGTAGGGTGCTTATCGTCGTCGAGAAGGGAGAGCTTTGACATGTCGATGAAGTCGATGGAGAAGGAGGTTGTGCGATTGGAGAGGCATGGGCGCTTGGTCAGAGAGTGGGAGTGAAGAAGAGTGGTACTGGTAGAGGTTGCCGCTGTTCGATGGGGTTTCGGAGGATCGGAGTCTAGTGATTGGATATGGAATGGTCTCCATGTATTGAGATGGAGAGTGCATGAATCGATTGAGTGGCGGGAATCTAGGGTTTTGTTAGACATCACGAGAAGGATTGTCGGAAACCCAAGATGGGTTTCTTCTTTAAGTTCTGGTGTCGATTCAAATAATGTACGGACTTTGAGTGAATAGGACGTGGATGAATGAAGAACGGGGAAAAGATACGGAGAGAGAGAGTGTTTGGCAGAGGTAGAGCCTTGCGAGCCAAATACTAACACCCGGCAATCTGAAAAAATGAGCCAATGAGGTCTCACTCTGGCCCACTCGTTTTGTTTGTTTATGACTTTATTTGATAACGTGGATACACTACAATAATAAGTTGCAACAGCATTCGCAGTCTCAACTACAAGACACTGTGCCAGAAGAAGAAGAACACTCCTAGATGATCCAAATTATCAAAACGATCCTCTGCTCGGCGACACGAGTTGATTTTGTTAAAAAAGCTGCATATAATATCCTACAAATCAAACTGCATTAGGATCCAGTGTTTTACGAAATAACTTAAGAGAACATGAATAAATTCCCTTCAAAAAACTAATATGCCAATTCAAAAACCACCGGGCACGAGGGATTTGGATGTTTCAATATAAATCTAATGCAGAACCAAGTGAGGTTATCTCCTCGATTCCTTGGATATCATGCAGGAAATTTCTATAGGTGGCTGCATAATTGCCAAACTGAATTTCAGCCGGTGGATGAACATCAAAAACATAACAGATTGGCTTTGATGTCAGCATCGGTTTCCTGGTGGGAACAATATCAGAAAAATGCCCAAAGCTTGCTTCATCAAATGGGAAGGATTTTCTCAGGACAAAGAAGCTCTCTCTGCCCAACTTTTCCACCTGAAAAATTAAACACATGCCTCCAGATTGATTCATCCCCACAAAGATGTGCAAAAACAACATCAGTAATGCAAAACCAAGGGGCACACGCATGTGGAAACTATGTCGTTCAGTGCAATGTAGTAAACAAAATGTGAGCACGCAAGAAATCTAACACCCAATATTGACAGTGATGCAAAAAGAATGTTCCGCTGGAAACTATACCTGTAGTTGTGCAAACCTAATATTGTTCATGGTCAGGATAAGTTGAACGTCATACAAGTCATCAGATAACATTCTGTGGGCCAAAGACTTGAAAAAATTCTGGACAAGAACCTTTTGCCTGTTCAAATCTTCTGCATAGCTTTCTAAGTTAGCTAGCCAAAATATGCATTTCAGTTTACTCCATGGAATGGGGTTCTCCTTTGCTCCGGAAACAATTGTCTGGTGTGGGTCTTGGATGCCCCATAAAATACTCATACCAGACAATGAAGGGTCATTGATTGTGGTTTCTGACATACAAGTTATTGTAATTATTTTGCATGGATCAAAGTGGCGAACAACTTTAGAGCAAAATTGTAATCCAGTGTCATCCAATAGAAGGATGTACGCATCAGAAGATGTTGGGAATAACTGTAGAAGGGAAGTAGAACTTGCAAAATCATCTTCAGGTAAAGAGGGCATTGTGATTGTTGACGAAGCCGTCGAATCTAGATTATGAGAGAACAAGCACGTTTCTCCATTTCGACATCCCTGCAGATCCACTTCCATAAGCATAATAAATGATATAAACAACAACGAAGACATCAAACTAAGAGGCAATCAGAAACTAGAACCACTAAGAAAAACTTTATTCCCAAAACACAACAGTGCCATTGAACTTGCGGCTCTTCTGCAACAGCTGACTCCTAATTGTTCTTCTGAGTAACCATATCAATGCAGAAAGAACTAAGCGTTATTTCAAAAGGTTAAGGACCAATACACATACATCTCAATTAGCATAAATTTCATCTCCCTGCAGCACTGCAACTGCTATTTTGTCTCCGTAAAATGATAGCCAAAAACCTATGTAACTTTTAAGAAAATCTTCACGATGAAACATGTTCCACTTAGCACAAGTTTTTGGTAAACAGAAAGGGTAAATGACCTAAAATAATTTCATATAAAATTGATGCCCAAAAGTGAAAATACCTTTGGAGTGAAAAAGAATTTGCATTCCGGCCTTTTTGCTTGAGGAGAATGAGAAAAGGCACACCGATTGCCATTCTTGCAAGATCCATTCGCAAAAAATACACATATAGGAGCCTCCCCATAGGTGATAGGCGCACTTTTGTTAACGTCATTATATTGATCATTCCATGTGCTTTCACAATTTTGGAATCTTATCTATTTTTAAGATGAAAAGATTCCAAAGAATTATTAACAAGAAAATGATAACCAAATAAAGGGGAAATGTAATTTTACCTCTCTGATAATTTTGGTAAGCTTTTCAGCCATATCAATTTTTCCAAAATGACCAGAATTCACAAATGGTACAGCTAAGCATTTTATTGTCTCAATAGATGGCTCAGTGTTCTCATCATCTTCAGCAACAATACCCATCTCATTGGGTTGATAATTTAGTACGCATGTGTGCAAGAACTCACAAGGATCATAACAGCTAGGCAGGCCATCACATCTACCCAGAAATTTGGGCCGAAACAGGTGCACTGAATTTAGTATATCTTCATCTGGAAAAAAAAGAAGAAGAGAAACTTAAGAATAACCCAGGAAGGATAAAAAGGAAGAAAAGCAAAAGCAAATCTAATTTGAAATGAATCTTTCAAAAAAAAATCTAATTTGAAATGACGTTTCACGTAGGTAGCTAAAAATGTTTATGAACCCATACACCGCTCTTCGATATGATGTAGTGAAGACCGGACAAGATTATGGAAACAGCACCATTCCTCTTCAATCTTGGGTAGAAATAATGTTGCATCTTCCATTTGTTTTACCTCTAAAACTTCTGTCAAGTATTCAAGGCGATGCTTGTCCTTCAGAGCAAAGAACAAATATCAAACATCACAAAATCCTTTAAAGCAAAGCACATTGTTCAGTAAAAAGAGTATTCCTACAGCAGGGAGAAGAAAGATATTGTTTTACCTTGAATACATGTTGCCAAAATTGATATGCATGAAAATTCCCCAACAAAATCACCTCTTTTTTACCTATTTTCAAATTGCCGTCCCAAGTTCCACCAAAGTGATGGTATACATACTCTGTAAACTGAGGTGGAGAACTGATTTACCATAAGTACATAATTTTTGGAACAGCCATATGTATAAAGGATGGTATCATACCAGATGCTTCTGACCAAATGGGCTAAGAATCGGTAGAGGCAGTGTGTCCATCAATATGCCAAGCAGAATGCCTTCACGCAGTAATCCAATATCTCCAAATTTTAGCACTAGTATAGAAGCATCAAGTGTCAAGGATAAGCTTGCAAGCAAGCGTCCATAAAATGTAGGCTGATACCGGCCTCTTGCAGATTGAACTAATGCACCCATTTGAACAAGCAAGTTTATTGCATCTTCAATAACCTCAGGATTTGGGGGGTCCAAAGCCTTCTGCAATAACACTAGCATCATAATTTCATAATTAGACTGTGCATAATCCTTTTTTTTTGGGGCTGGGTACATACAAGTCATGCAAAAAAGGTCAATTTAATCTTCACGGTCAGCATAAAAAATGGAAGCTAATATCTATTGATCACACAGACTAGATTTTTAACACTCTGCCTTCATCACATACTTATATACACATGTAGATTTCAGATGCATACAATAAAATCAAGATAACAAGAAAATTGATAGGACCCCAATGTTTAATCCTATGATTGATAAGGTAAGCCAGGACAAAGGATAAGTGGTCAACACAGAAATTACAGGAATCTAGAATAGGTTCAAATACTGTTCTAAGAACCTGACTAAATTACAAAAACAACTAATGCATCTGGATTTTTTAATAAGCTGATCAAGCAAATATAGTCATAACTCATAAAAGACTAAAATGCATAACTATAAAAAGACACAGCGAATCAATCAGACCCAACTTGGACTATCTTTAGTCAGAGGGTGATTTGAAACATTCTTGCCCCATCACTAGACATAAGATTGAGCGTATCAAGTATGAACATCATAGGCATACATTTGGGATCATTTATAGCTCTTGATTCAGCACAGCATGTCAGAAGCACTTGTTGCCGCAGTGACAACTTTAGTATAGTTGGTGACTCAAACTCCTCAAGCTTATTGAAAAATGATCTTGTAACCAATCGATAAATGTGGCCATCACAAGTTCGACCAGTCCTCCCTTTACGTTGATCAGCCTAAAAGATAATTTAAATAATTAAACGAAAGAAATCATAGAATTTCGACCCCTGCATAATATGCTCTCAATACCTGAGATTTAGAAATCCAAACAATCTCAGTTGAGTCCTGCTTACTGGTATTGTCCCAGAAAACTTGCAAAGATCGACATGAATCAATCACATAGGCTACTTGAGGTATGGTCACAGATGATTCAGCAATATTTGTTGCCAGTATCACCTAGCAAAATACAAGTGAAAATGCGCAATGTTGGTAAGATTCAGAATTATCTACCCTCGACCAAAGGAGTAAAGATCTCAAAATTATTTGCAAAAGGCAGGGATTTAATAGTTAATATTTAATTCCAGAATCTGTAACATTCTATTGCAGTATGCAGCCTAGTACGTAAGACCCTACTGAATCTGCTTAACCCAAAAAAAAAAGGAGGATCATCACTGAATAGATAAGTTACAAGAGGCCATCACAGAAGAATGCAAATTTCTTGGAAGATACGGGCAAACCAGAAATTAAGACATTAGCCTCAATATTATCTTGAAAACATTTTAGTCAAAATACAAGTTCGAATCCTGTTTCCTAATATGAAATTGAAACTATGCAATCGTAAGGAGGTAGCAGCATACCCTACGGTGGGTTTTCAGGACTTTCATAGCCATGAGAGCTTGTTCAATGTCAATGCTTCGATGTAGGATATGAACCTTGAAAGATGAACTAAGAGGCAGCAAACGGAACCACTGCTGCTCCAAGTCAGCGTATGTTGGAAGAAAAATCAAAATGCCCTTTTCAATGTCTGGTTCATGTTCATGAATGTGTATAACCAAATCATAAATAAGCTCATGCACTTCAGGTTTCATATCACCAGCAGCAACAGTAGGGCTATATCCTGAACAATATTCTGAACTGATTCCAAGCAATTCAGATACCTAGTCCACCCAAAAAAAAACATTAGCAACATTATCAGAAATGCTATCAGATAACAAGTTAGAATGCTCCAACACTACCTCTTAGGTTTATCATGTGTTTCAACTAAAATTGCAACAAAATATTCATATCATATCCTACAACATTATAGGAAATTAGGCACAAAAAAGTTTTAAAAAGCAAAGTCGTACAACTGATGTAATTGCTAAGCTTCAGTAAATAAAATATGAAATTGAAGAACATGATCTAAAATCATTCAAAAATTGTGACCCCTCTCTAAGAAATTTGAGTTGGATTACCCATACAAATTCTTTTCTAAATAAAAGAACAGAAACAAACCAAGTAAGAGTTATTGCCTGCTCAAGATATGTGACTCTCTGTTGAAAAATGGCTTGCTGGCCTGAACTGGGAATCGCAAGCACTTGAACTCTTTCATCCCTACCAAGATCTTTAAAGTAATCCCGGTATCTTGATATATCAGCAGTTGCAGACATCAATACCACCCTGAGAAGGCAAAAAATTTAGCAAAATCTTAAGCAGCATTATTCGCAGACTCAAAATATGGTATGTCCTATATATGACACAATAGCACATTACAAATGATCTTACTATCCATAACAATGGCATATTGGATAGTAAGATCATACACAGAAGTAGGAGGCACACCTGAGGTCTCTGTTCTTTAGTAGAAACTGTTTCACACAAACAAGAACAAGATCAGACTCAACCGATCTTTCATGCACTTCATCAAGAATGATAACCTTGTACTTGAGAGCACTTGATCCTTTATCTCGCATTTCATCCAACACCACTCCAGCTGTTTTAAAGACAATCTTTGATCTGCAAAAATAAAGATTATACCAAAACAGAAAACATAAACTCCTTGAAATTAAAAAGGGAGGGGGGTTATTGAGGCCGTAGTAAAGCAAAGACATAGGAAGAAGAAATCTTTAGGTAACAAACTCAAGTACAAATCAGTTATTTGCATTCACGTACTTGATCATGTCATGTGAGGAATAAACTTAAATAATGTTGAAACCTGAAACAGGTACGAACCCAAGCATAAACCTCGCACATTTTTTTTTAATTTCTTTGCAAGGTAGCGAACTGTATCCAAAATATGTACTACCCTCTGGCTAACACCCTTTTCACAAGAAGAGTATCAATAACAGCAGTTCATCTGATTCCATTGATTATAATTAGCAGAAAATATTTTGTACCCCACAAATAGAAATGCATGCCTAAATGATTAATTCCAGAACCTCAAAATATAGGAACAGGAGAAACAGAATTTCTGCATTTTCCATACATAGGCAGCCCGGAAGCTGGTCATTTGCTAATCATTCTAATCAAAACTTTTTCTGAGATGTGGAAAGTACTTGGTAAAAAATGATGTTTGAAACAGGACAAAGGAAATGATATAATGAACGCAGAAAATCACTTGAATAGCTCAAAGTTGCTAGAAAAGAATGTCTTAAAACCAAGAGAAATTGTGTAGAAAGCCACCTTGGTGATAAAAGCTTGGAATGCCCTATGTGGTATCCAACCTCCCCTCCCAATTCACAGTTGCGAGCTTTAGCAACTACTTTAGCGATGGCAACAACTGCGAGTCTCCTTGGTTGTGTACATAGAATGGGCTCCATGTTTTTGTCCAGAAGAAACTGGGGAATTTGAGAGCTTTTTCCTTCAAAACAAAAATGGGTAGAATTAAAATGTGAAACAAATTACAGACAACATCAGAAGAAGGTTGAATATTGGTAAAGCTCGTTAGAATAATCATAACAACAGCCGTAGAGAAAATAAGCTAACATAGAAATTTCATTTTACTTTTCATTTCATAAATCCCACCTTGCGCCTAAAAGCACGCAACACATTACAGTATTATAATAGCAAACCAACGGAAAATATCAACTACACCAGATGATTCAAGCAACATTCACTCGGAGGTTAACGTACGGAGAGCAAAAACTAAAAAGAAATTACAAGGTGAACAGCGCTTCTCGAAGAGTCCTTACGTTTTTTCATTAGACAAACAAGACTAAACGACTTACGATGAAGAAAAAACAGAAACAAATGACGGTTCAAACTTGATCCTCACGAATAAAGCTAAAAAGCGAGAGAATAAGGAGCAAAAGTCGAGTGAGAGTACCGCAACCAGTCTCGCCGACGATGAGAGTGACTCGATTTTCCAGGATTTTGTCAACGATCTTCTCCTTCATAGACAGTATCGGCAGAGACGCGAAGTTGGAGTTGGACGGCTCAAAAGTAGCGGAACTCGAAGAGCTAAGCGCATGTGTCGGAGAAGTAGGCGCCATCTTTGCCAAACGCTAGAGCTCGTGCAAGCAAACTCTAGCTCTCTCAAGTCTTGCTCTCTTCTTCTTCAACTGTACGGAGAGAGGGAGAGGCAATGCAGATGATTTCTTTTTTTGAAGAAGTCTTTACGCATGGATATAAATAAATATGTGGCTACTTATAATTTGAAAGGGAACCATGGGAGATGATTTGCTACCACTTTTGGGTATATGAACAGAGCTGAGATGACTTTGGCTATCTCACACCTCAGTCGTTCGTTTCCTGTAGGAGAAATCACGTATGGGCTACACTACTACATGTGATCGGGGAGAGGCTAACCTGCTCAATGTTGTCTGCAGCTCAAAAGTCGAGTGATCCATTACTCGCTTGCGATTTAGAGGCTAGGTACGTGGACGCGATGCAGCTGATTGGCTAACGCGAGTCCTTCTTCCGCAAGTTAAACGGTACAGTGTCCTTCAAATTTCTCAGAATCTTAAAGATTGTGGAGCCCATGCCAATTCTTATGGTGTGGACGATTTGATGACTTGGACATTGGACGGTTGCGATCTCGTCTACGCAAGGTCTACGCGGTCAGCGTGTTCTGTTTGGTAAGTAGCCGGGTCAGGTCAGGTTTCCTCTCCGGCTAAGGAAATGACCGCTTAAAGAGAGAAGATTATTAAGCAGCCCAAGAAAAAAGGAAATGATTGGAATTTGGAACGACAAATATTTGAAAAAATACAAAAAAGTGCCCGCCCAAGTTAATCAATGTACATAAAAGGAACATGATCACGGTTGAGAGGTCAGGATGATTGAAGGAAATAACAATCTGTAGTCATTTTGAAACATATCAGAAAACAATAATCCTTCAAGGGTATGATGATAATGTAATATTTTCATTTAAGGAAATCTTCAAGTTGATAAGCCCAACAAGAATTTGAAAAGTCAACAAAGATTCCATCGAATTATTTAATAAATTTAAGTCGTATTAGAATTCAATCATTTTCATAATTTCATTTGATCCCAAAGGATTACGAATATCTGATGCATGTTCATGTTTTCAAAATCATTAGTTATTATCATGTTTAAATGGTTAGTCTGGTATGTGATAAAATTGGATAAAGAATAAATAAAATTAAAAATTTTAAAGTATAATTAAAATTTTATTCTTATTAAATTAAAAGTTTGAAGTTTAATCGGAAAAGGAGTATTAAAAAAATTAATTAATTTATTTTAGTTTATAAGAACTTATTAATTTACAAAAATTGATAGATTGATTAATAAATTTATTAGTTTTTAACAATAAGGATTATTAAAATAAATCAAACCAAAAAATTAAAAACCAAATAGAAAAAATATACAATTCAAAGTTTTTATAGTTGAGATAATCGAATTGATTAAGTTTTTCAATCATTGCTTTGTATGCCGAAACATGTGTGCTTTTATCGTATAGGTCTTGCTTGGTGAAGGTCTTCGTTCACCAAGCAAGACCTATACGATAAAAGCACACATGTTTTGAGTTATTTTTTAGCAAATTTAGGTATATTTGATTGTTTAATTATATCAAACTGTTGATAATTATATTTGGTAATCAACTGATTAGGTTGACAGATTGAACCCAATATGTGATTTTTATAAATGCTCTTTGTGACGAACGTTTTGCTTCAGCGACAAAAAAATTAAGAGACGAAAAGATAATTATGCCCAAAAGTTATTACAAAAGAGAGAGGAGAGAGGAATATTAAAAGAGACCAAAATAAATAAGGATAAAGAGTAAATTCAATTTACTCCAAATTAAAAAAAATTTAGTTTATTACCAAGTTAGAAATTTTCAAAATAAATTTTTTTGTTTCATATTGGTATCATTATTTTTAAATTTTATTTTATTTTTAATTAAATAAAATAAGTGTCATTAGATTTGGTATTATACAATACAAAAACCGTTATCAAATTATTTTATACTAACCAAAATTTTCTATAATAGATTCAAAGATTATGTTGGGCAAGAAAATTTTAAGTTACATTTATTATACTTAAGAATACTTAGATTAAATTTTGTAATTAAGAAAAATTACATTATCAAATTTAAAATATATTTAAATATTTAAATATTTTTAAACATAAAAATGTTTCTACAAATAGTTGTTGTGTCCAGTGTTACGAATACAGTACCGGACTTGATACCGGATTGGGTTCTGGTACAGTACTGTAAGGGTACCGTTTTAAGTAATTTTTTAAATTTATAAAACAGTCCATGAATTCTTTTAAAAATTAAAAAAATAATCAATTGTCATATTGTACAGTTGTACTGTATATTTTTAACCATTGCTTCAAAAATCATAATAATAAATAATAATCACAATTTTAATTTAATTTATAAAATTAATTTAATAATTATTAATAAA
>JANVCL010000004.1:7647593-7661284 GCA_026546855.1 Erythroxylum incrassatum
ATGATGATTTCATTATTTTATTGCTCTATGTGGATGATATGTTGATTGTTGGTAAGAATGTTTCAAGAATCAACAATATGAAGAAACAACTAGATAAGTCTTTTGCTATGAAAGACTTGGGATCAGCAAAGCAAATTCTTGGCATGTAGATTATCAGAGATAGAAGCGCCAAGATGGTTGTCACAAGAGAAGTACATTGATAAAGTACTTCAGAGATTCAAACTGAACAAGGTTAAAGCGGTTAGTTGTCCTCTTACTAATCACTTTAAATTGAGTTCCAGAAAGTGTCCTTCTACAGATGAAGAGAAGGAAGAAATGTCCAGAGTTTCATATGCTTCAGCAGTTGGAAGTTTGATGTATGCCATGGTTTGCACACGGCCAGATATTGCTCACGCAGTTGGAGTTGTGAGTCGTTTCCTTTCTAATCCTGGAAAGGAATATTGGGTTGCAGTTAAGTGGATTCTCAGGTATCTTCGAGGATCATCCAAAATATGCTTATGTTTTGGAAAAGCAAAATCTGTGTTAGCTAGTTACACAGATGCAGATATGGCTGGAGATGTTGACTCAAGAAAGTCTACATCAGGTTACTTGGTTACTTTTGCAGGGGGAGTTGTGGCATGGCAATCAAAGTTATAGAAATGTATTGCACTTTCTACAACTGAAGCGGTGTTTATTGCAGCAACGGAAGCCTGTATGGAGTTGCTATGGATGAAAAAGTTCTTTAATGAACTTGGTATCAAGCAAGAACAATATCAGCTATTTTGTGACAGTTAGAGCGTTATTCACCTTGGTAAGAATGCCTCTTTTCAGTTACGATCAAAACATATTGATGTGAGATATCACTGGATCAGAGATGCGATAGAGACGAAACAATTACGGTTAGAAAAGATCCATACTGATGAAAATGGATCAGACATGTTAACCAAGATTCTACCAAAAGGGAAGCTCGAGTATTGTCGATCAGTAGCAGGCTTAATAAAGCCCTCCATGTAATCGGGAGGGAGAGATTTGTTGGAGATGAGTCCCTCTCACATGGAGGGACTCCATTCCAACCTTGCGGCTGCAGCATTTGTTGAATAGATGAATTGTTGCCTTTGTTGAATGTCGCATGCTGCATGCTTTTGTTGAATGGAGAAAGACAACTGCAAAGACAACAACCTCACGCGGTGGAGTGCCTATATAAGGCACTCCTTGCTTCATCATAATACACAGACAATAGAAAATAGAGAGAAGCAAAATCAGAGTATTGTTTTGCTCTGAAGTTAGGAAAAATATTCTTAAAGGGTTGGTGAGTGACAAGATAGTGAGGTTAGTATTTTTAGGTTGGGAAACACCATATGAGCCACTATTTTGGATTATCTCTGTATATCTACTATTTGTAATAGTGGAAGAAATATTCTAAGTTTTGTCCGTGGATGTAGCCCAAAGTTAAAGATAAACTACGTTAAATATTCTGTGTCCATTTTACTCCTTTTATTTTTCCTTTTCACAAAATACACTCGCTGCACCCAACAGTTTAGTCATGCCATTCTGTTGTAGCAGATCTTTAAGAAACAAATATTCACGCCGTGCTCCTGTTAAGTCTAAATCAAGATCTCCAGGTTCTTGCTCGCTTTTGGTCTGCTTCAAAGCCACGATCTTTGTCAAGGTGAATTATATGCACATATGCATTTTCTTTTATTTTAGATGATGCTTTTGTTAAATGCGTTTTGATTTGGCTCTTTCAAACAATAACCGTATAGGAGACAGTATATGAGACATTTTTCAGTTTGTTTCTCATTTATCTAAAGGCCGTGGTTTAATTTAGGATCGTTTCATTGTTGTTGAATTGAATGGTCCGAAAAGTACTGAAATATGATAACTGGATATGCTACAAAGGATCCTGGCATTTTCCTGCGGTTGTTGGGATTAATGTAGCCATATGCATTACGGTAGTGTTCCTCCTACCAAGTTATGAAGAGAGCAAGAAGAAAATGCTCCATGCCTACATCAGAAACCTGTATTAGCTATGCAAATCTTGTGCTTGCCAACTTCAGTGGGATTATGCAATTAGTGCAACTTTAATTTCTTACATGTCAACTTAATTTAAATTGTTTTTGATTGTAGTTCTTAATAGTAGTGGTCGTGCATGAACTCTGGTTGGTTTTCCATGTGGTAACTGAAAAGCAAACCCAGATTTTAAAGCCATCATCATTCAGTTTCATTTTGTTATATTAAAATTGCCTTGTTTGAGATACGCAGCAAACTGGCGATTGGATATTAGGATCTTGATGGGATATGGTTCAGTTCCTGCATATTTTTGGGTTGTGGAGGTATGCTGTTTTTCAGCTGGGAAGCTTCTAAAATCTTCATGGTGTCTCTGTTTTAATGTATTTTAGTATCATATATATACATGGGAGCCAGATTGGGACTGGAGACTAAGAATTGCAGTATAGAGGTGGATTTCAGAGAACTAAAAGGCCAGTAGATCTTGAGCCACAAGCAATCTGTCACTGTAATTTTCTACTCCAACAATTGCCATGCTTGTAGGACCTGCTTGCTGGGCACCTTCGATAGGGTGGTGCAGTAGGAAAGCATGCTTCTGTTCTGTCCAATTTTTGATCTCGTGTAGACAATTTTTGATGTCTCAAATCTCCGAGAGCCTTGGTCTCTTGACGTGATGGCTTGTGTAGATGGAGTTGTGTCTGTTGCAGTAGAGCTTAATTATACCTGCCTTAGTAAGAAACATTTAGATGATTTATAAAGAGAGTATACTACCAACAACCTACAGTACACAGATAACTACATGAATACTTGAAGGCACATATTTGTGTTGTCAAGGACCTTTGCAGTGTTCTAGTCTTTACTGTAAAGGCACGGGCATAGCAAATTAGCAATGGCTGCTTTGTACCATTTTTTGTGTTGCTATTTATACCTTGCAGCGGCAAAAGCAGAGCAGCGAAAGTCCACAGAGGCTTAGTGTTAGCAGGAGTCCAAGACGTAGCAGAAGCAGAAGCAAGAGCAAGAGTTCATCGTCTCTTTGAACGCTATTGCTACTATTAATAATGTATTTGATTCTTTCCCTGTAATTCAAAAAAAAAGAAAAATGTATTTGATTGTGTGACAGGTGAGATCCGATAACGAGAACGAGTGGGTTGAGGTTAACGAGCATTCTAGTTATGTATGGGAGAGCAATTAAGAGGACTGTATGCTCTATCCTGTAAAAGGATATCCATACTATGATGTCATCAGCACGTCTTTCGAGAAAGTAATTGATGTATTGATTGGCTCGCTACTTAAGCTGTTTAATCTGACATTAAAATTACCTATTTTGCCACTACACTAATCAGGTGCTATCGTATTTTATTAGAGAATTTACTAAAAATCTGTTCGTGTAATTTTTTTTATTTTCTGTTTCCGTAAAAAAGAGAATATTCATAATACTACTACTGGTACTTGGAAAAGATGTTTTAGGGTTCATCTGGATTGGTACTTCAATAATTGATGCCTACTTGTTACTTGGATATATTAAGGGATGGTTCAACCACGACAGCCCGTGCTTTTTAACATTCAATGGTTGGTTAGGATTGGATCTTACCTCTGAAATGAATTGGACGGTGAACATGACGGGTGAGGGTGAATCCCATTCTCATATAGATTAGCCCAGTTGAAGTCATATCATATCATATCCAACAGGGGGGGTCCACATCCACACATCACAGGCAGCGGACCGTTGCTTTTCGTAAGACGACGTCCGCCACAGCCCAACGTCAATCTTCAAATTCAATGCTACAATCATTACATTGAAAACAAATGCTGATAGTTTTGCGTAAGCTTAACCTATAAATTGTTTAGATTAATCAACGCGAAAACGAAAAAGGTTGTTGTACTTGCAATTTGTGGTCCGACTCCGGCCGCTTCTGTCTTATAAGAAACACAAATGCCACAAGCTTCTTATCAACCCCGCGAATCCCCACCACAACCGTCTCCGGCTCCCCTCCCTAGGCGGTCACCGCCTACCATTTGATTTGATATCGTCATCAATATGTAAAATAGTAAACATTACTGAGAGCTGAATGTCGGATTCTGTGTGAAAAAGGAAACCAGAACTCCCGCATCCCAATTTATGCCAATCTCGTGCCATGACCTGATTCTGTTTTATAAAAGAAATACGAAACTGCCACATATCCCGGTTTATCCCAATCTCTTCTGTTTCATTTCTCAAAGCATCGGAGATGACGGAAAATACCCTTTTCTGGAAGCTCTCTGACGACGTTGTTCTCAAAATATTCTTCAAGCTAGAGGACGACCCTCGTAACTGGGCACGCCTCGCATGTGTGTGCACTAAGTTCTCTTCTTTTATACGCAACATCTGCTGCAAAACTAAGTGCAGCGCCACTATCCCCGCCGTTGTCGCCGATCTCCTCTCCTCCTACTGCTCCTCCTCCTCCTCCTCCGTTACCGGTGGCTGGTCCGCCCTTCACAAGCTCGCCGTCTGCTGCCCTGGCCTCTTCCACACCGGCGTCCTCCTCGAACACTCCGATTTCGGCCTCGAACGCGAGCTCGGGCCCAATGAAAACTACCCACGAACTGAAACGACATCGGTTGTGTCCTCCTCTAGCTATCCCGCTCCTAAACCCGAAGCGACATCCGACGATTGCTCGTGGTCCTTGTACGACGACCTCTATTACGATACCATTTACAACGCGTCAGAATCGCGAGATGGGGTTAGCGAGTTACGGGAAGAGGTTGCTGATAAGATGGACGTGAGGGTCGGTGGCGATTTTGCGGCTTGTAAAAGGAGAAAAAACTTCAGATCGCAACGATCTCATTTGGCGTCTGGAGTGTGGAATCTGAGCAGAGAGCAAGGGAACAAGTTGCTGGCGAGTCGGTTCCGGGGGGATTGCTTGTACCTGTGCGATTGGCCCGGTTGCGTACACATGGAGGAGAAGCGGAATTACATGCTTTTTAGAGGCATTTTCAAGGACTTCAAGCGGTCTAGGGTTTGGAGAACGATAAATGATGGGAATAGGAGCAAGATTGACTTGAATTGTGCTTTTTGTGGGTGTAAAGAGACGTGGGATCTGCACTCTGCGTTCTGTTTGAGGAGGGTTTTTGGGTACCATGACGATGGCGAGCCAGTTGTTCGAGCATATGTCTGTGAGAATGGGCATGTCTCTGGGGCTTGGACCGATTTACCCTTGTATACTTGATCGGTCTCCTTATGGGTATTGTATGAATGCTTATTCTCTTGCACTCAATAGTGTTGGCTGAGTGTTTTAATAATTTAGACTTGGCCCTTATGTTATCTTATTATGTCGTGTGAGGTTAATGTATTTGATTATGTTAACCTTCACTTATAGCTTTTGAATTATGAAACTAGCAGACTATTTCACATCCTCATTTTATCTGTCTGTTATACTTTGCTTTTAGGTTGGGAAAGATGTTGGGTAGGTTCAGGGAAGTCTCTTAAGACTTCGTCTTCATGCTCTCCTTTTTCTGCACAGCCTTTGCTTTTGCATAGAAAGCTATTTTAGAGAGTGAACTTTTATCAAATAGATAACCTCTTCTTGTAAATAGTTATAGTGCTCATCATCGTCATCTAATTCTAAGGATATTATTTGATGGCCTTTGTTTTGTCTGGCCGGCTTTGCACTTCTCAAGGAAAATATTATTTGATTCCCTTTCTTTGGCTTTCTTGTTATTTGATTCCCTTTTAGATATGAAAATTCAAGCGACATTGGATTCACATCCATCTCATTTGGCCTGATAAAACTATACAGACATATTCTCTTTTGTTTCAATTTGACTATTAAAGAAATTGATTAAAAGTTGTATATACATGTCAGCAGACTGCAGATATCAGTAATGTCAATGTGTGCATATTTTTTCTCAATGAGCCAAGACTTAAGAGTTAAGACTACTGAAGTCTGACAATCTGCCCTGACAATTTTATATGTACCAACAATTTTAAAAACACTTGTCGAGACATAAAAAACAAACTTGATAGAATATATCAACTTGTTGGAAAAAAACAAAGAATCCACTGCACAGACAAGTTTCTATATAAAAAAAAATGTTGCTAACTTGATAAAAACTGAACGTGACATTATGTCTGTTCTGCGGTAAGCGTTTCATATGAACCTGAGCAGACTACTAAGGAACCCAGTTACAAGAAACCTATTCTGTAAGGAAGAATGTGGAGGCTTCATTCTTCGCTAACTGTGCTACTAAGCTTAGCAGTATCTGTCTTTTGTACTGATGAATATAGCAAACAGGACTTCCCGCCAGGCTTCGTATTTGGTGCTGCCACCTCTGCTTATCAGGTCGCTAAAGCACGTCCATCATTTCTGTTACTGAAAATAAAGCTATCCATGTGTTTATTAGCTTGGAATGCTTTGAGATTAGGTGGAAGGAGCAGCAAACATGGATGGTAGGAGTCCTAGCATCTGGGATACTTTTACTCATTCAGGTCAGAGGCTTTCTATGTTTAACTTCCTCTGTTCTGTTTGTGGCTTTCTCGTTCCTCTCGTAGTACAAGCTCCTTTCCGGTTACCTCGTCAAAACTTTTAGCCTGAAAATCGAACTACAGGCTTTAAAATCTTAAAGATTTATTAGCTACTGCGCTTTCATCTAACTGAAATTCCAGGAAACTTGCATGGTGACACTGGAGATGTGGCAGTTGACCAGTATCATAAATACAAGGTATATATATAATTACATATGGATAAACTTAAATGCAAACTTAATAAATCATTAGAGGAATTTATATTCCTTGCTCCTATAATTGGCTTCATGTAATCTACTGCAGGAAGATGTCCAACTTATGGCTGAAACAGGATTGGAAGCCTATAGATTTTCCATCTCTTGGTCGAGACTTATCCCGAGTACGGAAATTTCCAAGAAATAACAAATTACTAACAGTTTCTTTTGTTCTTTGGCCATACATTAATTTTCTTAATTTACGACTTTTAGATGGAAGAGGAACGCTCAATCCAAAAGGATTGCAGTATTACAACAACCTCATCAACGAGCTTGTTAGCCACGGTCAGGAATAGATCCCAAGTTTGAGGATAGAGAAGAATAAATATGTTTTCCTTTTTGGTTTTGAATTTCCAATTTCTAGCAGAAGCAGTATTTACGTTTCTCTTGATGAAACAGGAATTCAACCACATGTAACTTTAAATCATATGGATCATCCCCAGGTACTTGAGGATGAGTACGGAGGATGGCTGAGTAGAAAGATGGTGTATAGTTCTTCAAACATTTCACCCTTTCTTTAGTTCGCTGTTCTTCGTGTGGAGAGGGCCTGAGTATCAGCTATATATTTTGGTGAATGCAGGGAAGATTTCACAGCCTATGCGGATGTGTGCTTCAGAGAGTTTGGAGACAGAGTCCGGCATTGGGTTACTATAAATGAGCTTAATATCTTCGCAATTGGAAGTTATGACTTGGGAATGCTGCCACCTAAACGATGCTCTCCTCCATTTGGATTCAACTGCTCCCAAGGCAATTCCACTTACGAGCCTTACTTGGCGGCTCACCATATGCTTTTAGCCCATGCATTTACTGCCAGATTGTACAGGACAAAGTACAAGGTTAGGTGACATTTCAATCTAATGCATTATTTCTTACTCCTTAACCTCTCAGGCGGAGTTAAAATATGCCTATTCTTGTTACCCTCTCTTGATGCAGGAGAAGCAGCATGGATTTATAGGGCTTAGCCTCTATGGTTTTTGGTTCCAACCTCTAACTCACTCAGCAGAGGACGTGACTGCAACTGAGAGAGCAAAAGAATTTTTTCTTGGCTGGTAGGTTGAGAAAAGTTCATCGAGGGTAGTTGGAATTGAATAGATATCTTTATCCCCTCTCCTGATCCTGTACATGTTGCATGCAGGACTGCGAAGCCTTTGGTGTTCGGAGACTATCCTGACATAATGAAGAAACTTGTGGGCTCAAGACTTCCATCCTTTAGCCCTGAAGAATCCAAGTTAGTTAAGGGTTCGATTGACTTCCTAGGATTCATACACTACGGTGGATTCTACATCAATGACAACTCCAATAGTCCGAAAGGAGATGTTTTTGTAGATGCTCAAGTAAACAATTTCCGTATGGTCTAACTTGGAACTTCTTGGAGGATTTTCTTTTATGTACATTATACAAACAAATTTGCATATGTTTTCATTTTTCAGTTCTGCCCGTAGTAGTCGATTATCCGAAGAAACCACAAGCCAACCAGGTGAGAATTCATGTTGTTGTGTTTATGTGTTGATTAACTTTTTGCAGCAGTTAAGTTTAAGCGCCATTAACAAACTGTCTAAATGATTCTTTACCCATTTTTTAAAATTATTTTGTAATGATGCAATTTTTAAATCTTGTTTACGTAATTTTCAGATATTTATATATGGTTTTTAGTTAAAATAGTCATCGACTCTTTTTATGAATTTTTTTTTGAAGAGCGACTCTTTTTATGAATTAACTGAGCGTTAATACATCTTAGAATTAATTTTTATATTTATCAAGTACGGTTTACAGATTCCAAGTAATAAACATTTCTCTGGTTCAGGATTTGGTGCCAACATGGGCTTTGAAAGGATTACTTCACTGCTTCAAGCAATCCTATGGCAACCCTCCTTTATATATCCTTGAAAATGGTCTCTTCCGTTCATACATCCTTTGCCATAACCTTTGCTCTTTGTTCTCACTTCTTGTGTAGAGTTGAGATGTTCCATTTCTATCAACTTTTAGTTTTCCTCTTCTTGTTCTTATCCTATGGAATTTCTTTTCCCAATGGTGAATAATTTTCTGTCGTCTAACTCGTTAATCTATCTTATCTGTCCTGGTACAGGAAAAAATACCCCTCGTAGTTCTTCGTTGGAAGACATTTCCAGGGTGGTATATTTGCGTACGTACATAGGGGCTGTGCTCGATGCAATTAGGTACATTCCAACTTAATATGACATTGCATCAAGGGAATTTACATATTTTTTTTCTTTCAGCTGATAATCATATGATGCATGTTTAGTCGTTTAGTATAGCATTGCGCAACTTGTCTAATTTCGAGTTTCATTTGCTTCTAAAGGGCTGGATCAAACACAAGAGGCTATTTCGTATGGTCCCTTCTTGATATATTGGAGATATTGGATGGTTACCGAACAAGTTTTGGTCTATACTACGTAGATTTGGATGACCCTGACTTGAAACGACAGCCTAAGCTCTCTGCCCATTGGTATTCCCAGTTTTTGAAGGGGAAAAATACTAGTCTAGATGGAATAATCCTCAAAGTAGAGAACAATATCTCATTTCAGTAAATGAACTACACCTATTTATATTATCAATAATAATGTGCTTATAAGTAAATTAGTATTTTTATTTATAAATAAATTGAGAGTCGAGGATAAAAAGTTAGAAACTTAAGAGCAAGAAGTTTGACTTGAGTTTAAGATTGAATCCATATGCCTTCTTCTCTCTACAGCCCTCTCATTACATAAGGTAGAAGAAGTAATGCTATTCATGTCATTCTATTACAACCCTCTAAGTTGGAGGTGAATTTTAATTTGAGAATTATATTTGCACTAATGGATCTTTGTGAG
Source organism: Erythroxylum incrassatum (assembly GCA_026546855.1). NCBI lineage: Eukaryota > Viridiplantae > Streptophyta > Magnoliopsida > Malpighiales > Erythroxylaceae > Erythroxylum > Erythroxylum incrassatum. The sequence continues at coordinate 7,657,166 of JANVCL010000004.1, forward strand.
TTGTTTGACCTCAATAACTAAACATTTTGTCTTTGATATTTATATATGACAATAATAATGGTCATTCATTGTCTATATAATATCAAATACTAATAGAACATAATTCCGAATATAAGTTAACCTATATGGTGCTCAATTAACCTTAGTTTTGTAGACAAAATGGTCACTTTTAACCTTAATGTTTTTGCCGATCGATAAGTTTTACCCTAAGATTTCAGGGTGAACAAATAAGATCCTAACATTTGAAAAAGTTTAAATATAACCTTACGAGGATATTAATTTATTATTTTTGTGGGCCCTACTTTGCTAGTCAAAATTGACATGGCAATATGGGGCTCACTCTTTTAAAAATATACTTAAAATTTTTTGTGACTTGGCAGTTTCTAATATTAATTTATTGTTTTTGATTAGGTTAGAATTGACATGGCAATGTGAGACCCTCTTTCTTAAAAATATAAAAATATTTTAATTTTTAAAATTTTAACTACGAGCCATAACATGAGTTTTGCTTTCACTTTTATCCATAGCATATAAAAAGCACAAATAAACGAAACATTTAATTTGTTCTTTCCCCTCTTTGAAGACCCAACAGGTATTTCCTAACTTCTTCTTTTCTGTGAACAATTAATTAAAGATAACTGATTGCTAGTACTGGAATGTTAAACCTAGCTGCTTTTTCAATCCCTTCTCTCTGGTTGTGTAAGGTTTATAGTAAGAAAAGAGAGTTGTGTACATTCTTGGATGGGATAATAGAGGGTCTTTGTTTGCCAAGGAGTTGGTTGCTTGGGGTGTCACTGGAGGCTTTGCAAAGACTGTGGTTGCTCCACTTACGCTCTTCAAGATTTTGTTTTAGGTAGATTCAACTATGATTTGCGATCTGGGTTTGTTGGTTTTTGACAGCAGGAGGACTAACAACCAAAATAAAGAAGCTAAAAAGAACACCGAATTTTATGCTTCTAAAAAAAACCACACATTCACTGCACTGTATCGTTTATATAGAGCTGAAAATATAAGAATCAAATAATTTGTTGATATCCAGCTACATTTCAACTAACTATTTTAAACAAGGAGAAAAAAAACTAAAGATTTGGTCAATTGACCAATTATTCTCTAGCAATTATCTAAGACATGTTTTTAACACTCCTCCTTGCCTTGGTAATTGCAAAGCTTTAATGTCAAAATAATTCATCATCTTGATTTTGCTCAATTACTGCTTTTGCCTCTTCATTTCGTGATTTGCAAATTTTCTCCATATGCCCAATTTGTGCACATTTTTTGCATTTGATATCAAGTCTCCACCAACATTTTCTTTGTGGGTGATTTGTTTTTTTGCAATGTAGGCATGGTGGATATGAATCATCATTGTTTTTGTTGTTGTTGTCGATCTTGTTAAAACTCTTGTTTTTGTCTCCTCCTGAATTTTTTTTCTTTTGCTAGCAGAGCACCTTCAATGGTTCCTTCTTTTCTCACTGTCCTCCTTTGTTCTTGTACCTGTAATGCATTTACTAATTCTACGAAAGACATGCTTGATAGATCCTTAGCTTCTTCCACTGCAAAAATTTTAAATTCATATTTTTCAGGTAAGGTTACAAGAACTTTTTGCACTATTCGTTCCTCAGAAAAATCCTTATCTAATAATCTCACCTTGTTTACTATGTCGAGCAACTTGTCGGAGTATTCTTTAATAGTTTCTGACTCTTTCATCTTCAGCATTTCAAATTCTCTGATCAAGTGAGCACTTGCATGCTTTATGTTCTTTCATTGCCTTGGTATTCCTTTTTGAGGTAATCCCAGATATCTTTTGCCGACTCTAGATTCATAATTCTTGTGAATATGATATTTGAAACAACAGAAAACAAGCAGGCTTTAGCTTTAAACTTCCTATTTTTCTTTTCTTTGTGCATCTTGATTTGAGTCATTGTAGGATTTGTTGGCAATGAAGGCACTTCATAGTTTTCCTTCACAGCTTCCCAAATATCCATAGCATCAAGATGAGTTTTCATTCGAACAACCCAAACATGATAATTTTTACCTTCAAAAATTGATGGTGCATCTTGAGACAGTTGTGTTTCAATCTCTACTGTTTGAAGATGGTTGTAATTCTGGGTTATAAATCAGGTTTGTGTTTTGGTTTCGCGCATCTCACAAGTCCCTCAAGACAAATGCTCTTATACCATTTTGTTGGTTTTTGACAGTCAAAGGACTAACAATGAAAATGAAGAAGCTAAAAAGAATGTAGGCTTTTATGTTTTCTGAAAAAAAAACCACAAATTTATTCACTGCATTGCATAGTTTATATAGAGTTGAAAACATAAAAATCAAATAATTTGCTGATATCCAACTACATCTCAACTAACTATTTTAAACAAGGAGTAAAACGCTAAAGATTTGGTCCATTGACCAATTATTCTGCAGCAATTATCTAAGGCACGTTTTCAACAGGGTTTTGTGTATTGTAGTGATTTATGATGGTCCTTCAAGTTGTTCTCGATTTCTTGGAAAATGGTTTAGTTTCCTTTGTGATGATTGTTGTTAAGAAACAAAATATGACACAGGTATTTAAACATCATATTAGAGAAGTTGAGATAAGATTTTTCCATTAAGAGTTCTTGGAACTACCTACCATTTCATTTAAAAAAGACTCAAGTATCAGTTCTGGTAAAATGGTGATGCCTGATTATGTTTGTTATCAGTGATTATCTATGGTATTATACACATCCCATATTATCCAATTTGACATGAAAATTGCAAAGATGAAAAGAAATGATTTACTTTTTTTCTTTCAAATAAGCAGAGTTGAATTCAAGACTATCTGCCAATTTGTCTCTTTCAATAAAATATCAAAGACAAAAGGAATCATGGGTTTCTATAAGTGGATCCAAAAATCAATGCCTGTTATGTGCAAAGTTTTCTTCCTTATTTGTCATTGCTATATTAATATCATTCATGTTGTTTACAGAGGGAATGGAGCTAGTGTTGCTCGAATTTTTGTCTATTAAGCTCCACACTACATGCATAGGAACAATATCAGAGGTGGATCATCCTTACTCTTCCTAACATTAGGAGGGGTCTTGTACTCGATCTTGCAACTGGTTCATTTGTCGGAGGGACAACTATGCTTTTCACTTATCCCTTTGATTTAGTGTGAACTAAAATGCTCATGTTCTAGTTTGCGATTAAGAATTTAAAAATTAACATATTTATATATTTTTTAAGAGCAACACATGGAAAAGTGGGGCATGTAGAAGCAATAAATTAATATTTAAAACTATCAAGTCATTGCTAACCTGACAGAAAACTGATGGCATCATATAGCTGTCAGCTTTTCGTTATTTTAGAGTTATATTTAAACATTTTTCAAACATTAGGGTTTTATCTGTTCACTCTGAAACCTTAGGTTAAACTTGTCAATTGGTAAAAACATTAGGGGACAAAGTGACCCTTTTGCCTAGTTTCGTATATAAGTTAACTTATATGGTTATCAATTAACCCAGTTAATAAGTGTAATGTATATCTACCAACCTTTCACCCTTATCATTGTTTGCGTACTTTCGTGATCTTAACAATTCTCTCTAATCACTTTATGTACAAATGCAATATTTGATGATACACTGTGTGATGAGTTTATGGATTTGCAAACATTGACTGATTAGTGAGAAATTGGTAATGACAAAATCAATTTAAAAATTAATGTAAATTTCTTACATTCATTGCATATTTATGATTTTTGGTTTTGCCTCCTTTGTCCATATTTGGTACAAATCAGTCTCCTTTCATGTATAATACCTTTTCTTATTTTAAGTTATTCAAAATTTTCTTTCTTTTTATTTTTTAGGTCGATCAGGAATTCTCCTTATTATTATTGGCTCAATTACTTTACCTTGAGACCAAAATCTTAGTCCAACAAGTGGGTCAAAGGAAAACTTGTATATTTGCACATACCAATATGTTAGAACATATTTTATATATTCTTTATTTGATTTTGACATTTTTAAATTGGACATATAAAAGATGGAGTTTGTCTTTTATTAGAAATCCATGGTGATAAGGATGAAATATTTAGTGGATTCTTTGAAATCTTTTAATATATGTGTATATCTCCTAAATATGGGAGGTGCC
>JANVCL010000004.1:7670233-7682448 GCA_026546855.1 Erythroxylum incrassatum
TTCATCTTAACCAACCATCATAATTATAATGATTATATCCATTCTCATTCCTCACTATATTCATTTCTATTCTCATTTTCATTACCCTCTATGAACCAAGCGCCCCCTAAAAATAAAATGTTAATCTTAAACGAAAATGACAATAGAAAAAGTTGCGTAAATTTTTTATAGATGATAAAACAGTACAGGTGAATATGATTTCTCTAAAATTTAAATTCTTATAAAAATATTCAACAAAATACTAAGATATATAATATTCATACCCTTATAATTTTTTAAAGTTATATTTTCATAAGTCATTTTATACATAAATAATTAATACTAAACAGCTAATTTTACTAAACATCTCTAACAAATAACTAATAAAATCTACTGATTAAATCAGCTAATATAATCAACTATCAGTTAAAAGCTAATACATAACCAAAGAGTAACTTAAGGAGCCAAATTCAAATAAAATGTTAGTTCCGTATTTGAATGATTTTCCTGAACTTAATAGTTCCGTATTTGAATGATTTTCCTGAACCTAATACATATAGAGTCGGATAGTTTCTATCACAAACGAATATTTTAATGCAACATTGTGACTTTGGAAAATGATGTTGGAGAGTAAATGCTTATCTTATACAACGAAGCAGGTTTGTCCTGTACTCATTTATGAAACCCCAGTACACCACACTTTTGTTAATAATGACACTTTCGCTCGAGCTCTCCTTTCCTTTTGTGGTTACTGTTTATAAATAAAACAGATTAATATTAGACAAAATGGCGATCGCATGTCACTAAGAAAAGCAGAGAGACTGCATCACCGTGAAGGCGTGAACTTGAGATGTTTAAGCTTTGTTTATTATTAGTTGTTTTGTTAAGCTCAGTAGTGTCAGTCTTTTGTACCGATGAATATAGCAGAAATGACTTCCCACCTGGTTTTATATTCGGTGCTGGCACCTCTGCTTATCAGGTCAGTTTTTGTGGAGTCTTTATCCATTTTTCTCTACTTCCAACCTTCTTCTATGCTCAGTATGTGACTTCGAGCCATTAAGTAGCTGACCCAGGAACGTAATTACGAAAAGTTAAAATCTTTACTTGTCAATCTCCATTCTTGCATGGGAAAGACCTGCAGACACACCATTATTTTAGTTCGTAGATGCACACACATATAGGTACTTTTGACTTCCGCTTAGATAACATTCAAAAAAGGGTAGAGTTTCTGGTTCCTTGAGTTAATTTCGATAGAATTTTACCGGATTATAATAGGTAGAAGGAGCAGCTAACGAGGACGGAAGGAGTCCAAGCGTTTGGGATACCTATGCTCATGAAGGTTAGCTCTTCGGAGTTTTTGTTTACTTTTCCTTTCAAGTACAGGCAAGCAGACATGAAGTCTACTTGTTGAGCAATTAATTCGGTATTAGACATTACCGCACATTTATTGCTCTTAGTTGGTATAGAAGCAGCGTGTAGTCAGATAAAGAATGAAGCCTACTAAATTTCTGACTTCAATTTCAGGAAATGCGCATGGAGCGACTGGAGATGTTGCTGTTGATCAGTATCACAAATACAAGGTAAGAGCAATTTCTTCTAAATTTGACCGTACCATGGTGATTTTATTTGGATGGAACAGCGGAAGCCTGCTCTGCTAGGGAATTACTGATTTTTTTACCAAGCTACGTTCTGCAGGAAGATGTCCGTCTTATGGCTGAAACTGGGTTAGATGCCTATAGATTCTCAATCTCGTGGTCAAGACTTATCCCACGTATGGTTTCTTTTCTCTTTTCTGATCAACCAAGGAACAACTTAACATTATCTGTTTCTTTTGATCATATCTAATAATTGCCGTGTTATGCGTGTTAGGTGGAAGAGGACCTGTCAATCCAAAAGGCTTGCAATATTATAACAACCTCATCAATGAGCTTATAAGCCATGGTCAGGCTAAAGTTTAGAACTTTCTTGTTTTCTTCTACTTGTACCGGAACTGGTTGTTCGCTTATACATTAAGAAACAAAAGATACTTTTGCCACGGCTAAAGGTTGCCTTTTGGATGTTGCTTCAATTGCACTCACTATCTAGTTATTGATAAAGCAGGCATCCAACCGCATGTTTCACTGTACAACTATGACCACCCGCAGGCACTTGAAGACGAATATGGAGGATGGATCAGCCGAAAGATGGTGTATGGAATTTAAGATTCTTTCTGACATTATTTTATTTTGTGTTGTGCTTTGAGTGATACCTTTGCAGGAAGTACAAAAATAATGAGATGATGATCGTCTTTATGCTTGTTGATGCAGGAAAGACTCACAGCTTATGCAGACGTGTGCTTCCGAGAGTTTGGTGATAGGATTTCTTTCTGGGCCACAGTAAATGAGCCTAATGTCTTGGCACAAGGGGGATATGATCAGGGAGTTACACCGCCTAAACGATGCTCTCCTCCATTTGGATTCAACTGTTCCAAAGGAAACTCCTCATATGAGCCATATTTGGCAGCTCATCATATGTTACTGGCACATGCATCATCTGTAAGGTTGTACAGAAAAAACTATCAGGTATTACTCACGAGGAACTGTTTGTGATGTATGGGGAAAAAAATAAAAACAAAACAATGGTACAGGGAAAGCAAGGTGGAGTTATAGGCCTCACTCTCTACACTTTTTGGCTTTTACCTGCGACCAACTTGACAAAGGATGCAGTTGCTGTTGAAAGAGCCTTGGACTTCAACATCGGCTGGTAAGTTGAAAGATGGATTCTGTGGAAAACGTTTGAATACTTATTGAACAATTCGTTATTGTTTTTCAGGTTTATAAAACCTCTGATATCTGGAGACTATCCTAAAGTTATGAAGGAAATTGTAGGCTCAAGACTTCCAGCCCTTACTGTTGATGAATCCAATCTGGTTAAGGGTTCGTTTGACTTCATAGGAGTGATACATTATGCATGTGTGTATGCCAAAGATAACACCAACAGTTGGCAATGGAAATATAGAGATTTTATGGCAGACATGGGAGTAGAGTTTGTATGTATGTATTGAATACCATTCATCAACTCTTCGCGGCTACATCCTATGGAGCCGAAATAACTAACAACTCTTCTGTTCTTTTGCAGTTTCCCAGGGTAATGAAATACCAGCCGAGGTAAGACTACTTCTGGTCTTTGACTTATCATTCTTTTTCACTCACCCTTCCTGCTTTTTTATGGAACTGTGAGTTCATATTGAAAATACCTCTGTTTGTTAGTGCGTTATATTTGATGCTTGTAACAAATTGTTTCTTGAATCAGCTTCCTGTGACGCCTTGGGCTCTGCGATACACACTGGAGTACTTTAAGCAAACTTATGGCAACCCGCCTATTTATATTCACGAAAATGGTATATTTCATCCTTCCTATTCCCCTCATGGCAGCACACATATACTACTCGAACATTCATTGAAAATGACGTTTATTTGCACTTATTAGTACAAATAAATTCATCTGAAATGAAAATTAATCAGATTTTGATTCTCTGAAGATTACCTTTATGTCTTGCCTGGATTATTTCATTCCATTTGTTCATTTACTTCTTATAATATTTTCTGCTCCAAAAGATAACATATCTAAACAACTCATTGAAGTTATCAGTCAAAATGGTGATGATTAAAAGGCCCTGCTTCATTCCTTAGTCCTGCTTTGTATTGATGTTGGACTTGGACATGAATCTTTCTACCATGTACTATGTCCTGCCTCTAATATTTGAGCTTTGTATGGCATTTCTTGGCAGGTCAAAAGACCATACGCAACTCAACGTTGGAAGACGCTTCAAGGGTGAAATATTTGCATGCATATATAGGGGCTTTGGCTGATACAATCAGGTATATATAGATATATGTTCACCATTTCCACTCCCGGATCTGCATTAGAACTTCCCAACTTGTAATCTATATAGTTAGGTGCAATTCGAAACCACCGTAATATAACTCATTACTCATGAAAGTTGGGCAAGTTAAACAACTATCTAATCTAACATGTAATAAGTTTTTATATAGAAGAAAAGATAAAATGGGTTTGGCTCAACATAATGCTTGGACCTTTTCCTTGATCCTGTTAATGATAGTCGGAGTCTTAAATAGTTGATTAGCAATTATTTCATCTACTTAAGCATGCAAGCATGATAATGACCTGTTGCCCATATGGGGTCTTACTTCCCTTTTGTGGTCACTGAAATTTTGTGCAGAAATGGATCAAATGTAAAGGGGTATTTTATGTGGTCACTGCTGGATCTTTTCGAGTTATTGGATGGCTACGAATCAGCATATGGCCTATTTTATGTAGATTTGGATGATCCAGAACTGAGACGACAGCCCAAGCTCTCTGCTCACTGGTACTCCAACTTGTTGAAGGGAAAAATCGTCTCTATAGATGGTATTATGGAACTGCAAAAGAACTTCTTAAGCCTTCCTCAGAGCCACTTTGTTCAGTAGTCCAAGGAATATATACAAGCCAACCATGCTCTTACATTCCTTCCAATCACTTTACAAGGGAACCAAATTGTACCATTATGATAAGACATTTATTTTGTAGCGTAAACTTGTGGGAAAGTGAAGAATATTTTTGTTTCTTAATAGGTTCTTCACAGGCAAAAACTTCCATCAAAACTATGATTCCTGGTATGACCTGTTGGGAATGAAAAGTAGGAAAAAGCAACTCTCTGTTCAGGAAGTAAAACACTCCTCTTGATGACTACAGGCTATCGGGCAAATATACCCTAAAACATTAAAATCATTTAATTTTCCATTTTCAGTATATAATTCATTTATAAGCGATAATTGAACGCGCAAAAGTCCAAACAGTTCATTGTGAATCAATGCTTATGTTATTAATGATCGTAGTAGAAAGAACGATAACATTTCAGAGAATAGGAACAGAACAGTTTGTCAATTAGAAAAGATGATTGAGAAATGTTAAAACTGTACAATTCCAGGAGCCATGCAAGTATGCTAGTAATTGTATATACAAAAGTGGAAACGACTTTAAAACAGTTGTGGTCATTGTTTAGTCCGGCGGGGTAATATAATTATGTCTCAGCAAGCAGCTCAGGTTTAGTTATTAAAGCGTTTTTGGCAGCGATACTTGTGTGTGAACATTAAGATGAGTGCCTAAGCCAGAAGCCAGCGGCTCTGTTTGCAGAATCCGAGCCCCTGGTAGGCTGATGGAATGTATGAAACCTTGAGTCCCCATCAACAGTTGCATGCTGCAAACGAGATAAATGATCCATCTCCCAAACCTGGAAATGATTCCGCAAAGGATTTTCTGCTTCATGAAGACTCTGGACCGATGAACTTGGAGAAGGGACCACAACGAAGCCTCCATTTTGTTCCTGTGAAGGTGGCAGGGCTGGCAGCACCATATGCAGCCCACTTGGACCATCAAACCTTCTGACACCATACATTAAAGGAGCTGCCATTCCTGTTGAATTGTTTGTTTGTACCCAATGATGGAAAGGATGGGAAATTGACATCCTTTCTTGATTCCAAATACTGCCCACTGGATGACGAGGAACAACCGAAGATACAAATGAGCTTCCAGCTGCTGGACCAGACCTGTAGTAGACAAATGCAGCATGATTAGCATCATACGTTGTGGAGGCCGTTCGATTGGAATTTTCCATCTGTTGAAGCAAGTACTCTTGGATCAGGAGCGACAACTAGCAGACAGCAAATATTATTTCATGCTTGCCAACGAAAGAATGGAGACTGGAGACTAACATATTATTTCATCCTTGCAAACGAAAGAATCGAGACTGGAGACTAACTCCCTAGATCCACATAAATGTCCAAATAAAGGCAGAAAAAAACGGTGAGCTTATTATTGCATATTGCTTACCCATTACCAAAAAGAGCTGGATGTGGAAAAGAAGTGGGCCTTGTTCCAGTGTCAGAATCAACATTAGATGATCCCAATGTAAAAGGAGGAAGAGAAGCTGGATCTGTGATACTTATATGGCTATTGGATACAGGGAAGGAAGGGGAATGAAGGCCCCAACTATGATATTGAATATTAGTGGCAGGAAAAGGGTGGGCATTGAAGACCTCATTTCTTCCAGATAAGCCAATCGAGAGGTGGTTGTTCATATCATCTACACCTTCAGTAGATCTTGAAGAGGCGGGTGAAATTGGCCCAACATATGCAATGTATGAATTAGCCACCGAAGCTGCAGCTGATAGTTCAGTATACAGGGAATGATATCCCCTTGAGTCATGATCTACATTGAGAACGACTATTTTACTAGAATCCTTAAGGCACCATAATTTTTCATTACAAATTTGTCTAACAGTATACTTACAGGTGGTTGAAGGAGGTTCCCCTTCCCTGAAATGCATAAAAAACCAATTCCATCAACATTAATTTCTAACATATATCATTATGCCAGGAATTGCACAAAAGCTCTCCAACATTTTGCTTATAACATCTTAAATTAGAACCAGAGTCAATTAAAAAAAATGAAAATGCATCTTTTATAATAACAAATGGAGCAGAAACAGAGAGTAACAATTGTAAACAGTTGCTCTGTGGCTTTTCTTGACACTGTTGACTCTCACTCCCTCGTCCAACACATAATCAAAGCACTAGCACACACTATAAATAACTTCAATTACTGTTCCACGCAGAAGGCAAAGTTTACATATTAAACAAATCATGAATCATGTGAAAGATGAATTAAGATGATAAAAACCAAGGCAGTTGAGAGAGGATAGAAAGAGGCAGGAGCAAGTAACAGTAACAATGATAAAAACCAGCTTCTCGATCCACTGTAGCTATCACTCTGTTCTCATTAGTAGTTGTAATGGTGTATGCTTATGTTAAGCAACAGAGAACACTCCCATGGTTGGAATGCGCATTACAGATTGTGGCCTAATTACTATTATTAACTTTTAAGCTACTTGTCTTCCTTGATTCAAGGAAATTAAACAAATGACCTTCAAGAGTTTTTCGAAGTTGCTCAAGTACAATATATGAGATAATTGAGAACAATTATAAGTGAACATTGCCCCTACAATTAGAGGGAATCAGTAAATCCCTTATATGATTGAAGCAACAAATAGTTACTTACATGCCAAATATATAGTATATCTTACATAATGATTCTATGGAGAAAACATTACATTAAAAGCTGGGGCACTACAATTTAAAATCTATATAACAATGCAATGGAGTCCAAATGCAAAAGATGATACCACAGAAATTGAAGCATGCTAGCAGGCAGTCAATCTGTTAGTATGGAAGATTTGAATTTCAGCATTAATCAAGAAGAAATAAAATAAGAAAAAAAGGAAGATAGTTTGCTTACTCGAATGATGAGCCAAGTCGTGCCAATTCACCAAATGGACACCAATGAACACGAAATGGCTGAAAGGAGAATAAGGAAAATGCAGTTAGGTAATTTTGATTATATATTCATCATATTTAGGTGATTGGATAGCTGTTCATCCCCTTTCTTGTGGCTGTCCTTTCTTGAGTGCAATAGAAATGTCTCCAACCAAGTTTCTGCCGTCTTCTCTCAAAAAGTAGTTTATGTTAAACTATTTCTTTTCTTTTAATATTGATTGTCTTTCGAAGTGTTGACAAGTTGAAACTAACCCAACCAAACTTAATGCTTTCAATATGAGCTACTTCGTGAACCAAATAAAGATAAGGTCTTTTCATGAAAAACAACTTCCAAAAGTAAAATTCTCAACTACAGACAAAAAACTATCATTTTAGGCAAGACCAAAAGTACGATGGTTCTCACCCCCATCTACGATCACAATTACTGGGGACAACAACTTCGTGCCAACTTAGCTGCCTAACAATAGCAATTGTGGTTCTCATCTTCCCTTTTACACTTGATGTATTGACAAACTTGGCAGGTACTTGTAAATGACATTATTCAACTCATTCAACTGCTATTGAATATCTATTTTGGTAGGTGGAATTCTTATTCAATCATGGAAAGATTGTGAAAGTATGTAATTGAAGGTAAATCCTGACAACTGCCCTGGCCCAAAACAACAAAGAACAGTAAATTGAGGACTTAATCATTGGTCAAGTGGCCTATAATGGATTAGCATATAGAATTTCAGAACATACTATAAGTACCAGAGTATAAAATTTTAAGGGATCCATTCATCTAATCTTCAAATGTTTCCAAAGTCTATAACATAGCACACTTCTGGTGTCACAGGTAAAGATGCATGAAGACATGATATATGAAACGATTACCCTGAACAATAAGCATGTTAGCATTTCACCTGTGGCCATGAAAACATCACAGAAAAAGGTAAACATGTTGCGATAAATAGCAGAAGCTGAATGGCATCTGCTTTGCAAATGGATCTAGAAAACACCTGAGAATAAGATGGAGTTTACCATTTCAGAGTAGCTTAAATCATAGAAGTCATCATCAGAAATCCAATCATCCATGTTTAACTCATTGGATGAACGAGCAGAGCCATTTGCATACAACCATTGACCTCTCTCAACTGTTCGGCAATTTGGACATTGCATTGCACCCTTCATATTGAAGGCTGATCCAATGCAATCTGCAATGAATAGGACTATGCGGAATCAAATATTCATCGAAATTACCCAATTTGTTGTTTGTCTTCTATGTTCAGTACTTCAGCATCAATGCGTAAACCTTTCAGTTATTGCAAGTATCTCCGAATTGAATTAGGAATGTTCTCAAGAAAAGCTAACAGAAGGACCAAAAACCTAAGGACTCAAATACATAAAATACACCAGCAGGCTACTAGATGAAACAAATAAAATGCAACTGGTGGTGTTATAAGGTCAAAAGCATGCAAATCAGCCTGACTCAACACCTGAGTATCCTTCGTTCCATTCTGTAGAAGAATACTAAATCAACCTACGCCAAACTATGTTCTGTTTATGTATGCTATGAACATTATACGCAGAGGCCCTATGGAATGCAAGTAGTAGAACTTAACAATAAAGGAAGGTCAAATTAGTGTGCATTTGATGCTTACAGCAGTATTAATAGGAATTAAAATCAACTACTAGATAGAGGATAGGCAGACTTTCCTTATGTTTATAAGTTGGTACTAGTAGTAGATTAGTCCAACTTAATTGCTATCGATAAGTTATCTACCTAGTTAAAGTTTAATTTCAATTAGCAGCAGCCAAAACAGGCTTCTTATTTATTTTAGCTTATGTCTTTTGAAAGAGACTGTTGATTATATAAATTTTAAAATACAAAGAGTGAAGTTTTATTTTCTATAAAAGTGATTCTTAGATTAAGAGTGAATACTAAAGATCTAAGTGACTCCTAAACCTATCCCTTTGTTTCAATTCCTTATTTATAAATTTCCGCCCTAAAATTCTATACTCCAGCACAGATAAGAACTTCCAGCAGCCGTAGAATTACGACTACACAAGGGTTTTAACAAATCCTTGGTATGTCCTTCTGTCCGTCCGACATCACTAATACAACCGAGCAACCAGCTAAACATATACAGTTAGAGACAACAAGAGTGAAAAATTAAAGGTCATTGCTTTCAGCCATCCAAATTCGGACTGCAGATGCTTCAAAGACATCCATAGAAAAGGTCTTGCTTGTGTTGATAGTCTTGATTACTTTCTCTGACATTCAAAATTTCCGTCTTCCGACATAAAAGTCATATGAAGACAAACGTCCCAATCGAGTAATTTCGTCTTCTTTCTCTTCGTTTGGGAAACTCAATAGCCAAATTCAACTACTGAACCATATAAGAAACTGGTTGACAGGGTCAACGCAAACAATCCAAGGTCAAGCTACCATTTTTCCATTTCCCATTTTCAACACCATATGGAAAAGCCGAAAGAAAAGGACACAAACACCAATAAGATTTGGAGACAAAAAATAAAATAAAATACCCAGATGAAATTCGTGGCCGCATTGGAGCTTGGCCCTGGATCTACCCTCATTCTCATACACCAACTCAAGGCAAATCGTGCAAGAAACCCCAGAAGAGGGAGGGTCGTGTCTATGATCACCACCGTCAGAGCGATAACGACGATCACCGCCGTCCATTGCGTCACGTTGTTGCCGTCGAAGATGCTGATGATGATCAACGGTGGCTTTTGCAGAGTCCGGCATTCCCTCCTCCGTCCAGCCTCCGCCAATCAAAACCCGCGGATTAGGAAGCTGCAATAAAAGGACAAGTCTCAATAACTCTGTCTTCTCCTCTCTCTCATTTGTCGATCTTCTACTTATATTTATTATATCTTTATGTGTGTGTGTGTGTCTCTAAGTTGGGGGTGGGCAGATGTATGTATGCTTGGACCTGTCGTGGACTGTCTTCGAGAATAAAATATAAGTACAGATATTTAATGAATATTCCTAAGTATTGTATAACCTTTTAAAAATAATTATCCAAAGTCAAAACTCTTGACTCTTTCATTACTGAAAGGATTTATTTCAGACATGTCAAGTTAATAGTTGTTTTACAATTATGTATCACAACATACAAAAAAATATTTTATTTTATTAATTATATTTAAAATTTACGAAACTAATTTAAATTTTGTATAATTAAGTTAACATACCAAAAATTTTAATTTTAATTTCAAAATTTTTGTTGATACGATGATTCAACTCAATTATTAAACTCGATCTAGGGTAACTAAATATGATCCAACCAATAACTTCTTACAATTATTTAAATTATTAATTTGAGTTAAATTTAATTAATTCATATTGAGTCTAAAACAAAAGTCTAAAACAAGTGTTTTTTGAAAAATTAAAAACTATAAAAATTTTGATAACTTCAAAGATTAAGAATTTTTTTCAAGTTAGTTAAACTCCAATAAAAGTTAATTGTCTTTTACCCTTTTTTTCTTGTTAAGAACTCATCAAAATGACTCTTTAACCATCAAAATTGCAAGTGGGGTACCCTTTCCAAATAGTAAATATCTGATTAATATTGATTACAAAACAAAGATACAAGTTTTTGTTTGATTAACAAAATCAATTTCACTTTTCCCTTCATTTTATTATTGTTTATGTTGAAAGATCAGGGCTAGATCTAATCTCACGTGTAGCAGAATAATAACATTTTTTCATTTTTATTTTTTGAAAGCCAATATCACTTAAATTATATAAAATGATCAATACATAAATCATAATAAAGTATAAATTATAATTCATACTTTATTCCGAAGCTTGATCATTTTATTTGTCATTTCTTTCGAATCATTTCCACTTATCTTAATCGTCGTAATAGCACAATTATTTAACATCTAACAATATCTGCAAAGCGAATTAAGAGAACTATTCAACTATTACACAGAGAGTTAAACAAAGAGTGCTAGCTTTCTTAGAGCTTACGCTTATTTATAATAGATTTTGAACATTTTAGTAATTTAATTGAAATTAAATTTTAATTTCAATTAAACTTTAATTACAATTACAATTAATTCTAATTAAACACCAATTTTGTCCAAATAAGATCCAATATCTCATATTGATCCTTATTTATCAAATATCTGATATTTAATCATAAAATTTTTCAAACTTTATAATCAAGTCCAATTTCATTAAAGTATATTTTTTCTCTTCAACTCGTTCTTTATGTTCAATCCATTAGGTTCTCAAATATGTTGGCAATGAATATAAATTATATCCTAAATTATATTTAGGATTAGATAAATTAAACTAGATAAATTAAACTCCTTTAATTCATCTTTAATTATCTAATTATTTATATACATATATCAAGATTGACGTCTAATAATTCATAATGACCGCCCAAATAATTAGGATCGTCAACGTAATTTTGACTAATATTTTCGTGCATGATTTTTTCGTATGATTCAATCATTTTTTCCATAAAATATTTCGATTAGATATAAATCATGAGACGTCTACTCTATTTGAGTCAAATCATGTTGATTTTTCACCATTAATAATTGATTCAATTAATGACATGTGAAACTATTTTCAAGTTGTCATTTTACCTTAGCTAAAGATTTCTCAAGTCACTAATCGAGAATGATGGAACATTCTCCATAATCACTTTAGTGTGATGAATCTTGTATTGATTACTCAACTACTTCTATATAGTTCCTGCTATATTCAATGACTATCGACTTAACTACCTTGATTATAATAGGTCATAAGTAATATCAAAACATGTCAATTCTTACATGAGATAACTTTAGCGATCGCAAGTCAATGGATCATTTATATAATCTTCACGATGAGAATTTTT
>JANVCL010000004.1:7682548-7724241 GCA_026546855.1 Erythroxylum incrassatum
CCGATCTATCTCAAGTCAATGGATCATTTATATAATCTTCACAATGAGAATTTTTAAAGGCATACAAATAATGTTCTAAATGGATTTCCATATGATGTTAGTTTGATGAATTTGTTCTTTAATAAGCACTCACACATTTATTTATGTATCTTTATACTTTAGTCTATGAGATTAACTACTTCCTTCGTAAAAAAAACATAATATGTGATAATATTTTTATGATAACAATAACTAGGAAAATTTTTAAAATAATACATAAATGCAATATGAATCTCATAATTATAATCTCATCATAATTTTACAATATATTTTTTCCCTCTTATAGACTTTACCTATACATCTAAATATATATAAGATAAAGAATGTCTTTAAATAATTATGTCACAAAACTACAATCAACGGATTGGCTATAGGGCATAAATCAATAATCTCCCACTTACAATAAGCCACTTATTTAAGTATCTTCTACTATATCCCCATATGAAGATCATGATACTGCTGGGACAATGGTTTAGTAAGAGAAGTTTACAAGATTAACTATAGTAAGCACTTACTTAAATATTACAACTTTCATCTTAATTATCATCATAATTAAGAAAAACTGCCTAAATACAAATTTTGATCTTTGATGAAATTTTAACTCCTTTCATATGCTTAGTAGCTCTAATGTTCTACAGTACATTATTGTTTAAACAATGAATGGAACTATACCAAGTTTATTAAAGAAATTATTGATCCAATTAATCATTTCCACTAAATAAAAATTGTATTATGGGTTAATTAGCAATCAATGCTATATTGTAACCTTTTTTATCTCAAAATAATATTGTTCTATATAAAATAGAACTTAATAATGATTTACTTTTAAATTTAATATCCATATAATCTTAAACTCAAAACTTCATATATAGAATAATAGATATCTTTAATAATTCATAAGTATCAGATATGTCAAATATTAAACATCTTTAGTACATTATTTACGTACTTGGAGTAGAATAGGTAAGCAACTTCCAGATTTATCTCTATACTTCTAATTCTCATAATTGAGTTATTACATTTTCACATCCAATATGAACCGTTTATGGATAATTATATTTTCATCAATTGAAAAAATCAATTTTGTTCCCTATGAGCAATATGTCTCTATATACTTCTAGTGAAGAGGACAACTATGCTTTCTTAACCTTCTTGTAGACATGATAAATTTGCATTCATCTATAAAACAAACTCTTTGAATTTATCATGAAAATGAATGTTTCAACATCTCATTACCTTTCAATTATACATCAAATGTATCAAAAAGGCATTAGTTCCAATTTGTTGTATTGTTATGATATTGAAACTTTTCAAATTTTATGTTACTCTCACTACTTATCTTGAGAACCATTCTTCTAAAAGTATACTCTAAAACAAAAAAATGTGTTCAATATGTTTGTAAGATTATACTCAACATTTTGGATATCTCACAACCTTTTATTATCCAATTTAATTCTTAAATTAGTGGATAATATATGCTTTAACTATGCATCACATCCCCAAATCATTAACTTTGACTCTTTTAAAATCTTACCATTTCATATTTTATATGAAATCTTACTAATTGATTTAATTAGAATTATTGAAGTTAAGTTATATTACTAGGCATAAATTCATCAATAATTAAATAATAAATCAATAAAGTATCTCATATTATATATTCCTCTTTACAATAAAGAGGGGTCTGAGAAGACCTGATAGTACGCAACCTTACCCCTACGTTATAGAGAGGCTGTTTTCTTTAGACCCAGATGCAGAATGTACAAAGAGAGTGGATGCTGAATAAAGGAGTAAATAAAAAATACACGGGGCAATCTACCACAGTCAGTAAATAAATTTTCAAATGCAGAATTTACAAAGGGGGTTGATGCTAAATAAAGGAGTAAATAAATTAATACGCTTGGCACTCAACTACAATCAGTAAATAAATTTTCAAACAATAAATAAGGAAAATACCTGAAGGAGACTAAATCTGCTAGTACCTTACACACTATAAAGACCGGCTCCTCTTGTCGCTTCTTACGCTAGGGGTCTTCACTGAGAGACCCTGCGGGTATGACCATCCTACGATTTTAGAGTGAAAATTACATCTATGAATCGTAAATTTTTGGCTAAAGTTGTCAGCCTATAGCTTGGATTTTGGTGGGGTTAGGTGCGTGGACTTTAAAGGGTGTCGTTTACTCTGATCCGCTCATGCCAGACCTTCCTATATTACATAAATCTATATTATTATGAAATTTAGTTGTGGAGGTATCTGCTCAAGAATGTCATCTCCTATAGACAACCAAAAATTTTATATCTCACCACATTGATCTTATCGAAGTGCTTTAGCATATTCAATTTTCAATTTCTACTTAGATTTAAACAATCTAAACTTTCCAAAATTTTGAATCAACACTTCATTTAATAAATATGAGTACAAAAATAACAATCAAGTAAAAATCCTACTAAATGTGGGGTCTAAGGAGGTCCAATAGATGCAACCTTAGAGAGGTTATTTTCGAATGAACCACAAGAATATTTTGTGAAAAAATTCCGACAGTAAAAAAATATTTTGAGAGTGAATAACAAAAAAATTTTGACAGTAAATAACAATATATGAAAGCTTAAATTAATTGACATTGAATTGGCCTTTATGCTAAAAATATCCATATCATTTTGAAATGATAAATGTCCACTAACTTACATAATTTGTAATCAAAGAACTCATTGTTGAGACTATTGGATTCAATTTACAAGGTTTAATCTCCTCATATACCTCCAGTGCATTCTACCAGTTCTTGGCATGATTAATATAATGAAATAAAAATATCATCCTTTTATGAATTGTTATCACATCCAACACATCCATCATTTCATTAAAAGTTGATTTTGTTGTTTTTCAACTCAATAAGTTTCACAAGTTGCATACGATTCATAATTAAAAGGATACACATATCCTTATATATAACTTTACGATTCTCAATATGTTGATTTAGCCAACATGGCATAAAAGGACAATGTCCATTATCCAACTTTGTATTCTTGCCATTTATGTTAAGCACAAGTCTCCTTTCATCTAACACATATATACTATTTGAATAAATTTAGATCAACTACTTTTACTTAACAATCTATTTCTTATCACGCCTTAAACATTGTAGTAACATTGAATTCACATTTAGTATCATATACTTATAAGCATGAACTATAAATACATATGATCTATAAATACATATGATCTTTATCATATCACACATTGAAACGACAAACCACGCAATCATTTTTATTCAAATGACATTTTATAGCAAATGCCTTCAATTGTAGTCCACATTTATACTTTTATAGAGTAAATTGAATGAAATAATTTCATTAAGGTTTATACCTTTCAGCTATACTTCATGCAATCTTTTGTATCTTTTACTATCATTGTGTTGACATACATCTTACGTGTTGTCATCAAAGTTGACAAGACAATAACCAACTCAAAATATCAGTACATTTTGTCATCCATATTATTTTGACATATCTCGAAAGCTTTAATACCAAATCCTTAACATGGATTAATAACAAAATTGTATAATGGTCGTATAACTTTTCTATATGATTTTAAGAACTTTTCTTAAACTTGACCTATATTCAAAAAATTAAGTTCACTAACTTAATATCAACTATTATAAACAAAGGTAATTTCTACTTTGAACAAAATATAAATGTAAGAAAAGCAAGTATTCGTTATACTTTATGACTTCTAAATAAGATCAAGATTTTAATAATGTATTTGATTACTCCTATTGTTTTATTCGAAATAATAACCCTCAATATTAATTGGAAAGATTAATTTAATCTTTTTAATGGGCTAGGATCTCATTCAAATTTAGTTGACTTTGAGTCACTCAACGAACTAACTAAACTTAAATTAGGCAGATAATATCCTTATCAATCACATCTCATGTGACTCTTAGATTCATTAGGTGACAACTCTTATCAAAATTTATCTTATTTCTAATCTTGCCTTTAAATTTATATGATCATAAGTCACTCATCTAAATTATATAATTAAGTAGGACACATTAATTTAAAATAAAAATATTCCAGTTAAGTAGGCTTTGAGTCACTCAACAAACCTTACAATAAACATAACTCTGGTTTTATACTTAAATAATGGAAGGCAAAATCACATTTTCAAAGTGTACTTACCATTTTGACTAGATATTTAATTTTGTTCAACTCATCAAACATACAATTGCATGTAAAATATCATATATCCAAAACATACCATTAACATACATCCAACATACATATATATGTATCAAACATATAAATAAAGCACACAATTTATCATGACAATATAATCAAATTATATTCATGAAATATCAAGTTTCACTTGATTCTAATTGTTGATATCTATAATCTAAAATAATATTCCCAAGTCGTTAGATAATTAAATTAGATTCAACTTATTGATTCCTAAATGAATTAATTTCCTATTCTAAATAAAAATTAAATTTGATTTGAAAACATTTTTTAAAATACAATTGAAAATTATTTTTAATTATCTCGACTCCTTTAACAAAATTTAATTGAAAATTTTCAATAAATTATTTTTCTTACTTATTATAATTTAGAAAAACTCCTTTTTCAAAATTCAACAAGTAAGAAATTCTAATCCAATTAGAAAACTATTTCCAATCTAATTAGAAATTAATTTTCCTTAATTAGAAAACTATTTTCTAATATTAAAAATGAAACCACTTTTAAAATTTAAAAAAATCTTTAATTTTAATTAAGAAAATTATTGATATTATTTTTAGATTGATGTCTTAATTAATTAGAAAATAATTTCTAAAATATTAAAGAAATCTTTGTTTTCCTAATTAATAAATGAAAATACTTTTCAAAACTTAATCAAGGGAGATACCTTTTTTAATAAATCAAGAAACTTATTAATCATAAATAAAGAAACTATTTTTAAATAAATAGAACAATAATTCTCTAAAATAAATTTAAATTATCTAAATCAAATTGAAATAAATTTAGGATTAAATAAATGAAACTTCTTTAATTTATCTTTAATTCTCTAATTAAACAAGTTATATTTATTGATCAAGATTGACACTCAACAATGCATCATAACTACCTAAATATTTAGTAATGTTAAAGTGAGTTTGACTAACTTTTTAGGTATGATTTTTTTGGTATAATTCAATCCTTCCATCATGTTATGTTCCAATTAGACATAAGTATGAAATTAATGTCTACTATATTTGAGTCCAAATATATTAATTTCACCATTAGTAATTGATTCAATTAATAACATGCGAAAACTACTTTCTTATCATTATACCTTGGAAAAGGAACTTTCAAATCAATACTAGTCACGAACAAATGTAACATTCTTCCCAATTACTTTAGGGTGATCATGTATTAATTGCTCAACTACTTCTATATAGTTTATGTTATATCTAATAATTATCGACTAAGCTAATCTTAACTAGAATAAGTCATAATAAGTATCAAAACATAACAATCCTTATATGTGATAACTTTAGAGATTTTAGGTAAATGATCACTTATACAATCACTACAATGAGAATTTTTACAGGCATACAAGTAATGTTCCCAATGGATTTTTTTTATGTGGAGTAAGTTTAGTGAACTTATTTTCTAAAAAGCAATCATAAATTTATTTAAGTATCTTTATACTTTAGTCTATGAAATCGACTACTTAGTTCATAAAGAGAAAACATAATATTTGCTAGTTTTTTAATGTTCTATTAATGCTCATCTTATTAAAATAATGACTAGAAATAGTTTAGGGATAATATATAAATGCAATATGAATCTCATAATTATAATCTCATCATAATTTCATTTACAATGTATATATATCCCATGAATTTTACCGTATACATATAAATATTTATAATATATAAAGTGTTCAATTAAATAATTATGTTATTAAACTACAACTAACCAATTAGTTATAAGGCATAAACCAACAATTTGATAATATGTTTTATTTTTTAAAGTATGCGTGATGAATAAAAATCAAAGTTTTGATTGTCGTATCATACTAACCAAAACTAATCATATTCATTAGAAAGTGAAACAAAATTATTTTGTATCATATCAAAATTTCATATTGGATTGTACTGAAAATTTTAATGTTGTATTATCTGATACACCAAAATACTGAAAAATACAAGGTTAAGTTGAAAAGATAATATATTTATGCATGATAAGGCCCTAAAGCATAAACATAACTAAGTAGGAGGTGCAGAAAATTTACATTTGTGTTTATAAACTTGTTATGCAATGGTTTTGGTTTTTATCCTTCACTTTGAATGGATTTGAAGTTTATAAAAATTTGATCTCCCACTTTTCTATGTGAACTTAATAGGTTATCTCTTGACATCATTAATTTTTTTGGTGCACCCAGGGTATCCACCGACGGAATCAGTGACTAATTTCTTCGCTGTGGGAACATCTCCAACATGGGAGGGCTACAGCTTTTTAATAAATAACTTCCATATTACTATCTTTTTAGACATCAAAAATAAATAATTAATAGTAACTATATTTTGTTATCACCAAAACCTAGATCTTCTCTTAGTTCACCATTAAAGACCTTGTGAACTACTTCCTTAACTTGTTTCGACAAGGGCGTCATATTCATTTGTGGAGATGGTTTGTTAATCCCTTAATACATGCAGGACTATTTGATAATTGTTGATGAGCCTTGACTAAATACTAGCACGATTATGACGTAGACTAGACATGTTGAATGAACCATATACACCATGTAAGATTCAGCAAGTTCGAGCTTCAATTAATAATTACAAACTATTGGTGTATTGATTGACTTGATTATGGTGAGGTGGTCTGCCTATAGAGACAAGATCCTCTGTCCAATATTACTTTGTCTTATGGAATCTCAGTCATTTATTTTGCGGAACCCACATGAATAAATGACTGAGATTTATTGGACACAATAAGACACCATAATATTTGACAGAAGACCTGAACTCCTGCCTATAAGCGCATTTGGATAGACCAAATACCAAAAAGTGCTCAACGAGCAGAGTCGCGATGATGGAACCATACACATGTATTGGCTGGACCATGCCCAAATTAATTTGAAACTTGTGGAGATTATGAGTGATGAGATAAAATTAGTGGTTTACGAGAAGAAAGAAGTCCTAACAAAAAGTATAAAGAATGAGAACTTCACTTTTTAATATGTTTTCTTTACTTAGTAATGAACTTACTATATTGATGTGTTTTTCTAATTTATTAAAGTAAATGAACTTGTTTTTCTAAACTTTTTGTGCAGAACACTTCTAAATGCAAAAGATTCCGCAAATTTGAATTGAGTTACGCGAATTCAATTATCTCAATTATCTTGTGATGATTTTGGTGCAGCGGTATTCTTATCAAAGTCTTTATAACAGCTAAAGTGAGAGAGTTCACGGTTGACTGTCGAATTCATGGAGAGGAGCCAGTAAGTGAAGCAAGCAGTTTCAGTCCCCTCAGATAAATGTCATGATGGTAACTATGTAATGTCCTTCAACTGAATCATTTCTTTGTATTGGAATCCTGCATCTACGGTTATAGTTGGCAGCTTAACAATGTTTTCTGGAGAATCAGGATGCATTTCCAAGTTACTTTGCACATTCACTGTCGTTTGTTATCGCATGTCAGAGGCCGAGCAATTTGTGTATTTGCATGTGGATGGTGTTTCAACATCTGTATGAAATGGAATTGCTTCCCAGGTACCTGACGGACACAAATGAAGCGATGTCTTTTTTACTTCCAACCTTGGAAAGCAGATGAATTGTTTCGTTCCTGGGCCCTGCTAAGAATTTGAATCCACCCAAATGGCTGAAAACCGAAAATGCAACATGAATTGAGAGCAAGGCATCTTCTGAGGGGAAGTCAAGTCAACCCCTTAAGGTTTGCGCTTATAAATACATGGTATTATAGATATCCATGCAATCTGGTCATAAACACCGATATTTGAGTAACATTTTAAGACAACATTCTTGTTCACAATTCGCTGTTACATTACATATGCTTCTGTTCTGATCTTAGTGCTTGATCTTGGGCCTCTTCACAATCATCACACTGCAGTGAGCATGATGAGCACAGTAGTCACTCACACTACCAAGAACCGCCCTGCAAGAACAAAGATTTCTTGTTAGAAAAAAATTCTCAGAAATTTTTTTGACATGCAACAGTAGACTCGGGTAAACCCAGTAGGGTTTCACCACTTTGAACAGTGATTTGTGAATATAAAATACAATTACATCATAGGCGAAGAAGGGTATAGTTCCTTTCTTTCAAAGGATGTTGTAAATATGAAATCCCACAGCCCTAAAGGTCTACTAATATAATGTCTTTCCTTTTCTTTCACAGGATGTTGTAAATATGAAATCCCACAGCACCTAAAGGTCTACTAATATAATGTCTACACACATAATATTTGGCCAAGGGTACACATAGAACATCTCTTCTAGCATCCTCGTATTACCATTCATATAGACTTGAAGCTACGGAAGTTCACTAGCTAAAGTACCAAACAGTAAGCAAATTAGAAGACTGCCATAGATTATCAAAATCTGCATCCTGTACTAAAGAAAACAGAGCCTAGGTGGATCGGTATCATCAGCATTCTTCCCCTCCTACATTGTTTTATCCTCCTCAATAAACTTGGAAAGATTTACTTCTTAGGGTGTCAGGATAGTTTAAGTCACTAATTGTCTGATAAGTGAGTGTTTTATCTCAGTTCTCAAGCTCCATTAGAAATAAGAAGCTTTCTTCATTGGTAGTTAATACGACTGGGGAGGGGCTAATATAGGTTTTGGTAGGTTAAACAAGGAGCCTAATAGGCTTAAGCTACATCTGTTGGTCCTGTCTGCTTTGAGAGTGTATTTCCCGCCTTTGTGAATCACAAAAGGGCTGTTTTGGATTTGTCGATTCTCTTTGCCAAGTTCAAAGACTATCAAAGGGAATTCGAGATTATAACCTTCAACTCCATATCATTGAGATCAATCAATTAGTTTGAAAAAACAAAGAAACAGAAAAACCGATAACTTGACGGGGAGATTATAGCCTTTCAATGGTCACAGGATAAGGTACCTCTTGATAGCGCCATAACCATGGCTACCCACAACCAGCACCGAAGCATGATGTCTCTCCACGGCTTCACAGAGGACATTCCTGGGATCACCCTCCACCACTTCCACAGTCACATCATTCACCTGTTAAGATACTGAATAGTTGAGCAATTATTCCAAGTCATGCAATTTTGCCTAATCACAGATAAAATCCATTGTCATATGTCACACATTGTTAATCACTAAACAATGTCTTTTAGTGATTAACAATGTCAATGAGCGTATTATGGGATTTAACGTCATAGACATAACAACAAAATTGATGAGCAATCATGAGCACAAAGTCTTGGAAAAAGGTCTAAATTTGCCCACATTAGATCTTCTCATTCCATTTTTACCAATTAAAACTCAAGTTTTATGTTTTTGGTCAAACCAATTCAATTTTGATATCCCAATTAACATGATAAATGAATACAATTAACTACCTCTATGTTATACAAATCAAATGAAAGTCTACCAATAACTATAATTAGAATTATAAGCATCAAAATGAGCGATTAAAACGGGTACCGATTTAGTGGTGCACACAGCCTTCGCATTTTCAACAACTCTAGCCGCTATCTTCTTCAAATCCGCATCCACAAACACTAAAACCTCAGCTGCCCCTAAATTACATACTATTTATAATTAAAACCCAAAGCAAAACGAAACAAAAAACAGAAATTACTAATTCTAATTTCTAAACCAAGCGCACACAAGTTGGGGGAGTTAGCAAACCAGGTCCTGCGAGACCGACAACAGAGGAAGGCGTAGGTTTGGCGTGAACTATGACGATCCTGAAAGGACAATTGGCACCAAAAGGAACGAAAAACTTTTCCAAAATCCACTCCAGAGCGTAGCCGCTCTGCTCGCTATCGTCTATCCCAACCACCATCACTTGCTTCTCCATCGCCTTCGATTTCTCTCTACCACAGCACCAGGCTCTCTCTGTGTTTCAAGTCTAGAAGTTGCGGGCTGAAAGTATCTGACTTAGCGTGTCCGAGCAGCACAGAACATAACAGAAGGAACTAGAGACAATGATTGATTCTCTATCACCTCGCCAATCAAAATGCTCAGCTGGCGACTGCCGGACGCTGCCGCCTGGCATTGGTACTTCGCCATTATTTTATTCTTTTGGGCTCATTAGATAATGGACATCGCTCATTTTTGGACTATTCCCACGCTGAGGCCTATTTTAATCAACTAAAGATTTCAGAAAATTGAACCCGTCAACAACTAAGCCGGCCGGACTAATTCCAAGTAAGTTGATTGGGGGAAATACATACTACGCATTCAAATGTAGTTGATTGCTCGACAAATCATGGTGGATCGTCCACTAATGTACTTGTTTTCTCCCTCCTCCCATCTGATTGTGTACTATGAGTAATGGCTCCAGTGCTCAACCACCCAGTTTCATATACAATAGGGTCAAAATGTAGTAACGCTTACTGTATCCAAGTTGATAACAAAGGTGAACTCACGGTTTACATCACCCAACACTAAAATACGACTGTTCATGACGTCCGAATGCAATTAGGAATTAAGTTAGTGCAAGTTGGTGGTTTCCAGTTTGGAGATGAATACTTAAAATATGACATTCAGATGGGTGTCTATCCAATTCAATAAATAATAAGAAAATGTACCACAAAAGTTAGGGATATTCAAAATAAAATGAGAGATTTTGCAATAGCAATCCAGATTTCAAGTTTGGGTAGCGGATACACAACCATTGTTGAATGACAATAACATTTGGGATAGCTAATTCCTTCAAGGTCCTCATTTGATTGGATAAAAAAAAGGATCAAATTGTTGCTGGTATTATGGGATAATTAAACTCAAAAGTTAGCTTGAAGAATGAGAAAGCTCGTAAGTCTATAAATCTCACATTAGTCTCTTTTATTACCATTATGGAACAATTAGACTGTAATATCCCACCATGTTTCACAACTCATATACTGGTGGACTAGCTATGCGCTAAACTTTTTTTAGTCCCGGGCGAGCATTGCTATACCGGTGTCACCACCTACATACACACGTGCTAGCTGTGCACTAGACCTTTTCTAGTTTCGGGCGAACAATGCAATGCCAGCGTTACCACCCGTGGGTGTAACAGAGGGACTTGAAGGAGTGAAGTTAGCTCTGATACCAATTATTATAAGTCTTATGGGAGAACCAACCCTAAAAGTTAGCTTGAAGGGTGAGAGAGCCAATAAGACTATAATCTTCACATTAGCCTCTTTTATTACCGATATAGGACAATTAGACAGTAACATCTATTCAAAGTTTTATCCAAAGTTTATCTCTAATTGGAGGCAGGTTTCCTCTAATCAAACCACCCTCAAATTCTTTACTCCGCCAAAATCTATCAAGTCTGTAACATTCCTATCAAGACAAGTAAGCACAAGAACCTGAACGCCAAACGTGATACTACTTCTTCCACAAAACCTGTTACAAGGTCTACAAACCTACTACCTAACATTGTGGTACCAGAGCTAGCCATGGAAGACCAACAAATCAGTAGGCTTAAGGCTAACGTTGGCTCTTTGACCAACATAGAAGAGAAATTGTTCAAAGAGATGCAAGACATGTTTGCTGCCATGAATGCTTGTCTCGACCAGCTTATGTCTACTCTAGTCTATAGGTACGTGGGTGATAATGCCGGTATAGTAGTGTTCACCCAGAGCTAAAAAAGTCCAATACATAGCCAGCTCACCGATGCCTAAGTTGCGAAGCGTGGTAGGATGTAAGGTTTATAATTTATCTACTCTCTTACCTTTAAACTAGCTTTTGGAGTTGGAACACGTAGTTTAAAAGTGAACATGTCCCAAAAAAGGTCAGCTAATTAAGCCCTGCTTTCGTAAACGACAAGTAAACAAGAAGGATCTTTGACGTCTTGAATCGAAGTTCATGCTCGTGACTGTATTAAGTTTATGACGCTTATCTATATTACAACCAGGAAAGAGGAAAAAAAAAAGGAGAGAGAAGAGTTTCCAAACCAGTAACCATGTTCATCCACATTGTCCAAATCGTGTTCATCCACTGCTTCGTCTAACTGGTTGTCACCCAAAAAAGGAGAAAGTTTTCATCTACACTTTCCCAATCGTGTTCATCCACTGCTTCGGCTGTCACCCAGAAAAGGAGAAAGCTCCTTCACCTATTCAATCCTCATCATTTGTGACACTGAAACAAATATATTTTCTACAAGTGGCAGCGACAAGGACGTGACAGATAAGCACCGCTAAGCTGTATCCAGTACTTTTTCTTTTGCGAGGGAGCCTTTGAAATAAAATATGCAGTTGGATAATCACGCATCTCAAGAGTCGTAAAGCACTTTCCTTTGAAGAGTGAAGACCACGCCCTTGCGTGATTCTGCTCCACTATGTTTGCTCAGGAATGGAACTTTGAAGATTTTGCGGGCCATTACGTGTTGGATATGTTTCTCTTATTTATTCTTTTTATTATAATAATATTAAAAATAAATGATTACAATCATATCATCCAATAAATATAAATTATCAAGAAGGGAAATAAGTTGTCAATATCTTCATATTATGTTGTTGAAGTGCCAGTGTAGAGTTTAGATTCTGTCGTTCTTGCCAGACAAAGATGGTGTGAATGAGAGCAAAAAGAAGCCATCTACGAGTTGAGCGATGCATGGAAGCTCTTCTCTTTTGAGTGAAATTGCATAGCAAGCAATCAATCGGGGAGTTGATAAGAAGCTCTCTTGATTTAAGTGCAGTTACGGATTGAGAAGAAGCTCTATTTATTTAAGTACAGATACAGATTTAAACCGTCCTTATATATATATAACTGTTTAAAATTTAAGATCACTTCCTACAAAGAATTTACCTGATCCGAATAAAAGTTAATATCATTATAAATAACTTAAAAGATACCTTCTCGTAATTAATTTTTTTTAAAAATATCTCGTTAAAATAAAAAAAAAGCATAGCAAGCAAATTGGCGAGTTGTTAGAGAGAAGCTTCGTAGATATCAAATCTCTGGCAGGGTGAGACGAAGTCCAATGGTTTCATCCTCTTTGGACTCAAAAAGTTGATCCTCAATTTTAAGGGCTCTCAGTCGCAGACCCGACCACTACTGAAAGATTGAATCACGGTTTGATCCCACCCAGTCCTTCAGGAAGGATGGTTTCATCCTCTTTGTTCACAGGTCATGACGTAATAAGAAATTTTCAATTTTTTTAATAAATAAAATAAAGTGAAGAGAAACTTAAAGGGAAAGGAAAACCATCAGGTGAAATTACCATTGTCTGTTGCCACCCTCATGTTGTCGATATTTATATATATTTATGTTTACAAGAACACGAACTACGGCTACCACCCAGAGACAGGTGGAATCGTAGCAGAGACGGAGAGGGTCGTTGTTGTGAATATCCCGTCGGAAATAAGCTAAAAAAATTCATAAAATCCGACAACATTCACAGGGTTCTCACTCCTTGACTAATCTGTGGTCGACAGGCTTCAGAATCGAGCGTCTATTATATGAGGGTCTTTGACGGATTAAGAAAGGGTTTAGTGGTTTGTGGAAACGTGCGAGAAGATGAAGTTTTGCAAGAAATATCAGGAGTACATGCAAGGCCAGCGAGAAGCACTACCTGGGCTTGGTTTCAAGAACCTTAAAAAGATTTTGAAGAAGTGTAGGAAAGACTTGGAATCTCATCAAGAGCTATCAGGGTCTGCGGATACCAAGTCATGTCCCAACCAATGTCCAGGTACTATATTCTTCCAGAGAGTGTGCTCCATATCGTCTCAAATATTCGTTGCCTTGGGATTGAATTGTCTCTTTCTATATCCTGAAGTCAAGAGTTTCAGATGAAATCTGTGTTTTGTTTTCCCTTGCATGCTGTATAGTAAAATTCATCTAGACTAGAAAGTAAAATTCATCTCCTGACTATATGAGTGAAATCCATCTAGTACATATTTCCCCGAGTTTGTTGGTTTATATAGACCGAATTCAAGGAGTCATGAAAGTCCCTAGTTATTGCAATCTTGCTTTGTCCAAGGGAGATACAGACATTCCAGTTTACGGTCTTGGGGGATTCGTAGTTCAATTGAACACTTTCTTTTGCTACTAGTACAAAGCTTTCTTAAAATGATGAAGCAAATGTTACACGATGACAATGCTCGCGTATGGACTCTTCTTTGAATAATTGAATGAAGTCCTAAAACTCTTTTGTCTTTCCTTTTTTATTTTTATGAGTATGTATGTATGAAGCAGTACTTTATGTTGACAAGGTTCATACTTTTTCAATTGTTTACTAATCCTTTTTTCAATGGCAGTGTGTGATGGCACCTTTTTTCCTTCCCTTCTCAAGGAAATGTCAGCAGTGGTTGGTTGTTTTAATGAGCGTGCACAGAAATTGCTTGAGATGCATCTGGCTACTGGATTTAAGAAATACTTCATATGGTTTAAAGGCAAGTTGCAGGGCAACCATGTTGCCTTAATTCAAGACGGAAAGGATTTGGTTACCTATGCACTGATCAACGCCATTGCAGTACGGAAGATTCTAAAGAAGTACGATAAGGTATGAGTCTCTAATGTACAATAGCGATAGCAATTCTAAACTGTGATGCAGTATATTTTGAAGCATTGAATGCCGCTTCTCTTTGGTTACAGATTCATTATTCAAAACAAGGACAGGCATTTAAGGCTGCGGCTCAGAGGATGCACATTGAGATCCTTCAGTCCCCATGGCTTTGTGAGCTTATGGCTTACCATATTAATTTAAGGGAAAACCAGGTCAAGTCAAAGAGGGCTCCTGCACTGTTTGAGGGTTGCTCACTAACAATTGATGATGGCAAGCCATCACTTTCTTGTGAGCTCTTTGATTCCATCAAGGTTGACATTGATTTAACTTGTTCTATATGCTTGGTAAGTTCAAATGTATCATTTTATCAAGAAAAGTTTCTTTTTTCTATGCAATAATTTATTGTCTAATTCCCGTCTTAACTTCAATGAAGCATAAGAAGCAATTGAAGACTTTGGAAAGTTTAATTGGTCAAATCTAGAGCTGCTATGTATTATTGGTTTTTTGTTGCAATGTTCTTGTTCTGAATTGCACTTGATGCAGCCTAGCTGACCTATACTTCAGATACTGGTTTCAGCATCAAATTTTCCACATATGCCGATCTTTCAAAAAATTTTTTGTTACAGTAGATGGTCAGTCACTTCCCTGCAGAATAAATTAAATTTCACTTTGAGAAACGATGTTTAGATTTACTTGTTATTATGATGGTTTAGCAAAACTTTTGATGGCTAATTTGGGCTTTCCGTATTTGATTTGGTGACAGGATACCGTATTTGATCCAGTATCACTCACATGTGGCCATATATTTTGTTATTTCTGTGCTTGTTCTGCTGCTTCAGTGACCATTGTGGATGGGTTAAAGGCTGCAGAGCCTAAAGAGAAATGCCCTTTATGCCGGCAGGTCTGTTTATCATCTTCTTGCTTGAGTTTAGTTCATAATCCATTTATTCCTTTCGTTTTCTCTCTTCATTTTCTATTTGTGAAGAAGCACAAGCTGCACCGAAGGCTTATGCAGCAATAGTTTAGATTTGATTAGTTCAGAAATCCTTATTTCAAATCATATTTTTGGTGGAAGACTTGATTAAATTCTGGACCTTAGATGAGCCACCTCTCTTTCATACATCCTACCGTTCATATGAAACTTTATTTCTTGCAGCACTTGTTCTTTTTCCTTTTGTTTGTATTAGGGCTTGAACCTGAACACTCTACGTCTCAGAGAAGGGATTCATACTATATCCAAGCTAACTTCTGGTGGATTCAATTGTTTTTCTTGTTCAAGTGACTAGTTTGGGAATTATGTAGGCTACCTGCTGGTTGAACTGTCTATTCCACATTGTTTTTTCAATTGAAATCATGAAGCACTCCAAAAATCAGAAATATAAACTACCACTCACTTCTCTTGTTGGTGATATGGGAAGCCTTTGAATTGAATCTTTTATGTATTGCTTTTCCAATTTTCAACCATGCCACTGTTTTGGTCTTTGACTTCCATCACAGGCTAGAGTTTATGAAGGTGCAGTACACTTGGATGAGCTGAATCTTCTGTTAAGTCGAAGGTATACTCGTCCTAATGATAAACTAGCTGATGTCTTCTTTAGCAGAATTCCTTATCTTCTCATGCAAATTATTACAGTGAAAATTGCTTAGGATGGTGATTCATTCTGAGTTTATGCATAGTTTACAACCTTCTTGATGATGATGATGCCTGTCTGAACAGGTGCCAAGAATACTGGGAGGAACGACTTAAATCTGAAAGGATAGAGAGGCTTCGGCAGGTAAAGGAGCACTGGGAAAACCAATGTCGGGCACTCATGGGTGTTTAGTTAGGCATTTCCTCTGTTACTTAGTGCTAAATGCACTTTTATGTGCATTAAAGAACCTGAGCTTAATAAATGTGCTCAACTGCATTCATATTTCCTTTTTTGTTTATAAAAGATCTGTATAAAAAACGACAGTTTGGAATCCGTTGATCCTCGCAAATAGACTTAAATTGGATGTAGCAACAAAATAAGGAACACGAATGCTTTTGCAAAAGCTAAAATTCAGTAAAACATCTAACAATATGAACTAATTGCAACTATTGTATATAAAGCACTTTTTGCTTTAGTAAGGTTCAAAGCCCTATTGACAAAGCACCAGAAAGAGTCAACTCAGAAGTTGGCAGGGGCCGCGCGAACGCTGGCCCCCTCTATCACAAATTATGACGTAGGCTCTCCCTCATTGGGGAGACCTTAGAGAGGCACCCCTCCCAGGTGCAATGGAGGTAACCACCCTAGGCCATGGGCCTTATTGATCACCCATTGACCCCGTCCAGGTAAGTATGTTCCAACGTTGGCTTAACCCTTGTAATTATAGTACGGCTCTCTGTCTCAAACAGTCTTCCTTGGCAGTATGGGTTTTCAATCGGATTGGATAGGAGACAAACCACTTGTTTCCTTAGAAAAAATTTACAATATTTAATATTCTACTATTCTCTAAATGTTGTATTTGATTTAATATCTAACTTTATCTAAATAATATTAAAAATAAATATATATTAAAAATTAAAAATAGTTACTATACGGATAACATATTGAAAAAAATTAACTTAAGAAATGCAAGTGAAATTTTTAATTGATATATTTAAGTATGTAAGGAGTAAAAATTAAATTTGATACTCAACGAATTGTTAAGATTCATCTTATTATAGATAAAAGTTTACTTCTGTTCTTCGCAACCCATAATCTTTTCAAAAGTAAAAAACTTATAATCGTGTTATATTTTGCTAATAAGACTAGAATATAAAGATTGTGCTATTTATAGTTTTAAAGATATTAAAAAAGAAATAGTAATAACTATTTAACTTTTAACATTATTATTATTAATGTAAGAATTTGTAACAATATATAAGTAATAGAATGAAATTTTAAAATAGGTAAGAGAAATTACCTCTCATGTAGTTTAAGAAACTTTTGAAAAATCCTTAATTTTTAAAATTTACAAAAAATATTTTCGGTTTTTAATTTCTAAAAATACATCTTCTTTTGGACTTCAGTTAAAAAATAACGATGCGATATACACGACATAAATATTACCAATCAAATACTGCTTATATGAGGATTTAACTCCACTCTTAGACTCGAACCAAGATAACTAAATATGACTGGAACCAGTAATTTATTATAATTATTAATTTAAGTCAAGTTTAACTAATTTGAATCGAGTTTAAGAACTGAGTTGAGCTTTTATATTAGAGACATTTAATTAGTTAATATATGATGTTCATATTGTATATGATTCGTCATTGTTTTTTTAATCAAAGTGTAAAGGAAGGGGATTTTATGAAAAATAAAAACTGGAATAAGTATTTTTCGAAAATTTTAAAGATTAAGATGTTTTTCTCAGATTTCTTAAACTACAAAGGAGACCATATTTTTTACACTTTAAAATATATACTTTTTACCATTTAAAATATATTTTTTGGTGTTGGATCACTCTAATTTTAATTTTCATAAAAGTATTTCAGTTAAAATTTTTCATTTATTAAAATCATGCACTATATTCACTTATATATAATAGAATTAAAAAATAAACTAAAAATAGTAAGAAATTAAAATTTAAATAATAATTATTATATTAATATTAATCAATATAATTTATTAATTGATCAATTGAAAAGGACAAAAATTTATATTGTTAAAATTGTTGTAATGGAAGAATTTTAAAAGTTAATAACCGGTTGCTATTTAAAATTGAATTGAATTGAATAGTTTATATATTATTAACAAAACATAATGTAGAAGATGAGTTCTATAAAACAAAAGGGAGATGGTTGACAATCAGAACTAACCACTTGTCACTTAAGTAAAGTTAATTATATTATAATAAAAGGGTAAATTAGTAATTAATCCTTTGAAAGGATATAATTATAATATTATAATGTTTTCTTCTTTTTTTTCTTTTACTTATTACTAGTCATGTTTCATCTTTTTGTGGAAATTATCAACTGCAAAAGAGAATTGAGGGACTATTTGTTTTTCTCATTTTTATTTCAATGTCTTGTTGTGAATTTGAAATAGAATAAAACAAAATTTAAAACTTGTTTTGTTAATAACTTTATTATTTTGGCAGTAATTTTAAAGAAACAAGAATTTTGTGTTCTTGCTAGCTAATATAACTACATTCTAAAACAATGAAAACATCATTTTTTGACTAGATTTAATTTGTTTACACTTTCATTTGTAATGATCTTAAACAGAGCCATTATTGATTCTAATCATAGTGTAAGCTATTCAACTGAAAATGACAGGTGATAAAGATAAAGCATCGACTTGTGCTACCTTTAACTTTAAGATTGAATTTGGGAACTTAGTCTTTATATCAAACATTCATACATTAATATGATTATATACAAAAAGTAGCATCAACCATAACATATAACTGAGTATGAAGAATACCATGCAAGATTAAAAATTATATTAGAACTTCCTATATCCAATATCACGCTTTTGTACAAAAAATATCACTATCCGTAAAATATAAGTTATATGTTCACCTTAAAATAAAGAATACCATCATTTAGTACAAAGAATATCATGCCTCACCTGTTGGAACCCCACCCTGGTGCGACACGTGTCCGACGTCCTACGTGACATCTGGACGCGCAATCCACGAGGGAGGGATTCCTCACCACAAAGGACTCTCAAAATCAAACTTAATTCGCTGACTCCCAATTCTAATTTACCTAAAATTCCTCAAATAATTCGATCAGCAAACTAAACCTCAAAATGAAATAAACAAGCTTATTAACTATGTAAAAGACATCGGGGCCCAACATCACCAGAACTTCATACATCTAATACTACATATATGTACAAAAAGTACCATTACTGATAACAGACAAGTCACGCGTTCACCTTAAAATGAGAATATCATC
This sequence comes from Erythroxylum incrassatum, assembly GCA_026546855.1. Lineage (NCBI taxonomy): Eukaryota > Viridiplantae > Streptophyta > Magnoliopsida > Malpighiales > Erythroxylaceae > Erythroxylum > Erythroxylum incrassatum. The sequence goes on from JANVCL010000004.1 coordinate 7,702,188, forward strand.
ACTAAATAGGAAGAATAACATGCCTGAATAAACAATATATGAGGACTTCATACATCCAATACCGTGTGTATATACAAAAATGTCTCCATCCATAGTAGATAAGTGACACCTTCATATTAAAATAAAAATATTATCATCGAGGCTGAAGAATATCATGAATTAATAAACACTATGTTAAAACTGCAAACATCTAATACCATGCTCATTTACAAAAAATATCTCCATCCACCTTCTATTACAGATAAGTCATACCTTTACCTTAAAATAAAAATAACATCAATGAGTGAGAAGGGTTGAATATTGTTTACGGGTTCACCAAATCTAGATAGTTTGACCCTACAAGAAACCAGGTACGGATTAGTCAAATCTTGGATTTGACATGCCCTAAATCATAGAAGAGATCGAAATAGCATGTTACCGGTGATGAGATTTTGGTTGAAGTACTCTGCGATGCCTCGAGAAAGATTGTGAGAAAGGAAAACAAGATTAAACCAAAAATCGGTCATAATCGAATGGAATATACTTACCTGAACCATATCCCCTTATTGGAAGCCCCAAAAAGCCTCCCTCCTCCGACATCGCAAGATCTGGATGGATGGAACGCAAGAGGTCAAATCCTAATCGCGAAACTTCCTGAAGATGAGAAAGCTTCCAGAGTGACTTATCTGATTGAAGAACAGAGGGTGCGAATCGCGCACTGATTGTATGATCCTCCCTACCCTAATCGAGAAAGGAATCGAAGACGTGAGAAAAGCGCTAAGTCGTTATTCCCGAATTGCAAAATGTCTTAGTAAAATGTAAAGTATCACGTCTTGGAGCTGAACGTTATCGTATATGTCCTAGTGAACGTCGTCGTTTGTTTCCTACTAAAGTCAATGTTACAATTGGGTTTATCTCAATTTGGTATTAACTCTTTATTTCTATGTAATCTCTAACATTTATTAATGAAATTTTTTAATTATAAAAAAACCCAATAAAAACTATGCTAGACCTTCATACATATAATACCATGATAACGTTAAAAAAAACAGCACTCACTAACTACTGCAAATAAGTGACATGTTCACCTTTAAATAATAACACTATCACTAAGTAAAAAGAATAGCATTGGTGAACAAAAACTGTATTAGACCTTTATACATTCAATACTAAGTTTGTAATAGCCCAGACCACTCGCCCACAAATATTGTCAGCTTTGGGCCCCAAGCTCCTCACGGTTTTTCTCTTCCCAGACCGTCCTCCCATAGATATTATCCGCTTTGGGCTCCAAGCCCCTCACGGTTTTGGGTTCAGATGAGTCAAATATTCACCTTAAAATTGATATACCATAACTCAATATGAAGAATATCATGGCTCAATTAGAACTATACCAAATCTTCATACATCTAATACCATGCTAATGTTTTCAAAATACTACAACCAATAATAGATAATTCATGTATTCAACTTAAAATAGGAATATCATCACTCAGTATGAAGAATACCATGCCTTAATTAAAATTATACTAGACCTTTATGTGTCCAAGACCTTTGTGCATCCAATACCATGCTTATATATTCAAGAAATATCACCATCAATGATAGATAAGTTATATGTTCAACTTAAAAATGGGAATACCATCACTTAATACAAAGAATATCATGGCTCAGTTAAAACTATACTAACCTTCATACATCTAATACCATGCTTATGTTTAAAAAACACCACTATTGATAACAAATAAATCACTCGTTCACCTTTAAATAGAAATATTATCACTTAGTACGATGAATACAATGGCTCGCTTAAAGTTATATTAGACCTTCATACTTCTAATACCACACTTATGTTTAAAAAATACTACCATTGATAACAGATAAGTCACATGTTCACCTTAAAATAGGAATACTATCACTTAGTACAAAGAATATCAAGTCTCGGTTAAAACTATACTAAACATTCATCTACTATCATGCTTATGTAAAAAAAACTAACTATAATACTGAAGTCACACGTTTGCTTGAAAATGAGAATACCATCATTCAGTATAAAGAATATCATAGCTCAGTTTAAACTATACCAAACTTTGTTATATCCAATACCACACTTATGTAATACTAAACTTTCTTACATCCAATACCACGCTTATGTTCAAAAAATACCAACAATTAATAACAAATAAATCACACATTCACCTTTAAATAGGAATACCATCACTTAGTCAAGAATACCATTCCTTAGTTAAAACTATACCAGACTTTCATACATCCAGTTCTTTGCATATGTTCAAAAAGTACTACCACCGATAACAGATAAGTCAAATGTTTACTTTTAAATGGGAATAGTATCACTCAGTACGAAGAATATCATGCCTAAATTAAAATTATACCAAACATTCATACATCGATTGCCAAACTTATGTTTAGAAAATGCCACCATCGATAACATATAAGTCATACATTCACTTTTAAATGAGCATACCATTGCTCAGTTTAAAGAATATCATGTCTCAGTTAAAACTATACCATAACTTTATACATATAGTACCATATTTATGTTCAAAAAATACCACCACTCATATCAAGTAAGTCAGATGTTCACTTTAAAATGATAATACCTTCACTCAATATGAAGAATATCATGACTCAGTTAATATTAGAGTTTCATAAATCCAATATCACTTATATTCAAAAGTACCACCACTATACCAGGCCTTCATACATTCAATATCACATAAATGTTCAAAAAGTACGAACAATATCATGTCTTTATTAAAACTATACGAGACCTTCTTACATCTAATACCTCACTAATGTTAAAAAATACCAACACGTATAACAAATAAGTCACATGTTCATCTTTAAATGAGAATAGCATCACTTTGATATTAAGATACCATGCCTCAATACAAACTACGTCAGACTTCTATACATAAAGTCCCGTGCTTGTGTTCAGCAAATATTACCATCCATAATAGATAAGCTACATGTTTCACCTAAAATTATAATACACTACTTTAATATTACAATACCATGTTTTAATACAACCTAGATAGATAGAATTACATTTCATACACCAATTTTATAAAAAATTTGCTGGTCACTTTAAGACTAATAATAGGTGTAAAAAGTGGGTTTTCCATTATCAATATTAAATAATTCAATACTTGAATATGAAAAACACATATTAAAATATGCTCGTGCACTATAATGTATTTGTTGAAGGTTATATTAACACAATTAATTACATGGCAATGTGAACAAATGAGTTATTGTTTGAAATTTTGAAGGGACAATATAAGGTACACAAATAGGTATACGATCAAGCATTAATCTATGCCCATTAAAGAATTTAAACAACGCTATTAAGTACACAATTGCAATGTTTTTGTTATGAAAGTTGAGGAATAAAAGTTAAAGACACATATTGATACAAACCTTTGTACAAATTTGTGTGTTTTTTTTGTAGTTATATTGCATATAATTATTTAAACAATCATGTGATCAAACATGTTTTTGTTATCTTTTATTACTAAACAGTATAAAGGACATAGATTGTTACATAATTATTTAGTGAAATGCGTAGAATTAATGTTTGGTTTGACACTGTTGACTATATAGCTAAGTGTTTAATTATGTTATTATTACAAATATGTTGAAGGCATCATTTGAAAAGACAAAAATTGCTACATGATTATTTAGTAAGTCCTTTATAGTAAAATTTTAAATTATAAGGGTAATAAAAGAAGTTCATTATGTACAAAGCTTCTTTGAAAAGCTTTGAAAATAAGTATTCCCATCCAATGTCATGTTTAGACTATAAAATTTCCATTATATAATGGTAAACATATAATTTACTTTATGTAAAACTTTCTTCAAACACTGTATGAATACCTCCTAGCATCTAGTCTTTTCATTTACTAATTGCACATCATAGAATCTAAAATTAAACAAACCTAATCCTCTCATAATCATTACACATCGCCTGTTAGCTAGTAAACAATAAAGTTTTTTAAGCGTCTACATATTCTCATTTGAAAAACTAAATTAGAAATAGTAAGCAGTCAATTTTGTTCCCACGTGGTCGACTATACTAGTGGTCATTTATAAGTGTGCGTTATTTTACATATGCTTAGTATAGAGATGGTCATAATGTGTTTCTATCGATTTATGGTTTTCATAATATTGGGTTTTTATCTATTACATATAGCCTGTCCTAATGATGTTTTATTAGGAGATCTCATATTGTTATAATAGACGAGTTATGTGACAATTTCTATCTAGTTTAGGCTAACATCAATATTTTGATTATCACAGTTTATAAGAAAAGGATAAAGTCAAAATTATAGCACCCTCTCCTTTACAGGAAGGAAAGAAGATGGTCAAAAATGAAGGTAATGAGTTATCAATTTAATATAAAAATAACTTGCATATAAACCTAATTATATATATAAATTGAAAATGTAGATCATGAACGAAGTTCATGCCACAAAGACAAGTAAGTGAAGTGTAGCAGTTCAAAACAAATTCAAAATTTGCACCGAATAAAACTATATTAATATGATATATTATAAAGTAAAACAGTTATATATAACTACGACTAATATAACTTCAGTGTTTATAGAGTTTTTAAATACGGTGCTAGTTTGAGAAGGTGTTTGAATTGATGCATACCCTTAGTTGGGAGCATATTAAGTGGGTTAAGATATGGTATTCGATGAACTAAGAGAGGTTGAGAGGCTTAGAGTAAAGAGGGATATATGATACTAGTTGTGTATATGATTTGATCATAGATAATTAACGTTGAGAACAAGGGAGGATAAAGTGGATGATATGAGTGACGATACTATAACATGGATTGTAGGGGTTCTGAATGGAGGAAAACATGTACAAATAAAAGCTAATAAGGCCAAGGTGACGAGGCTCCATGAGGGTGCACAAATGAAGGAATGTATTTGGACGAACTTCCTTTTATATGTGTTGGCTATTTTTTATATTCCAATGCCAATTACGGTATATACTTGCATCTACTGCATATCATTATCAATTTTGATGACTATGAGCAACCCGATTAAGGACAAACAAGCAAATTTGTAGGTTTCACAAAAGTGTAGAGAATAAAGTTATTGTAACTTTTATGGTTGCATGCAGAGTTGTATTGATGATGAGTGATAAGTGGTGGAAACTTGATTATTATTAGGTAAGAGGTAAAGGTACACGTGTTTTGTAATTAATTAAAGCGGACTTAATTTATAAGTTGTTTGTAGATTTATTATCTTGACAAGTTACAAGTGGACCGATCATTTGAATAGGGAAAGATGGCTAGGATTTTAACTTAGGCTGATAAGGGTATTGATGAGATGTTAAAATTTGATAGGGTATCGAAGGAAGTGTACGAGAAGTTGAGGTAATTTTGAAATTATAAAATTTATGGTGATATTATAATAAAATAAATAGGAATAATTATAATTCATTAATATGTGGTCATTTATGTTAGACGTGTAGGATTAAATACAATGATGATCACCAACGAAGCATCATGAAAATTAGGAAGCTATGAAACAAAGTGAGAAAGGGTTTGTGGGAGGCAATAAATGTAATGAGTTTGTAAAGGATATTGGATTATTAAATGTGTTTCACATTTGGTTTATATGTGAATTCTTATTGATGTTTGAATTTAACAATAGGGAAGATAAGAAGTCCTAAGGCATAAGGTAATACTAATGATGGAGATAAATAATGAGGAATTAATCCTAAGGTGTGAAGATGCGTTATTGATGAACTAAAAGAATTTAAAGATGTACCAAGTCATGATATGTCAATGATGGAGTTGAAAATTAAAGAACCAGTTTGGAGGTATAAAGATGCAGTAATAGACCTAGAAAAATTGAAAACGTCATAAGACGTAGGGAGATGTCGATAATGAATAAACAAAAGGATGACAATAAAAGAAGAAGAGGAGATAAAAACAAAAGAGAAGAAGAAGAGGAAATTGAGGCAAATGATATATATTGATTTTCAAGGTTTCGTTGGATAGGGAACTTATTTTTAACTATTTTGACAATTATGTTACAATGCAGGCAATAAAGGATTCGGAGGCAAGCATGAGCAATGTTACACACACAGATTTTGTGGTAAGTAGGGAGCAATTTGCATCTTATAAGAGAACTCTTGCTTTCAAATCCATATACATTAATTTTAAGAGAAGAAAAGCTAGTTCAAAAACTAAGTAACATTGTTGTTATCGTATGCTTTAAGGACTATTGATGGGCGTGCTTTCAATATTATTTAACCTTGTTAGTTTTGTTGGTTTAAATCTTGCCATAAGCCTACCAATAGTGAGGTCATAAAAAATGTTAGGTTTGGACTAATAACAATATATTATAATATTAATTCATATGTTATACATAAGGAATCTTTAATACACTTAACTATCTAGTGTTTGTTTAGGCAAAACTAGTATTAACACTATTGCAACTAATACTAATTTTGGCTAATATCAAGAATGTATACCTTTTTGTAATAACTCATATAAGGACTTCTTTTTTTATTGGCAGCCTTCACCGTTAGGAATATATGCATGTTTAATAATTTGGGATATTGTATGTCTCACCTAACTGCTTTCACCAATGGGTTCGATAATCACTACTTCGACATATTTAAAGCCACGTCTATAAGAACATACAAAAAGTTAACATTTAGGCATTCTTAGGTAATTATATCCTATGAAATGAATAAAATTTGACAATAATAATGGTTCAAGTATATTCACGTACAGAAAAAATTATAAAGAGACATAATGTACAAACAAAAATATTAAATAACTATAGAAGGAATACCATCGTCATATTATCTCAATATTACTCTTTTTTAGGGGGGACACCATCGACATATATAAATTTTAAAATCTAAAGAAACTTTGGTGAGTATATATTCCTTCATAATTATAGTTTTGATCAAGAGTTTACACAGAAAAAGTTTCCTTTTTCTTGCCTTATCCCTCACTACTATTATTAAATCAACCTTAAAAGGTAAGTACCACCTATTTAAAATTTTAAGTTAACTACAGAAGGAAAAAGATAAAAGACTTCTGAGAACTACAAAGATTTCTTTACGAGGGATCTTTTATTTGAGTCCTATTATGCCAAAATTTTCCATTACGGGTCATGTCCTCAATAAGTCCTAATATTTTCATATCATTTTTTATCACTTCTCCCTACTTCTTCGTAGGCCTCCCTTTTTTCTTGTTACAATCTCTTGAGTACAATCTTCTTGCTAGAATGTCTGGATGTCTTCTCTTAACATGTCCAAACCAACTAAGCCTTGTCTCTTTTAATTTGTCAATAATATTGGTTACCTTTAATCTATCCCTTACCATTACATTCCTGACCTTTTTTCTTTTAGTAATGTTGCACATCTAACAGAGCATCCTCATCTTTATCACCATTATCTTATGATTATGCTCTTGTTTGATGGGATAACACTCTGTCCCATAGAGCATGGCCGACCTAATTGTTAACTAATATAATCTACCTTTAAGCTTGAGTGGTATCTTCTTGTCACAAAAAAAGTCTTGATGCATTTCTCCATTTAAGCCACCCTAATGTGATAAGGTGAACTATGTCTTCATCAATCTCTCAATTGCTCTGGAAGATAAATCCTAGATATTTAAAACACTCCTTTTGTGGGATATCTTCTTAGCCAATCTTTACCTCCACATCACTAACCACTTTATGTCCTGAAAAGTTACACTCTACGTACTCAGTCTTAGTCCTACTTAATCTAAATCCCTTTGACTTTAACGTATCCTTCTAAAGTTCAAGCTTGGCATTGACCTCCTCTTTTATCTCATCCATTTAGACAATGTCATTAACAAACAACATGCATTATTATAGGTCTCATACATTATCATTAACACTTGACATCATAATACGATCCACACATGACATATGCATGACATCATAATATGGATTATATATAAGTCCTTACTAAAATTTAAATTACAACATTATTTGCCACACACTCGTATAGTTAATTGTATTGTTGAAAACCTTTAATAGACACAATTTCATGCACGTTTGTGTCAAAATATGTGTACTTCACATTTCCATTACAAGTTTTTAGTTAATAACATAGTTGAATGCACAACCATGCACAAAATTGTGTTATACAAAACCTTTTATAAACACAATTTTATACATAGTCGTGTACCAAACCGTGTACTCTACATTTTCTCATCAAATTTTCTATTAAGAACAAGCTTGATCACATGACTACGTATTTTTCCATATTCAACAAATACTTTAATGGACACAATTTCTTGCAAGGTTAACCACACGAATATATGTTTAATCATGTTAAACAAAAACTTTTCTTAACAATCTTTATTACATGGGCATGTATTTGTCTATATCCCTCACATTGATTCTTGGTATTATTACAATTGAGATATGTTTTATTTATTTTGCACTGAAGTTGTGACTTTTTTGTTTTAATGTGTCTTAGCATTTATTATTTATAGTTGTGTTATTGAATGTACTAAGTACCGGCATAGTTTGTATTGATCTATTATATTATTTCCACTTAACCCCATTATTCTCATTTAAAAGTATACATGTTACTTATTTGTAATCAATGACATTTTTTTTATACCTAGACCTAGTATGAGTACATAAAGGGCTAGCATAGTTTAGAATCAAACGAGGTATGGTTTGCACTCCGAGTTCAATTTCCCTTTTTATTGAAACTATAACTTATTTTAAATGAGTTATAGTAATTTTAGCTAGTACTAAATATATTGAGTATTGATATATTTTATATTGAGGCATAGTATTCTTTTTATATAGTCAATATTTTTCCCATTAAAGATTATGTCTTGTTTATCTACAAGGAGTGATATTTTCTTAACCTAATTCAATTATTGGAAAAGTAAAGTATTAGTACAATTTGTATTAAGGTGAGGTATGATTTTTACTTAGAGATAGTATTCTCATTTGAGAACCATGCGTAGTGATGGTATTAAATAAACTGAGTGCTAGTATAATTTATATTAAAGCATGGTATTCTTTCTATTTAGTTTCCATTTAAAAGTGTATATCTTACTTATTTGTAATAAATGATATTTTTGCTACTTAAAAGTTCTCTTTTTTTAACTAAAGTTGTTACTTATTTAAAAAACATGGTCGTAACGTTTATTTATATTAATGGAACTAAATTTATTGTATGATGTTATAGTCATTATTGAATCATGATATTCTTTCTATTTAATCAACATTTTTATTTAAAAATGTATAGATTGCATATTTGTAATGAATGATGATATTTTTTAATATATGTGTGGTATTGAATAATAGAGTACTAGTATAATTTAAATTGATGTAGGATATGATTTGTACTAAAAAATGGTATTCTAATTGCAAAGTGTACGTGGTACTTATTTTTATGAATGTTGTTATTTTTTGTACATTACACAAGTATTACACATATTGATTATCAGTATAGTTTTTATTAAGACATAAAATTGTTTGTACTTAGTCACGTTGTTGCCTAATAAAAGTAAAATTGTTGTTTATTTGAAATAAACATCCAATGGTACTTTTTCTACATATGTGAGGTCTAAAATATGTGGTCTTTTTTCCTTATTCCTCCCCATGTATAAAATTGTTTTAATTATAAGTTACAGAATACGTTCAAGCATAAAAATGATATAAACGTCTTTAACGGAGATGAAAGGAAGAAGAAAAAAATGTCAACAAAATAATAGATGGAACAACTATATTGTAGAAAAAAGTTGCTTTCTCACCTTCACATTGAGTAAATTATATTAATATCTTCTGCAGATACAGAGGGAAGAGGAAGACAAGGAGTAAAGGGCACCTGTGCCATTAATCTTGTGCCCCCTGTTCCCAACAACATCCACCCGTAATTATTAAAAATACTTTAATGATAAAGGTAAATATATAAATTTTGTTAAAAATAAAGTAGTCTCCTCTATTTTCTAAGGTGGATATTGTTGGGAACAGGTGTGTAAGGTTAATAGCACAGGTGATTTAAAGCCGGAAAACAACAGTAAGAGGATTCGAAGCCGGAAAATAGAAGAAACAACTTTATTTTTATCAGAATTTATATATTTACCTTTAACATTAAAGTATTTTTTATTATTTTATTGTCTTATTTGACGTGGATGACCACTAAACATTTTTCAAAACAAAATGTGCAAGTGTTAAGCTTTAGTACATAAGTTGTTAACTTAACTGGGGTGAGTCTCAGGATTTTGAGTTTCGAAAGATCACTAAAATGGACGATGACTGTTGAGTTTAGCTTCTTTGTTGTCTTATATTGATTGGGGACAATAATTAAGGTAAGACTCTTGCCTATGTGAAGATATTTTTGTCTATTAAATATCTTTAGGTGTAGGTTTGAAAGATCTAAAATTTCAAACAGTGACAATGTCAATAAAATATTGCACAACGTGAACTAAAAGATAAAACTAACATAGCGACTTCTTATCATAATTAACCGAATGGTTCATCTACAATCCAGCAGAGCGGTTGGCATACTCCTGAACTAATGCTCCAAAGAGAGTTGGCCTTTCCAGTAAACGAGATGGTTTATCAAACTCTTTAGCCAGTCCTGTCATAAGTAATGAAGCTGTTAATGGATTTTAAAATTTCCTATAGTATGCAAAAGGAAGACGAATAAATGAAATGTAATTTCTTACCTGCATCTATGACTAAAACACGATCGCAGTCCATGACTGTGGGTATTCTATGTGCAATGCTGATAATAGTACAAGTTGCAAAGTCCTCGCGGATGATCTTCTGAATCACTGCATCGGTTTGTGAGTCAACTGAAGCTGTTGCCTCATCCATGAACAACAGTCGACTGCGTTTTAGCATTACTCTCCCCAAGCACAAAAGTTGCCTTTGACCCACACTCCAATTGTCTCCACTATCCACCACTGAGGAAAATCAACCATTTCATTAACCATGTCCAAGAGAGTTTTAAAAAGTCACTCAAAATCAGGTAACAATCACGGACCTAGAGCGTCAAGTTTTTCAGGTTTTGCAGCCACACTGTCTCTTAGCTGGCAACGGTCAAGACTCTACAAATAATAAACATGGTTTTAAATTATGGATTGCAACGTAATATTGCAGTGGAATTGAATTAATAGCAATAATAGCCTACATCAAGAATGTAATTGAAAATAGTGCAACATGTTTATAATACCTTCCAGATCTCATCATCTGTGTACTGCCCAATAGGATCAATGTTGCTTCTCACAGTTCCTTCAAAGAGAACAGGCTCTTGAGGAATTATACCAAAGCGAGACCTGAGATCATGTAGACCCAGCATGCAGATGTCCATGCCATCAATAATTATTTTCCCTCCTGTTGGTTCCACCAACCTAAAGAAAACTTGAATCAATGTTGACTTTCCACTCCCTGTACGTCCAACAACTCCAATCTTTTCCCCTCCATGAATGCTTAAAGTAACTCCCTTAAGAATCAAAGGAGTGTTTGGACGATATCTTACCTATAAGCCAAAGATGAACTCGTTGGAATTGAGAATAATTCATCAACTATAAGAAAGCATATGAGATCTTCATTGCATATCTAATTGCTTCATTTTCCTTCCTTTGGAATGAAGGTTTAATCAGAATCCATTATCCATATGCCACTACTTACCTGCAAGTCCTTGAGGTCAACATTGCCGTGAGTTGGCCAGTTTGAAGGAGGAAGACGATCTTTTATTTCCCATGCTGCCTCTGATGGGATATTAGTGAACTGTTTAATCCTCTCGACGGAGACCATCCGATTTTCAACAAAGCAAGTCGTATATATGCTCCAAAACAGCACAGCATTCAAAGACAACCCGTACGACAGGGATAAGCCAACATTTTCTGCATATTGCAGAGTTATGTGAGCATGTTATTATACGATATAATATTTTTGACAATAATAGATTACAATTTGAGGCTCTAAGAAAGTGCTTTTATGTTCTTTAGGTTCCAATGTGTTAGTATGTAATACCTGGCCTTATAATACTGCTTGGTAACAAAATCAAGAACATAGCAGATGTGCAAAGGATTAAGATCCCTATCAGTTCCAATCGAAAACCCAACCACTCATTCGATCCATTATTGTGGAAGTCCATTCGCAAATTGGCATTAACTCGGTTAACATTTTCTTGAGAAAAACTATCCTTCTTTCCGAATCCTCGGATTGTCATAACTCCTGCAATACTCTCTGAAAAATGATGGATAATAGGTGCTTTAGTAATTGAGTCGAGACGAGTCAATTCTCGAGATGTTGCAAGAAAATATCCCTGAAATCAAATGAAAAGGCATTAATTTCATTGTAGTCGAGAGTTCAGTATATTATGATTTGTCAACTACAGGACAAAGAAACTCCATACCCGGTACCATAAGTTGAGGCAACCAAGAGGAATCAATAGGAAGATTATCGGCCAAGCATATTGACATGTGATAATGATGATGCCGAGCACTGTGATGTACGCGGCAATCATGACTCCCAAAACAAATGGAAGGAAGAGGTCGACGTTGGTCTGATCTGATGATGCCTGAAGAACGAGAACAAAAGAAGAAACAAGCCATATCAGTCTAAACATATTCCCGACATAGTTTAACAGCCAAATCTAAACATGAAGTAAAGGTGCCACAAGGGGTGGTTTCAATCCTTACCCGACTTAAAATTCTTCCTGAAGGTGTGGTATCGAAAAATGACATGGGTGCATGTAGAATACTATGAAGCATACCCTTAAAGAAACTTTGGGCTGTCTTCAGCCCCATGATAGCAATGAAGAAGGATCTTATTGCTAATAGAATCAATGACACAACTGCAATAATTGCATACACAGAAATGAAGAGGGAAGGCTTAAAAGAGGAAGCACGTTCTCCTGAAGTTTCAAATGCCAACCAATAATCACCAGCCATCTGAGAACCTTGAAATACTAGAGAAAGAAGCAACGCTACTATGACACCCCACCATCCAAATGCTTCAGTCAAGTATTGTTTATACACTTTGAAGCCCACTTTACCAGTTTCCCTCTCCTCTTCTTCAATGAGCTTTGAGGTTCCTTTATTCGACGTTGATTGTTCTATATGCTTGTTTTCACCATTCACCTCCCTAATCCTTGGACAAGGTTGAGGAGACACGGGCGTTTTGGGGGAGCTTTCACCTGGTAAAACAGGATCAACTTCTACAATCTCCATAGAGGTTTCATGGGCAGCCACCAGAGCTTTAAAATCCATACTTGACTCTAGTAGATCATTATATCTTCCTGATTGCACTATCTGTCCATCTCGCATCACCTGTAAATTACAAATACATTAGCCTCAGCATGTAACATGACATGTGTGGCTGAAAGAGAGAGATAAAAGTAACAAAGTGTACTTACTGAGATAAGATCAACATTATGCAAGAAATCAACTTGGTGGGTCACTAGCAAGATAGTCTTTCCTTTGAGTGCCCGTCTGACACATTCCTACGAAAGAAAATTAGTCTATATCAGCAATGCATGTTGGATATAAACAATTAACAATGTGTACAATGTTCAAGGGAAGAAGGGAGTGAATCATTTGTGAATGATGTGTTAATAGAGTCACCTTGAATATATCAGAGCCGGTATGCGCATCGACAGCACTAAAGACGTCATCGAGAAGATAGATATCGGAATCCTGATAAACCGCTCGAGCAAGCTGTATTCTTTGCTTTTGCCCTCCACTAAGGTTGATACCACGCTCTCCTATTTCAGTTTGATCACCATATTCCATCATTTCCAAATCTTTATCCAAGCAACACACCCTGATCACTTCTTTATATTTCTCATTGTCCATTGCCAAACCAAACAAGATGTTTTCTTGAATGGTACCATTTTGAATCCAAGAAGTTTGAGCAACGTAGGCAGTTGTTCCACAAACCCTGACCTGGTGAAAGAATAGTAGGATAAATAACTTCATCAAATCACACTAAGTCTAAACCAACAATTTTTTAGAGATATATAAACATGACGGTGCTAAAAAAAGAACAGCTATTACTTCGTAAAAAGAGAGTAAGAAGTAAGTAATAATTATGTTAGTAACCTATACCTTTCCTGATATTTTGTGCATCTCACCCAGAATGGCAGCAAGAAGAGAAGATTTTCCAGACCCTACCGTCCCAACAATAGCACTAAGCTCCCCTTTTTTAATCTCTATATTTATGTCTTTCAGAACCTCGCCTTCAGCTTCGTCATCCCAACTAAATACCCCATCCTTAATCTCCACAGCTGTTCTACCTTGGCAACCATCCCCCCTTTCCACTGATGACTCCACCAATTCCTTACTTAGCATATAACGATCCAATCTTCCCAGAGATACCATTGCCTGTGAAAGTGAGATCATGGATTGAGGGAAAGCTCTAATAGGCTCCTGCAAGATTTTGAATATGGATGTGGTGGTGAATACTGTCCCTGCATCAAGTGGGACTTCCAACAGCAATGCAGTTCCGAATGTGATTGTTGATATCAGTAAGGGTGCAGACCACAATACAATCATGTTACCGTAGACCGAGTATAGAAATTTGGAAAGCCATCCAAACTCCGTTTCTCGGAAGGTTTGAATTCTTTTGTTGAAGTGATCTTCCCATGCTTGGAATTTGATCACGCGCATGTAGTTAAGCATTTCATTCGTCGCCTTCATTCTTGAATCACGATTCATCATCACATTCTGCTGGAATGTGTTGTTTCTTCTGGTTCCAAATACCGCAAACACAAGGACACAGATGATTCCAACCAAAGAGGTGGCTACTGCAGCCCCAAGTGCGATATACAGAAGAATCAATGCGACACCAACTTGCAGTGGCATTAGCCATATGGAATGTAGCTGTAGCATCATATCAGAGAGTTGCTGGGCATCAACAGCCATGTAATTAACAATCTGTCCAACCCCATGAGCCTGACGAGCAGAGCATGATAACCGCAGGCCTTTCTTGTACAAAGACGTGATCAGAGTAGATCTAATGAGCATTCCAAGTTTCCGACAGTTGAAGTTAAATTGATGAACGGTTAAAACCTCAACAAATTTTGCACCAAGGAGGATCAATACGAGGTAATATCCCTCGTACAAAGAGCTTCTCTTCCCGGCTGTATAATCCACGAAACTTTGTATAAGAATAGGCCCAACATACATGACACAAAGACGCACAATGGCGAGAAATGCGGTTAAGGCAATTTCCCTCCAAAAGCACCTCAACAATGTGGTCCTAACCGGGTGTTCCGACTTTT
This sequence comes from Erythroxylum incrassatum, assembly GCA_026546855.1. Lineage (NCBI taxonomy): Eukaryota > Viridiplantae > Streptophyta > Magnoliopsida > Malpighiales > Erythroxylaceae > Erythroxylum > Erythroxylum incrassatum. The sequence continues at coordinate 7,717,452 of JANVCL010000004.1, forward strand.
CATGTGGCTTAGGCCAATTGGATTCAAAGAGCCGTGACATTCTTTCAGCTCTATGCTCTGGTGACAGAGTAGGCACGTCATCCATCTTGAGAGGAGATTTGTAGCCTTGACTTAACAGAGGATTCATCCATAACCAGAAGGCCCTGGAAATTATAGGAGCCGAAGCAAAGCCAGTCACTTTGGATTTGTCCAAAAGGGGTTCGTATAGGTTATTTGGGTTCTCCATTTCTGGCTCAGTCTCGCTGCAAACTGTAATCCCAGTTAATCCTCTTATAGCAACCCAAAGAAGAACAACTGATAGCACAAAAGACGCAATGGAAACTATATCATCAAATATCAAGTTCGAATTCTGGCCGGCCAAACGAATGATACCAGATGACATAAAGAGAGTGACAACAATGAAATGCGCAACCCAATAAATCCGTAGGGACAACGGGTGAGAAACAGCTTGAAATCTCTTTTCATGAATGATTAAGATTGCGATTAGTGCATGAGTCACTGCCTGAACCAACCAGAACAACGCATCAATGAGCGTCCACGTCGAATGGCTGCTCCCTGTAAGTACTAGAATACAAACGATAGTGTAACAAAAGGCTAGAAGAGCTGTCACAATCAATGAGAAGTTAAACCAAATGTTAGTTCGAACAAGGGCTCTTCTCCTTGCAATGAGAGGCTTGTTGATGTCAGACAAGGAATGACCAATGGAGGTAAATCTAGAAACCAACTTCTGAACTGCAAATGCGAATAGCACAAGCAAGAACAAAAGATCAACTGAACATAAGAGAACTCTTTGAGGGCATGGACATAGGAACACGAATCTTAGCCACTGAAATATGAATGGAAGAGAAGTGTCCTCCGAGGACATGACAATCGAGCTTGAACATGAGCGAGAGGCGATCCATGATGTGGACGACATATGAGACATTCCACTTGAAATTCACGGTGTGCTTGGCTTAGTCTTATCAACACCTCCGCCTTGTCACCTTGAAATTTCAGCAGAACACTACGGTTGTCAGCGTTTTTGTTGCCAAGCTTTATAATCACCAGAAATGAAACAACCCAGAAACGAATATAATAACAATGTAAATCATCATTCTTAACAAAAAGAGAGCACACTGCCACCATAATCAATTCAAAAGAAAGGAAAAGAAAAAAGAAACATTTTGATCAATCTTATTTCTATTTGTTTCGTAATAAAAGAATAAAATGGGTATGGAAGAGTGATCCATAACTTAAGATAGTCCAAGTAACTAATTGCTTGCCTTGGGGTGCACCCTAAGGATCACGTACAAAGGCCCAAAAAGATTTAGTGTTTGTCATTAAACCTTATCCATCTACTCTCCATTATTTTACTGCAATTAAAAGAGTTGAACCTATGCGCATAAGAAAAACCTTGAGGAGTCAGCCAAGCAGAAAGAAAGCACACAAACGTAAAAGACAGACACACCAAAGTCTTATAGTTCTTCTAATGCTGTATAGCAAATTCCATAAGCATCCAGGTTTCGAAGCTGCAAATAGATGTGCCTAAATCAACTTATAAGAGCCAAGAGAACGTACTATGACAGCCAAGAGACATGATAAATTACACCAAAAAACAAATCAGATGAAAGAATTGATATTTTCCCGTTTGTTTTTCCGTTTAAAAGAAGCAAAACAATCTCTTTTCAAGCATTTGTATGGCAGGGAGGCATGCCGCAGATGTGGAGGATAATGGATCATCTCTCCCTATTTAAAAAGAAATCCAAATCAATGCTAGTCAATAACCCATACTTTGAAGACGTGTAGGGTTGGTTGAGCTGACCAAGTAGCACATTAATTGAAGCAAGTCAGTGCATGCCATACATGACATAGCAGTAGAAAGCAACCACGAGAAACTATTGCATATTTCAGATTGAGTTGAAGTGCTTTTGAGAACAGCACAACACAAACACCTCAAATATTGACAACGAGAAACTATTGCATATTTCAGATTGAGTCGGAGAGCTTTTGAGAACAGCACAACACAAACACCTCAAATATTGACAACGTATGAAGTAACATACTGTGGAACCATGCAGACTTTAGATTCACAAAAACCTCTCTTGCTTACCTCCAGCCCTTTTCAAAAGCTGTAAATGACATTATAGCGACTCTGCATCTGGAGCAGAAGCAAACTAATGTTTCGAGCAGCAAAAAAACAAGCTTTGGTGTGATAGCATGTCACAACTTCGAAGTTCAATACACGTGGAAGGAAAACAACGAGGGAGAGCTAAGGTATTGGTTGTGGTGTATTGGGTTGATCGCATCATAATTGCTAGTGTTCTTATAGAATTTTGGAAAAGTAAGGTATCAGCGGACTTTTGCATAAACAGGCGTGAGGAAGGGGCAACAGCCACAGGAGCCCATTCCAGATACTGATAGACCACAGCGAGTCAGTGCTTGTGCTTCTCCCTGGAACAACCTTTGTTTTTTTTTTTTTCTCTTATTATCGGGACCAGATCGTCTGTCAATTACAGAGATTCAATCAACACCCCACTTCATCACGTGAAGTGCAATCGGCAAACGCAATCTCCAACTACAGGAGACGCGGGACACTGCATTGACTGTCGTTGACCAATACGTGGATAAAAATGTAGGTTCACTAATTTCGTTTGACTTGAATGCTGAGAGCGTGGCTCAGAGCGCGTGAGATTGTATGGTGAAAAAAAAAACAGTTGGAAATGTGTCGTTTCGTGCATTAATGTTTTAGGTTTGAGAGTGAATTAATATCCGCACGTGTATGACTATCGCTTCCACCAATTCCTACATCAACAACCGTTCGCACGATCAATTGAGTGGGGCCCAACCATTTATCAAAGATTCACCGTTGCGTCTACGTACGATCTTATTGAACCTATTAGTATGGATGGTTCTCACGGGTCTTGGGAAGCTATATGGAAGTGGGCAGGCCCTCAACGACTTCAATCTTTTCTCTGGTTAGTGGCTAAAGGGAAATTGCTAACCAACAAGCAACGGGTGGTCCGCCATCTGACTACGGAAAATGGTTGTAACTTCTGTGGCTAAGAGGAATCGATCTTACACGTTTTATAGGACTGTTTTCGGGTTAAATCCTTATGGAGCAAATTTCCTCAAGAAGTGGTTGGTGGGGACTTCTTCAGTCAGGAGGAGGGACTTTGGCTCAGGACAAACCTTAGGCATCATGTCCATCTGGATCAGGAAGCGTGGCCTACGATTTTTGGTGTAGCCTATTGGTTTCTTTGGAAATGGCGTAATCAAAGCATTTTTTAGACGGGTTTTGTTTGGCCTCTCGCCAGTCTCACCATTGTCATGGACTATACTCATTGGATCACCCGCGCCAGAGCGATGAAAAACCGGGTCTTTCAGGGCCAAGGGCTACCGTTGGGTACCTTAGTCGGGTGGACTAAACCCATTGACGGATGAGTTATACGGATGGTGTCGTGAGACCGTGGTCCAATATAGCTTCCGCAGGTGGAGTAATAAGGAACTGCCAGAGGCACTGGTGTGTCGACTTTTTACAGCATGTTGGCATCGACGACCCTCTGTTAGCTGAACTCTGAGGGGTATATTCGAGTCTCATGCTGGCTTGAGTTGGGGGTATCGGGGCGTGCTAGTGGAAGTGGACTCATTAGACGTCATTAATATCCTTTCTTCTTCCTAAAGTGATCTAACTGGGAATTTTTTTTGGTGATAGGTATCCGAGCCTTGATTCTTCGAGCATGGGAGGTGCAACTTCAGCATACACATCGCGAAGGGAATTAGTGTGCAGATCACTTGGCTCATTTAGCCTTTTTCGCAGAGCCGGGCCTGCATACCCTACAGGAGCCACCACTGAGCATTTTGGATGGACTTTCGCGAGACATCCATGGAACCCTGTACAAGCGCAACCTTCACAGGGGTCTAAGAGTTACGCGCTAGTTTGTTTCGTTTGTTTCTTTCCCTTGTAAAAAAAAATATCCGCAAGTCATTGTGTATTCATCACTTTCAATTCCAAGATTCCGTCTTCCCCTTTTTCTTCACTTGAAGAGCCTAAATTAACGCATATTTGTTTCTTCCTTGTAAAGACATTGTTAATCTCATAAACTAAATTATAAAAATATTTAACTAAATGTATGTGTATTTATTAGAAAACAAATTTATTAAATGAACCCACATGAAAATTCTATTTGAAATATTATGATTACATAAATAATTCATTAACTTGATATTGTCTATGTATCTCATATAGTAATTGTTATATTTTAGTATTACTTATAACTTATCGAAATCTAAGGATTGTTTAGTCAGTAATCATTATATATAACAAAAATTATATAGAGATAATTAATTGATCAATATATGATTCATCGCCTTAAAGTAATTAGAGAAAATGCTTCGTTATTCTTAATTAGTGTGATTCAAGAAATCCAATGATAAAGTGGAATGATACTTTGTAAATAATTTACAAATGTTATTAATATAATCAATTTCTAAATTTGAAAACTAATATAATTCATCTCAAACAGAGTAGATATTAATTTCATGTTCTATATCTAATTGAAATATTATATCATAAAAGAACTGAAATATACAAAAAAATCATGTACATAAAGTTTATCAAAGCTACTTGACAGTTATAAATATTTAGATATTTATAATGTGTTGTTAGAAGTCAATTTTGATATTAAATTATTTAATTATAAATTCAAGATAAATTAAAGAAGTTTAAATTATCTAACTCTAAATATAATTTAATGTTTATATTCATTGTCAACATATTTAAGAATCTAACAAGTCACGTGTAAAGAACAGCTTGAAGAGAAAAAAAAAGAAACTTTATGAATAAGTATAATATGTTTAATAAATAAGTACCAATGTAGGATATTAAATCTTATTTGCCTTAATTAATATTTAAATAAAATTAATTGTAATTCTAATTAAAGTTAAAATTAAAATTTTAATTAAATAACTAAAATATTCTAAGTCTATTATAAATAAGCTTAAGATTTAAACGAGTTAGATTCCTTGTCCAACTCTTTGTGTAATAGTTGTAGAGTTGTGTCAATATGTTATGTAGATATTGTTAGAGGCTAAACACTTCTACAGTTATACTAATTGAGATACGTTAATTTCAAAAATAGTTTAAGAGAAACAATAAAAAAAGAATCAAGTTTTACAATAAGGTATAAATTAAAATTCCTACTTTAATGTATTTAATATGATAATTATATTATTGAATTTAAAGTGATTTTACCTTTTAGAAAATTAATTATGAAATATGTTTTATGATTATTGTACTATGCGTGAGATCGAATTTTGCCCTAATTTTCCAAGACAATCAAAGGAACTTCCACCCAAATACGTAGAATTCAAAATTATTTTTGTTTGGAAAAAAACATTTCAATTTTTGGAACGTGATTGAGCTTTCACCATCGAGCATTAGATTATGATTGGGTAGATTGAAAATTTCATGAATACGCACTTGATGTGGCAGACAATCGATCACCTTTTTTTTTACTAAAAACAAATACGAAACACCATAATCAATGCGAGTCACCCAATAGTCTATGCTTGCCATTCAAAGTAAACAAACAAAAAGAAAAAGGGTTGTTTGAAATTTGCTTGGAAAATTGCCTGTTTAGCACGTCTCAACCTTTGAAATTTATTCAATAGCGACAATTGAACCATACCGTAAGAGGTTAAAACTATGCAATCGAGGGACCAAATATCTGGATTTCCATCGTCCATGGGGTAGGCTGTGAGGTCCGGAATTGCTGCCTTTGTACTTCCGTGTGCTTAAGCTATTTCTCGTCTCCATCATCCACCTTGTCTTTGTACTGGCGTTGATTCAACTTTACGTCGGAACTGAGTACGAATAGATTCCACAAGGCAATAATTTAGCTTTGGCCAATGAATAATTAATTTATCTCTACTATTGCAGTAAGTACAATCACTGTTGGCGTCTTGTAATTATTATGTAAGACAATGAACAAATTCCGATCTCCACTATAAAACAAAACGAATAACAAAGAGAATGCATAAGTTTAGTTACTTCATATGTACAAATTCATTAAAAAGTGAACGACATAAATTTAAAACTTCAAGAGATTATGATACATTTTAAAAAACCTGATCAAAAGTTTTAAATCAATGACCAAGACTTGTATGTTATTTTAACAAAATACGTACCCTGATTGCTGCATTATGATGCTGGCTAAGCAATAATTTGTTCTCTAAAAGTGGTCGTTTAGGGTGATTTGTATGGAAAAATGTTGGCTTATGCTCCTTTCGGAAAGGGACGGGCTATTAGTTACTATTAACATAGCCTTATTTAAGAACAATAAATGAAGAATCGAGGGAGGGCCTAATGCGTAACGAGTGACGTCAAATGGTTGGAAAATTGACATCAAACTCATCTTGCCCTCATCCAATGGAGGAAAAACAAATGGTGATTGTGTCGTATTCAGATTGAAATATTGCGGTTGGTGTTTGCCGAGATCATGACCAGGACTGGTCGTAGTAAGACACCTAAAAGTACGATACTAAATATATCCCGTGATGTCACAATATCAAACATTATATGGAAACAAAAGTAAAATACGATCTAAAACATAATTTACATTTTAAGGCTCTATTGATCAGCTGATTGTATTTAGTTGTTCGTTGTGGTCGGGTCGGTTGTGCTAGGCCCAGGCTTAAGACATTCAATCTATGCATCTATGGCCCATTCAAAGGAATTAGTCTCCCATGCAAACACAAAGACCTACATAACGACCTAAACCTAGCATCCACGTCGTATATAAGGTACTATTCT
>JANVCL010000004.1:7767858-7778355 GCA_026546855.1 Erythroxylum incrassatum
TTTAATTCAAGTAGTTGAAGTTGGGATGGATTGTGTTTATAGAAACTGTTTCTTTTATCTTAAGTATATTATTGTTCAGTTCTTAGTTGATTAAATACTTCAGTTATTATTTTATCTCATGATACTTTGAGTAGGTCGTGTTATTTGTTGTGAAAATTTTTCACAAAAATTGAGGTTGAGTACTTTCTTGAAAGTATTAATCTGAGTGAGGACTTTACAGATGTAGACAGAATGTGTTGAACTGCGTTATCAAATTTTTGGTGTTTTTATTACTTCAATTCTGCTTACTTTTAATTTTGTTGGTGCTAAATAAGTTTACGGTAAGTTTATAAAACAATTAACGCCTTAGGTTTTTCAAATTTTAATAATAACACGAATATGAACTTTTTATTAGTTTATAAAATGATTTAATTCTTCTTTTTAAATAAAAAATAAGGTAAAAGATATTAGGATGTGCTTGTTTGGTGAGTATAAGAAGAGAGGAATGTGTATGGAATGAAAAATAGAGCTTGGTAAAAGATTATGATTAAATGGCATCTATTTTCATTCCTTATTTTTAGACATTGCTCCATTCCTCTCCATTATGAAAGGAATGAGAGTCATTCCTAACTTTGCCATTATTATTTATTCTTATTATATGACCCAAAACAATATTTGATTTTTTTGGTTTAGTAAGGTTTGACATTCTTTAACTAATAATAATATTAATTTATTAATTAAAATATTGTAATTAATTAATTAATTATAATTAATTACAATATAATTAATTAAAATATGATTTATTTATTAATTAAAATATTGTAATTAATTAATTACAAAATAATTCATTAAAATATAATTCATTAATTAATTAAAATATTATAATTAATTAATTAATTAATTACAACATAATTAATTAATTAATTACAATATAATTAATTAATTACAATATTTTAATTAATTAATATATTGTAATTGATTAATTACAATATAAGTAATTAAAATATGATTAATTAATTAATTAAAATATAATAAATTTTTATTTTTTAATATTTTTTACAAATCAACTACTGTTAATAATAATAGTAATCATTCCTTTCTCTTAATCAACTATTATAATTATAATAATATTTATTTTTATTTTTTATTAAATTCATTCTCGTTCTAAACAATGTAATTAAATTCATTTCTATTATTACTGAGTTTGTTTCAAACAATTATTGAATTCATTTCAAAAATTTCCAAATAGCGCGTAAGTGCTACTAACTTTGAACTTTCAGTGCCTGTGGGTTGCTTGGAGCTGGAAGAGAAAAAGAACAGGTACTAGAACACAGAGACCGACTTTGAACTAGCTGGCTAGGGAATTTTTAAGGTAATTATGAAGAATGAATCGGGCCGGCTCGAATAGATGACCCGATTTGTTGAGTTTTTAAATCCTTTTTCCTTTGCTTTATGATCTAGAGCTTTAACATGATTTGGAATTTGTTTATGTTTTTTCTTGATTATAAATGTTTTATAGACTTCTGTAATAAAAATAGCTCATATAGAAATTTATATTCCCCTTTTAAAATTATGGAGAAAGGCATTCATAATTCATAAAACAAATCAAAGTGAGAAGAACTCACAGAGGCAAACTTGGAAATAACAGAACAATTGATCAATATACAAACAATGGCCTATTACAAAATTGAGGTCTGTTCACCTCAGCTTTACGACTGAGTTTTGCCGAGTGGATTTCAGGGTTTGGATATATCTATGAAAACACTGGACTACAGACAACATTGTCATGCCTAACCTCATTCTAACAGAAACTTCTGTTACACGAACTTTGAATCTTTACACTATAATAACTTAAGAAGAGCACCGGTCCGGTCGGTCAAGGAAAGAGTTCAGATGTTTGCTTCATTTGTATATTTCTTGTAGACGGATGTCATATCAACCAAATGACGCATAGTTGGTCTACCATGGGGGCAATTCCAAGGTGACTTCAAGTCTGCCAAGTGCTCTAGTATCTGCGGATGAAGAACAGATGACTACAACTTTTTCTTCAATGATATCTTTCTCAAGTAACATCACAATCGTTGTGAATAGGATACATACAATGCCCAAAAAGTGTTGGATTGAAACAATGTAAGAAGGATTTGTAAAAGATTCATTCACCTAATACGAATATCAAAATTTTTTGTTATTTCTCAAATATGCATGATGATCTCGTTTCACAGAGAATAACATCTCTAGGAACAAGGGGTGCTACCAGGTATTACCTTCTGCATCTCATTCCTCCCCAAGGCATTTCCGATCATGACAGAGGATCTGCATGCCCGTGATGCAAGCATCGCACGAACTCTTGATGGGCAGACAGAATCAACAGTGTCCATTTTGTAACTGCCAATTATTGAGCATTCCTCTTGACCATCAGTAAGAGTAGAAATCAGCTCTTTGACATCTGTTCCAAAAGAAATTTACCAGTAAACTACTCAAGTTAACTGCTGCAAGATTCAAAGAGCTGTCCCCAATTTAAAGGCATTATGTTTCACCCTTCCTCAAAAGGAAGACAACAGGATCATGACGTTTTGACCAACAAAAAATTGAGGACTACATATACGAGGTCATTAGCTAAACAACTTAGTCATGACAGAATATATGCATCTGAATCTCAATCAAGCAGCCAATTAGACAGTTCTCCCTAAGAATGTTTTTTCATTAATTGGAAAGAAAGCTCTTTCCCTACCTTCCAATCACACAGATGTCACGAAAGTTGTTGCAATCAGACTGCCCTTATTTACATGGTTATGGTGTATATAGCCCTTTGGGGAGTAAATAAACGCATCAGAAGCACAAAAGATGGATTTGATATCATCGTATAGGCACAGAAAAATATATAATCACATGAACGCAATCCCAGGCATATTATGTGTAAATCAAAGACGTTTTTTGGTTTTTATGTCAAAAAAAATTGTCACACTCGGCTGCAGATCATAAGTTTCCTGTATCATATACAATTGGAAGGATAATCAAAAAGAAAAAGGCTTACCTTCAGCTCCAAAAGTTGTGTTCTTGCTGAAGGGAACAGCTTTCAGTTTGAAGCGGTGTCCAGGTTGTGCCAGTAGATCCTCTTCGAGAGTAAATCCATTTTTCCTGACAAATTGGGAAAACCATATCCAAGTCATCAGCATACCGTGGATGATCTTGTAGTAATTTTTATAACTGGTTTAGTTGAAAAATCACAACGAAACAAAAATAAGTCAGAAAAGAGAATTGGTGAAGCATGGAATGTATTTTACCTGATTATTCCCATGTTCATCGAAGCAACTACTTCCTCTTCTGGAGATAGCTCCAGTTCAAGTGTCCTACATATGATACCAAAGACCAGTCATTAAGACTTTCTGGAGAAGACAAAGGAACCATGTAATATTGTGATGGAAAAAAGCTGAAACGTGATATATTGTTCTTGATCCACCGTTAGTAATACACCCTTATACCTTAGAAAGGAACAAAGATTCCACAGATCAAAAACAAAGAAGGGATCAAACTCTTACGCATGTTAGATAGCTACTTCTAGGAAAAGATAAATTGATGTAGAAATCTGTAATAAAGGTCATGAATATCACCAGACCTTACTCAGAATTTCATTTAATTTCAATTTAGTAATTTAAAAATTGTAACAGATCATCAGTTCATTACCGAAGTAAGGGTTGCTGATTCAAGATGGTTGATTGACATAGTCGCTCAAAATTGTACTTCTCGTCAGCAGCATGCTGAAAAAAGTAGCAGAAATGCCATGAGCAAATTCAAATTGTTTCACAAGAACACATTTGACTACAGAAAACTGGACATCTGCTTTTTTTAACTCAAACTGTTAAGGGGATAGAAACTACAGACAGAGGAACAAGGTATTCCAATCCACAAAAAAGATACCTGATCAACTATGAATAAATCATTATCCAACTTTCCAATGATGAATCCAAGATTGAATTGCCCAATTACCTACACAAAGACAAAATGGAAATAATGCCACCCAGACAATCAAAGATACCATTAACAAACTAGTGGAAGGAAAAAAGTAATTGTTCAATGAAGGACAACCTTCATATGACAAAAATCTTGTTTTTTGAAAAGTCTTTCCAACTCAGTAATAGCTGCAGCTAGAGCTCCGGCTTTTCGCTCCTCAATGTCTGGTTGAGAAAGTTCCAGTGATGCAGCGGCATAGCTCCTGTGGCTGCATTAGAAACCAGGTAAGATAATGTCTAGATGAATCACCAATTTCCTAAGTTGATCCTATTTCATACCTTTGGATCTTCATGACTCCAGAAAAACAGTTAGACTGTAACCTTAGCAACCTCTGCTGCCTCCTTGTCCTCAAGTCTCTCAAACTAAATTGCAGTTTGGAACATATCTTTTGCGAACAAGACACTGAAGGATCTATAACTGGGTCATTGGATTGTATTGGAGGAGTTCTGATGATAGGATCATCACATATTTCATCAAGAGATTTGCTAGGAGAAGCAACTGATGCCATACTAGTAAGAAGTAATGGTTTTTCCATCTGTGCAGGGTCCTGGATATTAAGTTAAAAAAAGGTTAAGAAAGGCAAAATTACAAGAAGTCCCAACACATTTACATGTTCCTCCAATCTTCCTATTACATTAATCTCCTTAAAGCATAAAAAGTTATTATCAAGATATTTGTTGACATTAAAAAAAACTAAATGCAGAAAGTTTATGGCACAAACCTCCTCAGGGTTTCCACCCTTGTTATTCCCACTTGAAGGGGGTGAATTCCCAAATTTATCATTATTTGTATCCACTCTGAGGTACTTGGATGGCTGTGCCTCGCTCACTTCACCAAAATCCTCAATCTGATGATGATTATCAGAAAATCCTCTATCCAAATAATGGTTGACAAAATTATTTTCTGTGGGTTGACAGCGAAGAGTTTGATTTCTTAGCACTGGAACTTCAGACAGTACTGCACTGGTATCTTCTTGCTTTCTCTTGTTTATGGTTAAAAACTTATTAAGTGTTGACTGAAGTGAGCAGGAGGTACTAATAGTGTTTCTACTTCTATAGGTATCTAACTCAGTGACTTTAAAAGGGGGTGGAGCATTTTCCTCAGTTATATCAACCACATGAGTTTTGAGTTGTCTACTGTTACTCTTCAATAAATTATCAGTCTTCTTAATGTCATGCAATCTAAGAGTGAAGTCCTTCATCTTGAACTTTTCATCAATATCTGGGACAAATGTTCTGTCAATATGCAGAGAATGAGATCTATCTTGGCCAGTTTTAAGAGGACTACTGTCCTGCGGAGTGTGCTCCCCAGTTTGAATATCACCAGAATCACTGTCACCAGCAGGTAGTTGCTTTGACGATAAACAAGACTTATCATGAGGAGAATATGACTGAGAATGATTTGTTGGGCCAGCACACTCGTCAAAATTGTTAACAGAGTAGCACGCATTACTTGAAGAATAAATCTGCTGCAAGCCCTCCCTTAGAGCTAGTAATATGGAGCTCTCATCAGAAAAAAAATATTTTCCTTTTATCTGGAGTTACATTGATATCACATTCCTTGGTTGGGACAGTGAATTTCATGATGGCAATGGGATATTGCCGGGAGTTTGCCCCTTTATATAACTCATTCACCAGCTTGCTGACTTTTGGCATGTCAACTGGTCGACCATTTACAAAGTAAAATTGTCTATCTCCCAAACTGCGACCACAACCCTGTCCAGACTTGGAAAGGAAGCCTTCAACCTTACAACCATCTGACAACTGTATATACAGAAGCTCTAAGCAGCTGAAGGTGCTCATGCCAAATACTGTTATGATGTTATCTTTTAGGGAATTACTACCTTGTGTTTTCAGAACAACAGATTTAGCACTTTTCCCAGCTGCATTGGTGCAGACTAATCGAACACCTTTGGCAATAAGAGCATACGCCTAAAATATGAAAAAATTATATATATATACGTAATCATTTAAGACAAATAACAGCTACAGTATATTCCCATGAACATTCAGCTTAGAAAACCAATTAAAACTTCAAGTGCAAATTCACACAGAAATGATTATTCATTAACGTCAATGACAAGCAATCCAAGCTTTAAAAAATGAAGCTATCAATAACAGTAAACAGCAAAGAGGAAATAATATAAGAAGACATTACGTCACAGCATTATAGAGTTTCATGCACTAGCAAAGAAATTAATGCTTTCATTTTCAACTACCTAATTGATACAAAAGCAATGAACTACTGACAGTGACGCTCATAGTAGGCAATATCAGATAATTAAGGTACGTTACAACCAATAGAGGAAAATGCTCACATTCAGCAAAGAGATCAGTTTCCCATATTCCTTGCGTATATTACGGCAAAATTCTTTGCTTCTGACAGGTAAATTAGAGAACAACTTCTTAACAGTAACAGTTGTACCAACTTGACGTGCCGTCTTTCTCTCAGATGTTAACACTCCAGTATGATCATAACTCAGGTGTGTCGCTACCGACTCATTTATCGTCCTCGTTTCAACAGTCAGATCTCCCAGTGCACAAAGCGAACTCAATGCTTCCCCTCTGAAGCCTAACGTGGCCAAAGACTGAAGATCATGAAAATCCGCCAGTTTTGAGGTGTGATACTTAAGTGCAAGGACCTGTAAAAATAAATCAGACTTTGGAATTATATGCGAAATACAACGTCGAGAGAGAAAAAAAATGAAAACAGAAACAAACACCTTGAAATTGTTCGGAGAAATGAAGCAACCATTATCGATGACCTGGAACCACTCCTTGCCGTACTCTTTCAAAACGATCTCGATGGAAGTGGCTCCAGCGTCCAAGCTGTTCTCTACCAGCTCTTTCACCGCCGACGAGAGGTCCAAGATCACTTGGCCGGCGCATATTCTGTGAACCACGCCTTTGTTTATGGCTCTAATAGTGGGAGAATCAACTGGCTTCGTTTCTTCCATGTCACACTCTTTAATCGGAGCAATTGAACATTACTAATCAAACGAAACAATTTAGCCTGCAAAACTAAAGATAATTCAACAGGAACTTCCGGAATCGGGTGATTAAACCCTAGTCTAAGTGAATATGTAGAGATTTTGCCGCCAAAAAGTGGGTAAAGAAGAGAGCCGCTCGGGCTATTTGGCTACCAGTATTCAACGTTCCGTGGGTTAAATGATTGTCAAAGACTATTTTTTTGGTCCTTGCATAATGTTGTTAGGATAAGCTTAGGATTGATTACTATATTGATCGCTTCCATATAGTAAAAAAAAAACTCTAGAAAGAGCCCAAGAAGGATTAATAAGTATTTAAGGCAAAGAGAAACACCAAAAAATGACAACTGAAATATCTAACAAGGAGATCAAAGAAAAAAATTTCCTGAAGATCAACTTGTAAAATTTTCCAACTCAAAGATAAGAAGAATACATCCAAGATTCGATCTTCTACTCTTTCCTCTTCTTTCATTGTTCTGGAATGTCGATTACGAACAATTGTGAATATATTTTAGCTATGAATTGGTAAATTTGTTTTAGGAATTATTCTTTAATTGTTTTGTTAAAATTTTATGTTCTTGATTAAATAGAAACATACTTTGTGGTGTTTATTGTTTAAATCTTTGAATTAAATTTAGAGATTAGGTTGAAATATTTGTGTTATGTTGTACATCTAGAACTGGTACCATATTAGACCTATAAATATCATATTAATAAGCAGCTTCGGAGAGATCTTAATTGTTTATTAGTTACTCATAGTATAGCTTCAAATCCAATTGGATAGTTAGCAAAAGTTTTAAGAGATCGAGAGGTCACAATTCAGTTCTTGTATATATTTTAATTAAGATTACTTGGTTAGATTTTAAGAGATGATAATCATAACTATTGGATATGTAAGGTCAAGTATCATTAAATCAAGAAGGTGAGATGAAAACAAAATAAGGATAGAAGTAATTCCTAAATTGTTATCGTTGACAAATCAGAAGTTTATTGTTGCTTTGTTAATTGTTCAATTATCAATTTCCTCTAATTTAGGTTACTTTCCAGCTACACTTATTATATTGTTTACCTTAAATAAATTGTTACAAAAATTGTTAGGTGTCTAATAACAATCTTAATGGAAACGATATTGTTTATACTATGAAGATATAACCCGTATACTTACAGCATTGATAGATTTCGAAAAAAGAAATTCAAACAAACAAGTTTTTGGTATCATAGCCGAGGATTGTAAATTTATAATCTATCTTAATTTAAGTTACTTTGCTTTAAGGAATTTAACACTTTTATTGTGTGATTGTAGTTGTATAAACATAAGAACAATAAGGAGTTCTAGGAAGCTCATGGATACACAAGTTTTTTACATTACCAAACAATAAAGGAAATTTTGAAAAATAAAAAGCCGAGCAGCTATAAAAAGATCAATTCCAAAAGAAGGGAACTAAGGAGGACAACTAAGAACCCTCATAGGCTTTAAGAGGTCGAGATTCAATGCTAATCAATAAGGGATTACAAGACCATCAGTAAATAATTTTGAAATTAAACCAACTTTGCTCAACATACTACAAACCAATGTCCGGTTTTATAAACTGACCAATGAGATCCCAATGCTCATTTGTCCAATTTCTTGGAGATATGCGATATATTTAAATAGATGAGTTATCAGAGGATGCAACAAGGATGAGTTATTTCCATTAACACTTAAAGATCGAATCAAAGATTCCATTCGGTCCAGCCTTGAAACAATTCATTGCATGGTCGAATTCTCTTAACCCAGAAAACATGACTACATGGAAGCAATTGGTACAATCCCTTTCTAGAAAAGTACTTCTCCTTAATGATGATTACAAGGATCACTAATGAGATAACAAATTTTCAACGAAGTGAAGGGGAATTATTGTACGAATTGGAAAGATTTAAGAAGTTACAAAGGAACTACCCTCACCATAACTTACCCAAAGAGTTCCTATTACAAACCTTTTACAATAGAGTCAATCTACCCATAAGAGACACTATTGACATAACAATTGGTGGTTTATTGATGAGGAAGATAGTAGATGTTACACATGATTTATTAGAGGAGATGACAAATAATAGTTGTCTATGAATGGAGAGAAGCAAACAACAACCATTCTTCAAAGATCAGAAGGGAGTGCTTGTTGTTGATTTAGTGACATCATTACAAGTTGAAGTAGCGAACCTGGCAAAGCTAATAAATAGCCTGAAAGCCACTTCTTCCAATCCATTAAAGGCGATATAATATGGATGTGAATTGTGCGGTCAAGAAGGCCATGCTACAACTAATTACTTCCTAGCGAACAACAACAATATGGAACAACTAAATTTCATTGGAGCACAACTAGGTCAAAGTGGTAATAACCCTTACACAAATACCTATAATCTTAGGTGAAAGGATCATTCAAATTTCTCGTAATCTAATAATGCAAGAAATCGAATGAGAGCACAAGACCTATTAGGATTTCAATAAGATAGGTTTAGGTCACTGGAAGCAAAGATGGATAAGCTAATGGATGTGTTGATTTCCAAGTTCACAAGCCAAGATGAGAGTCAAAAAAGGATGGAAGCTAAGCTCGACCAGATTGGGAAGAATCATGCTTCTTCCATCTATAATTTGGAGGTTTAAATGGGGCAACTAGCAAATGCATTATCTACATGAAGTGTAGAGAGAGTCCTGGGCAATAAAGAGTCTAATTCAAGGGAGTAACCAAAGGCCATCAAACTTAAAAGTGGTATAAAGTTGGAAGAACCAACTGAAAAGAAGGCTGAACCCCACCAAAAAGGAAGCCAAGATAAGGAGCATAAGGAGGAACCACTATAAGTCTCTCCCCCTCTATGTGTTCTAAAGATCTCATTTCCTTAAAGGCTAAAGAAGAATCACATGGGCGCTCAATTTGCAAAGTTTTTAAAGAAGTTGAAGAAATTATAAATTAACTTATCCTTTGTGGAAACTTTGGAGAACATTCCCAAGTATGTGAACTTTCTCAAAGATATCTTATCAAATAAGCGAACTTGGGAGTGCAATCAAATGGTCTCTTTAATGGAGAGTTGTAACTCCATAATTACCAACCACATGCCCTTAAAATTAAAATATTCAAGGAGTTTTACTATATCCTATGTAGTTGATAATTTAGAATTTTCTAAATGTTTATGTGACTTAGATGCAAGCATTAATCTTATGCTTTTATCTATTTTCATGAAATTAGGGCTAGGAGATGTGACGAAAAACATCCATTGTAACACTCCATTCCCAACTGACATATGCACGTGTGTCCATCGGGTACACGTGTACATGCTTGTTAGAAATGACATGTTAACTATCTTATCTTCACTGTACATAACATGGCATCATACACTAAACCATCAATCACACATTTTCTAAACTAAAAAATGTTATCACAATAGTCAAAATCCATAATTTACATCGTTTCATACAACACCATACCACCCAAGGTTTACAACATTACCCTATGAGCTTAAACCACTCAGTACACACCAAATAC
>JANVCL010000004.1:7796625-7816252 GCA_026546855.1 Erythroxylum incrassatum
TCGAGATAAACTATTGAGCTACTGTCCAGAGTCTCATGCACAGTTTACTCATCCAAATCCTCTATGAAAAAATGCAGACTTTTTCATAAGTTTGCCATTTGAAAAGAATAAGGATATCAATCCTACGAAAGCCACACATCCAGGGATGAACCCTGATGAATTGATGCTCGCACAAGATGAGTATGTTGTGTTATTGCAGCAAGTATTGATTGAGCCCACAAAGTTGGATTGGGCTCAACAAGAGTTCAGAACAGAAATGTGGAAAGAAACGTCTAGTGATAGACTATAAGCCTCTGAATGCATTCTTGCAGGATGATAAGTTTCCTTTGCCCAAAATCAGCACACAGGTACTATTTCTCAAGGAAGTTGTTATATTTTCAAAGTTTGATTTGAGAGCAGGATTTTGGCAACTGGGTATTCACCCTGAAGAACGTTACAAAACTACATTCTGCATTCCCAATGCTCAGTACCAATAGATTGTGATGTCCTTTAGATTAAAAGTTGCTCCATCATTGCTTCAAAAGTCCATTACAAAAATCTATGAGCCTATCCTTAACAGTGCCTTGATCTACATCGATGATATTCTACTATTTTCAAAGGCCCATGAGGAACATCAGGTCCTTCTTCAAAGATTTTTGGACCTAACCCAACAGTATGGGATAATGCTTTCGGCCTCGAAAAGCACTATTTGTACAATAAAAATAGAATTTCTTGGAATGCAATTCAAGGATGGATTCTACCAGCCAGGCCCACATATTGCAAAGTAATTACTGCAATTTTTAGATGAAAATCTCTATGTTAAGCAAATTCAACAGTTCCTTGGAATTGTCAATTATATTTGAGATGTCATTCCACATGTGGCAGCCTTCACATCAAGCTTATCTAAGCTCTTGCGTAAGAATCCACCAATATGGGGAAAAGAACATAATACAACTATCGAGCATCTTAAATAGCTCTATCAGAAAATTTCACCTTTGAAACTTTCTGGTTAAAGACTATCTTTCTCTCAAACAGATGATAATCATTCTTCTGTAGCTACAGCAGCTTTAGCTGCACTCCTTCGATAACATCCACCTTGGTTGCCAAACACTTTTTCTGCCTATAAGTATCCTTCTTTTCTTAGGCCTACTAACGTCATTGAGTTTTCTAGTTCTTTGTTTCATTCGTAGAAAAAATACAAAAAGATTTCTAGCACTTTTTTAGGATCTACTCAATTTTGTAGAATGGCTAGTCCACCTCCTTTTTTTTAACTAAGAAAGCTTTTCTTCGATAGCTGGTCGTCCTTATAGCCTCCCTGAAGTTGCCTCACTTGCACATAGTAATCTTTTCTATTACTTGCATCTTTACTTTCTTGAACATTCTTCTATCGGTCTTCCCACTATGTTCAACATCAAAGCAACTTACCTTAATGTGACTCTTCTCTAAGATCGGTATCAGAAAACACATTATGTTATTTTTGGGCTGTTTGTGCCCTTTATGTTTATGCTTTTACAGTATCTCCACTTCAACTGAATCAACATCTCTGTGATCCTAATAATGGAAGCTCATTATTATGGACGTTACTGGAATGGTTTCAACCATTAGGTCAATGGAAGCATCAGTGTTATATTGTTATTGATCAACATCGTCTATGGACATCCTTTGCTAGACAATAAACCACCCAATGCTTCTTCACTGTTCATTGACCATACAGAGAATCTCATACTGGTTTACTTTATACAGAACCACGTGTCCAATTTTGGCATGCATCCTTATATTGGCCACGTTATCAAAAAGGTGTGTTAAAATCATTAAAGGATGTTCTTAAGGAACTTAACCACTTTTCGATTTCACCAATATTAACGACATCTATTGGACCATACCCTGGAGAATTTATGCCTGGTGAACCAGAAGCACCAGAAGTTGATATTCCTGGTTCTAATAGTCTTGGATATGACACAGAGTCAGAGGACATCACTTGAATAGTCTCTGACACAGCAGGACGTTCTCAAACGTATAATCCAGAATTTCAAGATCCTCAAGATTCGAATGAAAATATTCCTAGCATCTCTGATTCTGAAATTAATGACCTCCTGCACCAATTCCATAATGCTAAGTTCAGTTATAGCAAAAGAAAAATATATTCACCAGCTTATGCTGATGACTCAAGTGATCCAGATTCTCCATCCAATCTTCAGTCATGGCACGAATCTATTCGTGACAAATAAAGTTCTTGGATTCTTTGGATCATAAGAAGACCTTACTTTAAAGTAAGCACATCTTTTAGGAATCTGTTATATTTTCAAAGTTTGATTTGAAACCAGGATTTTGGCAACAACTATTGAAGATTCCATCTTATCATCTTCATGATTCATCTTTTGTAAAGTAGTACTGTTTACTACTATTTGCTTTTGACTTTGTGCAAAAGTAGTTTACTTTTTCAAAGTTAGGTGAATGATTGCTTTACTTTTTATAAAGTAGATTCCTTAGAGATAAGGTTAGGTTTACTTTTCCTAAAGTTGTAATCATGTTGTCTTTAGGATAGTTTACATTTCTATCCCTCGCTTCGCTTATAAAAGCAGGGTTCGTTTAGCTTGTAAGATATACTAAGATTCATTCTTACTTTGATAAATGAAAATTAGAAGTTAGTTTCTCAAATATCTCTTCTTTGAAACCTTTAAACCCTAATTATCTTGTTTATCCCATTGTGAAAAATTGTAGGGATGAGTACGCTCTACACTTGCCTCCTATGAGGATCCTGTGTATCAGAAAGTCTATGACAGTCTGGAAAACTGTTGCTTGCTTCTAAATAATTCCGCTGCCTTGAATCAGAAGCATTAACGGGGAATGAAGAGTAAGAGTGTGTGAATGAAGTAAGGAATCCTAAGAGGCGTGAGCAGTAAGACCCGTGTAAGCCTAGGGAAGGCGTTGAGGGGTGTAAGTCTCCGATAACTTGACTCCTACGTTGTGATACACACTTCTAATATGACTTTGGTTAGTTGATGTCTTCAACCAGTTAGTGGTTTAGAACAGAGTTAGCCTTGTAAGGGTTAGCCAGAAAGGTCTTATTCCCTATATCTACGCTCTAACGGACCAGAACACTTAGGAGTGGTATCTGCTCTTGTCCTTCAGCTATTGCTTTAGTCTTGTCTATTTTTTTTCTTTTTGCTTTTCCAGCTACAATATAAAGTCTTGTACGTCCCACTAATCACTCAATTGCCCAGTCCATCTATTTCACCCAGTCGCTGAGAAAAGCTCTTATTTCCTTGTCGTCACTCAATTTACCCAAATAGTTTACTTTTACCAGCAAATCAGGCCCCGACTTCTGCAATCTTTGGCATTATAAATTCTTCATTCTGCAAAGAGAGTAGTTATCGACCATCTACTAAACCAGTCTCGAGATAGTCGAGTCATCCATCTCTCCTCCGTCTTGCTCTGTCACCTATCTGAGTTTTTTTTGTTTTTTATATAACAGGCTATCCTTTTGAATTATTTCTCCATCTCAATCATAAACAATTCAGAAAATTCTATCGTCTACAGTGTTAACTCTAATGTATCCATTACTATCAAACTTGATCCCTCCTTACCATACTAGATACATCACTTTGACAATCCAGGAGCTATGTCGGTTACTCAACAATTGAAAGGGGATAATTATCCCACCTGGTGTAGAGCAATCACTATGGCTTTAGAATCAAAGAACAAACTCGAGTTTGTTAATGGCATAATTAGCAAACCACCTGCCAACTCTCAACTCTTTTCCTATTGGAATCGCTGCAATAATATGATACTTTCATGGATTCTCAATTTTGTAATCAGAGAAATAACTAATAATGTCATCTATATGAAGACTGCCTATGAAGATCGGATTGATCTCCATAAAAGATTTTCACAAGAGAATGCACCACGAATGTTTGAAATACAAAGAGCCATAGCCAATCATGTGCAAAAGAATGAATCCATCGCTACATACTACACTACTCTTAAGGGCTTATGGGATGAATTCTTAACTTGCAACAATTATCCATCATACACTTGTGGCAGCATACACGAGATTAATAATCTCCAATAAAGAGACCGTTTGATTCAATTTTTTATGGGTCTTAATGAATCTTATAATGCTGTTAGGAGTCAAATACTCCTCATGAATCCATTACCTAATGTTTCCAAAGCTTACTCTCTCTTATTGTAGGAAGAAAGATTGATTTTTTTTCACAACAAATTCAGTCGATCATCAAGAACAATCTGCTTTAGCCACTTTCCACAATCAACAAAACAAAACATGTGGCAAGCCAAAATATTACTATGATTATTGTGGACTTGATGGCCATTAAAAATCAAGATGTCAAAAGAAGCCTAGAAATCCAAATTACAGTCAAGATAGAATGCAATATCATTTTGATTTTTATGGACTTGATGGGCACTCTGAATCAAGATGCTGAAAGAAGCCTAGAAATCTAAACTATCAACAAAATGGAGCTTCAAATAAACATGATGTTGCTAATCAACCAATCACTGCCATTGATGATAGCACTGCAAATAATTCAAAAACCTTACCATTCACTCAAGAACAAGTTCAACAACTACTTGCTCTAATTCAATCAAGCAACTCCAATCATTTAATCAACTTTTCAAGTATGGTTTCAAATATTTTCCTCTTAAACTAGTAATTGGGTTATAGATTCTAGTTACACTGATCATATGACTTATGATTTAAATATTTTAAATACTACAAAGTTTCATTATGATCCACTGATAAAACTACCAAATGGTGATAATGTTTCTATGTCCCAGATCTTGTAAGCTCACTAAGGACATAATATTATAAGACATTTTATATTATGTCCTTGGCATGGTTAAAGAACATAAGGGACTATATTATCTTGACAATAAGCCTGCCATCTTCACTTCTTTTACCTCAAATTCTCATGATAATGGATCTATGGCATTGGCAACTTAGTCATCCAAGTACCAATATTTCATCAAAGTTTGTTAAATTAGACTCTAGCATTTCATTTTCAAACAATTGTTCTTGCACTATATGTCTTTTAGCCAAACACACTCATTTACCTTTTAATCATAGTGCTACTAAATCTATTGCTTATTTTGATTTAATTCATATTGATGTTTGGGGACCATACAATACTCCTATTACTGGTGCACGTTATTTATTAACTATTGTAGATGATTATTCTTGCAACATATGGTTTTATTTAATGTAACAAAAATCTGATACTTTCTTTTACGTCCAAAATTTTTTCACTATGATTAAAAATAAATTCAATGTCTCTATTAAACAAATTCGCACTAACAACAGCTCAAAATTTTTCAATCACATTAGCAATGATTTTTTTTACCTCTATTGGTGTAATACATCAGCATAGTTGTACCTATACACCTCAACAAAACGGTGTAGTTGAGTGCAAGCATCGTCATATACTCAATGTTGCTTGTGAACTTCATTTTCAAGCAAATTTACGCTTAAAATTTTGGGATGAATGCATCCTTACTGCAACTTATTTAATCAACTGAACTCCAACTATGGTGCTTAATGGTAAAACTCCTTTTGAATTATTGTTTAACAAATTGCTTGCTTATATGCGTTTACACATTTTTGGTTGTTTATGCATTGGACATAATACCCATATCCAACATAAATTTGATATATGTGCTAATCCTGACATTTTTATTGGATATCCCTTAGCTCAAAAGGGTTATAAAATTTTTTATGTTCAACTAAAAAGATTTATGTTAGCTGTGATGTCACCTTCCATGAAAAGGCTTTTCCTTGCAAATCATTGAATGTTGGCACTCTCTTGCCTACAGTATCATCTTTACCCTTACAAAAACCTATTCATGATCTTAGTATACCCACCAATAATAAACAAACAACCACATCCACATGACCACCTCAAGACAATACTCCTATCACCCCCTTATAACACTTGAAAACATACCTCACATCGATGCCCCTACTCTTGAAACAACTCATATCAGTCCTTCTTTACGTCGTTCCTCTCGAGAAATTCACCCACCAAATAAATTCAAAGACAACCATTATCATAATGTTCAACCTCTTCATCCGTAAGTACAAAATTCCCTTTACATAATTTTTTATCTTTTGACAAATTCTTTAATCCACATTTTTCATTTCTCAGTTCTCTATCTTTTGTTATAGAACCCATCACTTTTTCACAAGCTATGCAAGTTCCTAAATGAATGCTGAACTTGATGCACTAGAAAATGCTAACAAGTGATCTCTTGTTCCTTTGCCATCTCACCAAAAACCCATCGGTTACAATTTTTAAAATTTATGAAGACCATAATAAGTAGTTTTATTTTATGTTTCTTTTTTTATAATATGATTTACTATTAATTAAAAATATATTATTTAATTTTTAATACATTAATTATTAATAAAAATTATAAATAATTTAATTTAATATTATATATTTAATTAATTAAAGTTAATTAAATCAATATAGTTTTATTTTTATTACCAATAATAATTACATATTAGATAAAACTTAACGATAAATTATTTTTAATTAATTAAATTTATTTTGATCTCTATGTAATATTTAATAATAAATTGTCAATAAAATTATTTTATTTTATTTTATTAAATAAATAATTTTAAAATAATATCTTATTTATAAATTAATATTTATTTTAAATATATTTTAATTATTAAATCAAAATTTTATTTGACATTTACATATTTTGAAGATATTTTAAACTTAATTATATTTATTAATGATTACTAATTTAATTTAACTTAATTTAAAAAAATAAAATGAAATTAGTCATAATTTTAATTAATTAAGTATAATATAATATAATATTAAATTATTCATAATTTTTATTGATAATTAATATATTAATTAATATATATTTAGTTAATATTAAATCAAATTATAAAAATGAATAGAAACAAAAATTATTTTTTTGTGATTTTCATAAAATTTGAAAATTGCAAAAACAAAAAATAAAAATAAATAAAAATTCAAACAAACTAAAAGTTAAAGATATCAAAAGGATACGTCTCACAAAACATATCCCTAATACACATTGTATAACCTCAGCTGCTCAAATCATGCTTTTGAAATGATAACCTTATTAATTGGTCACCTGTTAATCTTAGAAGAGATGCATAAAGTTGATTTGATCCCTTAGAGATCTTGCTTAGAACTAAGGGATTTCGCCATTGAATATTAAAAAGAAAAGAGAGGGAGAAAGAGAAAGAGGCTGATTTTATGTTTGACAAATAATGTTATACCTTTCACTATTATACACATCTTAAAATATTCATATTGATTGGATCAATGTTTAAGCATCCTTCTTAAATTAAATTATTTAAAAAATGAATATATCAATTTATTCATAATAGTAATGACAATCTCTTTTTATAACAGCTACTTTTTAGTAACATGTCATTTGAATTAGAATATCGATATCATCATCAACACTCAATTAAAGTAGTTGTAAGATCTAGAAAGAGCAGATAATACGCAATTTTACCCGAGGCTTGGATTTAAAGAATATATTCTAATTAATTTTCCGGTTCAAGCGTTTGTATAAATAATACAATAATCCTAAATTGTGATGTAATAAGAAGACTAACGTGGAGAACATTTTTTGTTTAATGAATTAGTCTCAAAATCTAATTACACTTGAATTGGCCGGTTTAGTTTTGAAAGGGACAATCATATCATATTTTGATATGGTTGATTGAGCTTATATTTTCACATTATAATATGGATAACCTAACCTCGTTTGGTTAAAGAACACCAAAACCTAACTCGTCTCATACATCATCTTTGTTAATAAATTCAGTTTAGTCGTAAAGACATTTCACTACGTTGTAAGAAAACTGAATACCGTCATAAGATTGGGCACGTGATGAATTGATTGGGGACATTCTGCTTCTGTATTATTTTAATTGTCTGAGGAGGACACCGACACAGAAGTACCACTTGACTTCCTTCAGTTCAAAGACTTGGGACAGAACCAAAATTTTAAATAATGTATATGAAATATTATATGTGTCTTGAAAGATTTTCTTGCTCATAATACCTCTATCTTTTTGTGACAATCATAAGCCATATCCATTGTACTTCTGTTTCTTTGTAATCATGATTAGAAAGTAGCCGGTTGGGACCCTAATTTCTCTAGTTTAATATGGCAAAAGAAGGGTTGGAAGTTAAACGTACAAAATAAAAAATTTAAAACTTAAAAAATTCATTCGGCGTTAAATCATCATAAAATCAACTAAAAATTAAATAAAATTTAAAAATTTAAAATATAATTGCAAGAGATCGTCCTTACTTATCGAATAATTTAAAGTTTAATTGAGAAAAGATATTTTTAAATAAAAATTAATTTATTTATTTTAATTTATAAAAATTAACCGTTCAATTAATAAATCAACCAGCTTTTAACAATAAGAGTTGTTAAATTAAATCGAATCAAACATTAAAAATAAAAAAATAAATGATTAAAATTTTAAATTTGGTATGTTGTTGATCGTAAGTTTCAGTTTCCTTAAAAGATGAAATTGATAAGGTTGCTCGAATTGAGGTTTAAACAACAGTATAATAAATTTATTATACTGAAGGACAAGAAACATTTCAAATCAATCAAAATTTGTCGTTATTTTTAATACAGATGTAGATATCATGGTGAAACCGAGGCGTCAAGTCCTGTCTTTGGTCAGTGTTTCCTCTACTACTAGTACTCGTTAGCAATCATCATTCACGTGAAATACTCTGGACCACAAACCTGTTCTAACCTTGTTTCGTGAATTTTGTTCACATATTTGTGTGAAGCTCACGTAATATATGAATAAGATTTAGTGGAATAAGATAAAAATTAATTTATTGGAACAGAACACTTGATTCCATCTTTATTGGCTAAGTCTATGTTTAATTAAGCTTATATTAGTAGAGTTTTTGTTAACAAAATTATTTTCATAAATTTTTTCTAAAAATTTATTTTATAAAAAGCTAGTTAAATGTTTGACTTTTTTAAAAAAAAGAGTTTTTTTAAAGAGCTTTATATAATATGATGTTTGGCAACATAAAAAATACTTTTAATTTTATTTATATTTTATTTTGTAATAAAAATTATTTATGCATATAAATATTATTTAAAGTATATTAAACAATATGCAAAGTACGATATATTAATTATTATATAATTTTAAATTATATGAAACATAAATAAAAATATATCTAACCAAATTTTTTATATAAATTATAACATAAGACACTAATATCAAAAATAATTATTAAAACAGTTAAACAAGTTAAATAATATTATATAATTTTAAAATAAATATTCAAGTTGAGTAAATATTTAAATATATAATGAGAATTATATATATATAAGTAAAAAAGATAAAAAACTAGACTCATTAATTAATCTGAAAAATTTATATGAAAAAAGTTATTTAAGAGACTTTTAAGAAGCTTAAACTTAAAAAGTTATATTTTAATTATAAAAAAATTGTATATATTAAAAAATATTTTTTATTTTGCATTCAAAATTTCAAATACTAGATTTTTTTAGATTTTTATGGTAAAAAAATAATTATTGGCAATCGAAACATGCACGAGGCCACATTAAAGGGAACGCAAAAAGGCTAAGTTGGATATTTATGAAATGTTAGCAGTTATGCGGCTTTTAATGCATTGCAGCTGAGACTCGATTCCTGATGAGTCAAACTTGTTAAGTTCAAGCACCAAATTGGACTCATCACCAAACTTGTTTCTTATCCCTTTCCACGTATTGTAATTTTGACCCAACATGCATCTCATGTTTCAACATCTAGTATCTGAAAAAGTCTAATAAATGACTATTACCATTTGAGGTATATAATTAAATATTTCTATTTAAGGAGCGCTTGGTTCACAAAAGGGTAATGAAAATATGAATAGGAATGAATATAGTAAAGAATGGGAATGGAGTATAACCAACAATGAATCTCATTCCTCCAATAATCCACAGATATAAAGTATTGCTGAAAATGGAGAAATAAAAGTGTTACCTTGTTAATACCAAATATAAATTTTTATTCCATATCCGTACATTTTTTCTCATTATCCCCAAACAGGCATAAGAGTTTGTATTATCACGTAATAGTTAAAAAATAAGGATAATAATGAATGACATTTTAATAGACTCAGAACTCAGAAGTCATTTTGATTATTATTTAGGTTAACAATCTGTTTGCCACATTCCCAGCATAGTTTATACAAGATTTTGGCGTATTAGTACTAATCCCTATATTTTTCGATGCTATCATATTGATAATTAGGATTTTAAGATACCATTTTGTAAAATTAAGTATTTTCAAATATATTAAATGTTAGTTAAAATATATTTTATTTACAATTGTCTATAAAAAACTACTTTTAGGAGTCCAAAAATCAAGCTTATATTAAAAGCATATTTTAATTATTTGAATAATATTTTCTTAACTATAATTCAGAAGAAAACAATAATATGTCTAATACGTTTCTTTATACTTTTAAACGGTTATTGTGTTGCATTTTGAATTATGATCTGAAAAAATTTTACTATAAAATAATAATTTGTCTAGTTTACCTTTTTTATTAAATTTATATCATCTTTTAAATCTGAAAATTATGTCTCTCTTTCCAAAGTTATGCGTATATTGATTGCTTATAAGATTATTTTATCAATTATTTTAAATTAACCGTGCCTAATTTTACATAACTGTGTACATTCAGAAACCAACAAAATTGCTTTTACTCACAACACTTCTGCTTGTAACAACAGGTTTTTAACAACAATGTCAAGCATAGTCTAAATTGCTGTAAATGCACATGCACTCTAAATAGATATCTGTCTTATGTTTGGAAACTAATCGTAATCGAATCATGGGTATAACGGAAAAATAAATTGTTATGGTCTCCAAACGGATTTCAATAATTGAATACTTAAAAGTACTTGAATTATAAAATATAAAATTGTAAAGCCTCTAATAATATCTACATAATAGTAAAAAACACTAAACTCTTTGAGAAGAATTAATAAAAGCTCTAGCTTCCTAAAGCTTATTCTTATATATAGAAAAAAAACATTATTTAATTTTTTAAAAATTAAATAAATAAATTATAACTAAAATCAAACTATAATTATAATTATTTTAATTTTAATAAAAGCAAATATTTCATATTTGATCCCTAAAGGTTCTCAAAGTTTATAATTAAGTTCAACTTAATTGAGATTAAATTAATCTCTTTTAAATTGCTTTTTACGTGCGACCCACGAAGTTCTTGATATATTGATAATAATTATAAATTATAATTCTAATTTATAATTAGAATTAGATAAAATAAAACTCATTTTAATTCATCTTTAAATATCCAATTAAATAATTTATAATTATAGATTAATATTAACGTCCGATAATATTCCATGACCACTCAAATATCAGGAATATCAATGTGATTTTACTTAATATGTCCATGCATGGTTATAATGTATAATTGAATCCTTTCGTCATCTAATGTTTTAATTGGACATAATATGAATATAGTGTCTATTCTTTTGAATCTAATCATATTCGTTCTTACTAATTAGTAATTGATTTCAAATTAATATTTAAAAATATATTTTCAAATGTCAATTCACTCTGACTAGAGAATTCTCTAAACCGCTATTAATTAAGAATAGTAGAATATTCTATCTAATTACTTTAAAGTGACAAATTCTTTATTGACTTAACTATCTCCATATGCTGCATACGACATCCAAATACTACTAACTGAATTATCCTAAATATGATAGGTCATAAGTAACATTAAAACACAATAATTCTCACATAATATATTTTGGTAATCTCAAATTTAAGAATTAATTATACAACCATTATAATGAGAAAATCTACAAACACAAATAATATTCCACTTGGAATTCTCATAATTCGGCTAGTTTAGTAAACTTATTCTCTAATAAGCACCCACATATTAGTTTAAATATTCTCATACTTTAATGTATGAGATTAATTACTTTCTTTATAAGAAAGAAACATAACACGTGCTAGTTTTGTCGTTTCATCGATATCCCGTCTTAATGAACTACAATTAGGAATAATTTGGAAATAATACATAAATACAAATTGAATCTCATAATTATGATCTCTTCATAATTTCAATTATACAATAATTATTTTAGGGATTTTATCCTTAGTATTAAACATCAAATGTAACATATTACATAAAGATAAAAAATGCCTTTATTAATTAAACTATAATGTTATACATAAAATTGTAACCAACCAATTAGTTGCAAGGGTATAAACTAACAATCTGTCAATTGCATGAAAGCTAATCACTTATATATCTACTATTATATTATTCCATATGTCGATCATGTCTTAAGACAATGACTTAGTGAGAGGATTTGCAAGATTCAATTTATTGAGAACTCGCTCCAGTATTATATCTTTTCACTTCACTATCTTCCTGATTAAGTGAAACATCTTAAGTATATGTTTGGATCATTAATGAGACTTTAGTGTCTTTGTCCGGGCAAAGATGTCATTGATGTCACAATACATGTAATATCCTTTAGATTCATGTGGAAGTTGATAATGAATTGTGAAAAGTTCAAACTAAAAGACTGTAGCATCAAATTAATGCTCAACTCATGATCCATGACAAAACTTAATTAGCCTAATTTTTCAATATGGTAAATCATCTTCAGCATATGTGGGTTCACTAAAGATCCTTCTTGTCATCTAGAATTGAAATAATGCTTTGGATAATTGATACCTCTCCATCCTATTTTGTGAACCAAACAACATCATCAATGTAATGTTGACATCTCTCTCAAACCTCATTAGCCGCTTATGAACTAAGCTATGGTGAAACAAAAGTGTCAAAAACATACAACTTCTTTTCTTGCTTGAGAATAAATCTCAAGTTTCGAAACTAGTTCAAGAAGTTAAATCCATTTAGCTTGTTAGCATCTTTGATTCTTCTCAATGTAATATTAGTACTCATCTTCTTTTGATAACTGAAAGATATAAAAGAGTAAGTATTAGTTTGTACCATAAAATCAAATAAAAAAGGACTTTAATAAATATCTGATTACTCCTACTATTTTACTGAAAATAATAGCCCTTACTAATAATTTGAGAAATTATTAAATAATTTTCTAGTGAGCTAGGGTCTTATTAAAAATAGTTGATCATGAGTTTACTAACAAACCAACAAAATATAAATTAGGTAGATAATAACTTTATCAATCACATCTTATGTGACTGTTAGATTAGTTAGGTGACAACTCTGTCAAAATATATCTTATATATTATTCCTAACCCTAACATTAAATCTATATGATAATGAGTTTGCTTATTCAAATCATACAAATTTAGTTAAGTATGATATATTAATTTAAGATAAAACATATTTAGGTTAAAGAGGCCTTGAGTTTACTAAATAAGTCTTACAATATATAGAACTATGATTTTATTCTTAAATAATGGAAGACAATTATTACATTCTTAACGTGAACTTAATATTTAATTGTGGATTTATAATTTCAAAAGAAATTTAGTATCATCAAAATAATATAATCAAATTATATTAATAATTTATAACAAAATATAATTATGAAAGAATCATTTAATACCTTTTCTTGTTTCTATTTTATTGATTTGATAACTAATTTAATTTAATAATTCAATTTCTTGAAAAATTAAAGTAAATTCTAAAATATTACTAATAATGATGTCCTTTGAAAACAAAATTCAAATATTAAGATAAACATTTTTCAATTTATTAGGAATTTAAATCAATTTAATTTAATTTAATTTAATTATAATTAAGGCTTAAAACATATAAAAATTAAATAAAAATGTGGGGACTGTGATGCACGCACCAGTAGCTTCTGTTGCAGACAGATAAAGCCACATACCCCCTCGTTTTCCAGAATCAGGGTTTTCTGCTTTTGTTGTTGTCACCTCCTCTGCATCTATACCGTGTCTACCCATCTGCAAGGCTATATTGGAGTTGCACCATCGCTTCCGTCCACCTTTGGGTGTGGGCGAGCAATACCCTTACCAACAGTGACAATCACCACTGGTGACAGAGGGCGTTTAATCCCTCAACATCAACAATTCGCTACAAGTGAAGAAAATGACCATTGTGCCACCAAAAACAATATCCTCGTTCGCTCTAGGTTGGCATGCAAAGTCCATATTTTTTCAAAACAAAAACAACCAGAAGAAACAAAAGAGGAACATGCATGATCTAATTTTTCTTAATTATTCAGAACCATTCATCACAAACACACAAGCAACAATCCAAGTTCCAGTTTTCAGATTTCAGATTTCCAAAGGCAGAGAACATAGAAAGGAGATGCGGCATAAAAATTTTTCACAAGATATATCAAACAAGTAAATCATTAGCCTTAATTCAATAAAAACAAGATTTCCACCCTTAATTTTTATCAAATCAATAACAATCAAACAATTAATTCAAGTTAAACAATTAAAGGGGACTCTAATACTACTATTAAAAAATCAACTGTGATCGAATTACGAACACAACAGAAAAATAAATGTTTTAGGTTTTTCCGTCAGATCTCAATAATTGAATAACTTGAAAATACTTGAATCATAAAATATAAAACTACACCTGATTCGATATTCCTGTTGAATTCCTTTCAAAACTTTTCCGATGTATCAATCATGAGATGTTCATGTGTTCAACCTCTAATAGTATCTACAAAGTAGTCAAAGCACACTCAACTCTTTAAGAGGAATTAGTAGGAGTGTTAACTCCTTAATGCTTATTCCTATATATAGAAAAAGCATTATGGTTTTAATTTTATTAAAATTAAATACATCAATTATAATTAAAGTCAAACTCTACGTATAATTAATTTAATTTTAATAGAATCAAATATTTCATAGTTGGTCCCTAAAATTTCCCAAAATTTATAATTAAGTATAATTTATTTTTCTTTTTTAAACTACTCTTTATGGGTGACCCAATAAGCTTTTAATTTATTGAAAATAATTATTAATTTTAACTTTAATTCTTAATTAAAATTAGATAAATTAAAGCTTATTTTAATTTACCTTTAATCCTCCTATTAAATAATTTATAATCATAGATCAAGATTGGTGTCTAGCAATATATCATGACCACCCAAATATTAGGAATGTCAAAGTGGTTTGACTTAACATGTCCATGGATGGCTATGATGTATAATTTAATCATTTTGTTATCTAATGTTTCAACTGAACAAAGTATTGATATAGTGACTCTTTTGAATCCATTCATATTCGTTCTTGCTAATTAGTAAATGATTTAAAATTGATATTAAAAAACACTTTTTCAAATGTTAATTCACTCTTGCTAGAGAATTCTTTAAACCACTACTAATCAAGAAAATTTTAACATTCTCTAAAATTACTTTAGAGTGAAAAATCATTTATTGCTTACTCAACTATCTTCATATAGTTTATACTATATCCAGGTACTACTAACTGAATTATCCTAAATAGGATAAGTCATAAGTAGTATCAAAACATAGTAATTCTCACATGAGATACTTTAGTAAGCTCAAATTTAAGGATTAATTTTACAATCATCATAATGAGGAAAAATTGTTGACACATAAGTACTATTTCACATCTTTATACATTAATCAACGAGAATAATTACTTTTTTCATAAGAAAGAAACATAACATGTGCTAATTTTACCGTTTCATAAATATTTCATCTTGAAGAAACTATAACTAGGAACAATTTGAGAATAATATATAAATACATATCGAATTTTATAATTACGATCTCATCATAATTTCAATAATACGTTAATTATTTCAAAAAAATTTCCTTTAATAATAAATGTCAAATGCAATTAACATAATACATAAAGATAAGAATGTCTTTATAATTAAATAATAATGTTATACATAAAATTGTAATAAACTGATTAGCTGCAAGTGCATAAACAAGCAATCTATGCATTAATTATATTTTAAGTGAACATGGCAAAATGCTAGTTACGTCTTACAAGGTTTGCTTTTCCTATTGAAGCTAAGTGATATACAAGTTAATTTTTATATAGTTTGATTAAAACATGATGTCAAAATATTGAAAAGCACGCATTAAAGCAATGATCTGTCAGTTTCCTGAATTACCTAAAGATTTTATTAAAATAAAAAAGGTTGAGAGTAGATAATGCATTTATTTCTTTATGAAAATGTCGTCTTCAGTATAGTTTCCGGTTTTCTGTTTTTTCTCTTAAGCGAGGCAATTCTTTAGGGCCATCTTCTTCCCACCAGGACCGTACGTTTTTGCTTTTCTGGCACGCGATATCAGCCACTTGATTATTGTCTCTCCCCGCAAATATTTTTATGCAACTCGTGCATGAGTTGTGTTGCTTCTGGCATTCTCATCGTACATCAACTAGCCTGCCAAAAGCTAATGCAACTTGAACAAATTCACTTCCCTACACTACCTTACCTAGAAATATTAGCCACACTAAGCAACAGTCAAAGTGTTAAAATTCACGCGCACAACTATACAATCAAAGTGCCGAAAAAATAAAGAAAAGACGACACAAAGATTTAACGAGATTTGGGCAAAACTAGAGAGAGAATTTTTCTATGAAAAAAACGATAAAGATAGATCTCTTTTACAATCAAGTTTTAATTTCTTATCAAAATAGATCCATACAACTCAAGCCTTTTGCTTTTAACATAGGTTTCTATTTTTTGACAATTCGGGTTATATCGTGAACTTACTGAATTAGGTCATTATTTAAATCCACCAAATTTTAAAACAAAATAACAACACAAAGCACCCCCAACTCCTCGAAGGAAACGGGGAGGAGACAAGTGTTTTCACGGTTTTCAGTTTTGGTGGTCTTAGATTCGAATTACGCTCTCTAACACACTATTATAAAATTTCTGATCAATTCGGCGCGTCACTCCAAAAAAATTGCGGTTGCTATCGTCTGTAACAAATAAGTTACCAACCTTAATCTTAGAAGGCTATTTAAATTTTATATAGTAATTTCCTTTACTTGTTTTAACTATTTATATATTGACTTAAAATATTGATTAATTGAAGTGAGAGCAAGTTGACCAAACTGAAGCAAGTTGCACATACTAGTCGGCCGGGTTTAATATTCATGATTTCATGGGCAACCAAATCAAAGCTACCACATAAAGTGAAATTGCCGACATCAATGCCCGTGAAGGTTCGGAATCTATTAAAAGAATTGTCTTGTTTATGTTACCCAACGCATATGGTGAACCTGTAGTCTTTAGAAAAACAAATCCGCAGTCGCATAAGGGGCATGTGGGTCTAAAGGCACGAATGATAATCTTCCGACAACAGATAATTAATAAGAACAACTTGCCAGTTCTCTGGAGCTCTGATACTTCTCATTCACCGAAGGATTTTTTAATGCGCAGCAACAGATCTTATGGACCATCGGTAATCCAAAAACGCGGCGGATTAAACACAGATAAATTTTTTAATTGCTAGGAGAGCTATTCGCTTGTTTGGAACCGGAAGGATTTATATAATCACATGTGGAGACGAAAAAGGCAATGAACTGAGGCCAAATCATGTGGATGTGTCTGGTTCGGTATTAATCATTGACATGCTTACGGGAGGTCTTTTTTATTTATTTATTACAACGGACAAGGAAAAGAGGCAGATTATATAACTCTACGAGGGAAGCTAGTCCTTACCATATCTTCCGTAAGGATTGAAGCGCACTTTATAAGAGTATTATTAAAAGTGGTAGTTTCGATTCTAAAATTAACTGCAAAATTGACGAGCCAATCGATGCATCAATTGTTTTCTCTATAGATATGACAAGGAAGAACGATCCAGTTCTAAGTAAATAACTTGGTTATGCCCAAGACAAAAGGGTTGAGTGACGCTGTTCAATTGGTTGCGTCGGACAGGAGATTCTTCACCACGAGAAAATCCAATTCTAGCTCCACGCACCAATAACCAAGGTTTCAAGTTAGGTGCAAACTAGAAAAGACTCCCCAGAATTGCACCGAGACCAAAAGGTACCAACTGATATTCTATACAAATCCGCCAAGTTAAGCACCAGAGTTATTCCGAATAAGTCCACCTACTATAACCGAAGAGTTTGCGCTTTTGCACACTCCATCTGTATTTAGTTTCAACCACCCAGAGTTAGGCACATACTAACTAATAAGTTGCTTGCTTCGAGGTCTAGACTCAAGATAGACCCTACCTTGTTAGATTGATGCTGGGTGGATCTAGTGAACATAGGTTAGGACAAGAAAAGCAGAAGAAGTCGGCCATAGAATTGATTGTCAAAGAAAACCATATTTTTTCAAGACCATAGAAATCAACAAGCAGTACCAAAAATAATTGACCAATCTAGGCAGTGATCAGAATTTCGTTCCGTTCCAGGTGGTTCTGGCCGGAACGGAATCAGCTACCATGGTACCAGCCTGAAATACTTGCCGGTATCGGTGGTTTTCGGTCGGTACCGTCTGATACCGCCAATATCGGAAGGTACTGGACAGTACCGTAAAAAATGTAAAACTTTAAGGACTTGTTTGCAATTTTGAAAAACCTAACCCTAAATCCCTAATTTTTCTCTCGACTTCTTCATTCTTCTTCTTCTTCGCGATTCTTGCTTCTCTCTTAAACTTTTTCTCTTCTCATCGTCTCACCTCACCGTCGCTGCCTCTCTCCTCTTCTCACTGTCGCCGGCTCACCGCCTCTGTCCTCTTCTTGCTGTCGCGTCTTCCCCTCTTCTCCTTTGGTCTTCGCGAGTCGCAACATCGTCTCATCCTCCATCGAAGACATCAAACTCGACGACACTTCCTCCTCCACCGGCCACCATCTCCTCCACGCGAAGCCACCGCACCGCACCGCACCACCGAAGAGGCTTCTGAAACCACCGGAGACGGGCCCACACACTGATCCGTGATAAAACCCAACGACCCGCCAGACCCGAGTTGGTTTTTGCGCTTTTTTATTTCGAAAATTTCTTAATTTAAATTTTTATTGTGTTTTGGTTGATGATCCGACGATGAATTTGCTATTTGGTGTTGGAGTTGGTTGGACTGTTGGAAACTTGGAATGTTGATGGATTTTTGTGTTGTTGTTGGATGACCCAATGAGGAAGAGGAACATGAAATGAAATGAATTGGGTTGTGAGTTGTGCATGAAATGAATTGGAGTGTCCCGATCCGATGTTGTTGTTGGTTATTTTTGTGTATGAAATAAATTGAGTTGGATTTGTTTATGAAATGAAATTCTAAATATTGAATTGAATTGAATTGGACCAATTGGTTGTATTTGTGTATCTAAATTTTGAAATAAATGTCAATTGTGTTAGTTAAGGATTTGATATTTGGTTGAGAATGAGTCATGAGTCATGACTCATCATAATTAAGGACATCTAATATAAGCTAAGGTATAAGAAAAGACAACTAATCAATTTTCTAAGCTAGTAAATGAAAGCATATGATTATAAAAAAGACAACTAATCAATTTTCTAATTATTATTTTTAGATGTGTAAAATTTTTAAGTTTAAATTAAAATTAAAATAAGACAATCATGAATGATGAACCAACCAAATTCACTCATTTT
>JANVCL010000004.1:7816352-7827326 GCA_026546855.1 Erythroxylum incrassatum
ATTAAAATGATGAAATTGTATTATTGTAATATTTTAAATACTTTGTATTATTCTTAATTTTATAATTGTATGATGATAATTGTCTTTGTTTATACTAATTGTGGTTATTATTTATATGTAAAATATTTAAAAATTATTTTTATTTGAAATTAATTCTTATTATTATTTATTATTAAAATTTTTGAAAGCATGGTTGATGTAAACAGTAAACTAGTAAAGCATACAACACAATTGTATAATATATCAATATATACTATTTTGCAATTTTTAAAAATTTTAAGAACTATTTTATAAATTTAAAAAATTTCTCGAAATGGTACCGGTACTGATACAGTTCCGTTCCAAAATTCAATCTGGTACCATATCCGATACGGTATTCGTAACATTGGGTTGGCTACGCTGATGTCGTTGTTGATGCACTGTTGTGGTTCCAACTAATCATCGGAAGTCCCATGGTTGCCTGCAACTAGGTCTTGCTATTTTAGGTTACGGCCATGGGCTTATGAGGCCCTTTCTGGTATGAACCCAATTGGGTATCCGCTCTTGTTTCAGGAATACCTGCTCAATATCTGTCTTCGCGGAAGGATTCAGATCCTGTGAGAAACTGGGAAGTGTTCTAATTTTCGAACATGACCGTAAAAGATAAAATTTTCTTTTGCTGAAAATACCTTTAAGATAGGGTTGGCTGGCTGATGGGAAGTGTTCTAATTTTCGAGTATGACCGTAAAAGATGAAATTTTCTTTTGCTGAACATGACCGTAGAAGATTAAGAAAAGTATTAATAAAAACATAAACTATTATGCGTAGGTGATTACAGAGAAGTCGTGGATATTTGGATTGAGCAGCAAATAGTAGCCAGGCATTAGAGATGAGGAACATGAGGAAGCAGCTGGCAACACGTACGGGCAGGAAAACAACAAAGCATGCTCGTCCCACCCAATTCCCTTGCTCAATCCTCCAAACGCATCCCAACAGTCATCCTCTCCAGTCAACTGATATTTGTTCTTGTCACAACCCTCCTCTCATGACATGATCAGAAGAGGAAATTGGGGTCGCAGTATTCATCCTCCGTTGAGGAGCGGACAACAATTGAAAAAAAAAAACAAAAAACACTTCAATTTCTATACCTAAAACAAATGAAAACGCACATGTACTACGAATATTAATAGGTTGTACAGTTGGGAACTTGGGTAGAAACAAACAATCCGCATCTAGTTGACCCATCCAATCCATGGCTTTGTTTGATAGCTGATTGAAATAGTTATTTATAGCATGCATATTTACAAGGTGCCGGTGCCGGTGCCGTTAAAGGTTGATCACGCAGGTTTCAGTGCTATAGTCAGATTGGTAGTAGATTTTATTTGACGAAAGAAAATGCACAAGAGAGGGGAGAAGAACGTAGAAGTAGAAGCAGAAGGATGAGATAAGAGGCTTAGAAAGCACAACCTATATTACAATGTCACCTATCTATCAATTACCACTAGTCACCACCCTTGTGATGTATGTATAAATGTTTTTAAAGGGAATTTAACGGAATTCGATGTCCGGAACTTTGGTCCTTGATTTTGTTATATGTATAATATTTACTGTAAATTTTTAAAATTTAAGACCCATTTATAAAATAACACTATTATTTTAAAGGAAATTACATGTCTATATGTTTTAATGTTAAATAAGCCTCTCTTTTTTGTTTATTTAAAAGGTTTAATTGATTAGATTGTGATAAGTTAAATTTCAATTCTTTAAATCAAACATAATGCTAAAAATAACTCATTTTTCATTTGGATTCTTTAAATCAATTTACTAAAAAAGAAAAGGTTTTAGAGTTATTTTTTATATTAATAAATTTTTAGATACGGAGATGCTAACTAGATGTGGAAGAGAGTAATAACTCCTTTAAGGAATTTAACTAAAGAGATCTTGGTTGTTTTTAAAGGATCTAACGGTATTAAAATGAAGTCTTGCTAATGGAATTAAGATATATAAAAAAGTTTAAGATCAAGAAGGGTGTAAATAAAGCTATCTTGGATAGCACCACAGAGATAGAGAGAGTAGTTAACAGAAAAAGTTATAAACTGACAAAGAAATGAGTGATGAAGATACTTTCATAAGCTAAAAGCAAAGTTTATGAGAAATTATACGAACGGTTAAAAATAAAGATGAAAAATGATATATTTAAGTTGGCGAGAGCTAAGGAATAGAAAAAGAGAGACTTAGATTAAGTTGTTGTATAAAAGATGAAACAAGACGATTGCTCGTGACTAAAAATGACATTAAGTGAAGATGACAGAGATACTTCAATAACCTTTTTAATGAAAGCGTAGAGGATAACATCTCTTTAGATGATCGTGGCACGTTTGAGAGGTATCGTAGCTTTACTTGTTGCTAGCATATTACAAAGGAAGAAACTAAAAGAGTTTTGAGGAAAATGAAGAGTGGAAGGGCAATAAGATCTCATGAGATACCTATAGAGATGTGGAAGAACTTAGGCGAAAAAGGTCTTACTTAACTAGCCAAGCTTTTTAATACAATCCTTAGGTCTACCAAAATATCGGATGAGCGAAGGCTCAATATGCTAATTGCTCTATACAAAAACAAAGGATACAGTGACAAAGGATGCTTTTATCTTGGAGAACCAGTTTGACTTCATATTAGGAAGGTCCACAAAAGAAGCTTTATATCTCCTCAGAAGAATAATTGAATGCTACAGGGAAAGACAACATAATCTATATATGGTTTTTATTAACTTAGAAAAGGCGTATGATAATGTACCTAATGAAATCATGCTGAGGTGTTTAGAAGTCAAGGGAGTTTTACATGACCTATATACGAGTTATTAGGGATATGTATGAAGATCTTTAAGACTAGAGTAATGACGATAGGAGGAGATATATAGTGTTTTTTATATCGATATTGAGCTACAACTGGACTCCTCATTGAGCCCGTTTTTGTTTGCAATAGTAATGAATGAACTTACCAAGATATTCAAGGGGATGTGCCTTAGTGTATGTTATTTGTTGATGAAATTGATTTTGTGAATGAGATAAAAGATGGTGTCAATGTCAAGCTAGAACTTTGGATCAATACATTAGAATTAAAGGGCTTTAAATTGAGCAAGACTAAGATTAAATACTTAGAATATAACTTTTCGAGCCATAGCGTGACGTCCGATGTGGAGGTAAAAATTGATTAAAAAATTCTACTCCAAAAAAGGTGTTTTAGTTATCTAGGATCTATCATCTAAAGTAATAGAGATATTGATAAAGACATAGTTCACTATATCAAATTAGAGTAGTTTAAAAAGAAAAGTGTGTCAAGAGTTTTATTTAGGCTAACCATGCTCTATAGGACAAAGTGTTGACCATCAAATATAGTCATAAGTTAATGGTGATTGAGATAAAGATGCTTCATTGAATGTTCACTCTTACTATAAGCGATAAGATGAATAATATACTAGTTAGAGATAAATTAAAGGTGATTAATATTAATGAAAAATTAAGAGAAACAAGGCTTAGGTGGTTCAAACATGTTAAGAGAAGACATTTTGGCATTCCAGTGAGAAGATAAGAGAAGATTATACTTAGAGATTGTAATAGGAAAAAAGGAAGGCGTAAGAACAATTGAGAGAGGTGATCAAGAATGATATGACTCTGTTAGAACTTATCGAGAAGAAGAATTGAAAGAGGTGATCAATAATGATATAGCTTTGTTAGAACTTATCGAGAACATGACTTTCAATAGAAAATTTTATTGTACTAGGATACAGGTAAAGGATCTCACATAAA
This sequence comes from Erythroxylum incrassatum, assembly GCA_026546855.1. Lineage (NCBI taxonomy): Eukaryota > Viridiplantae > Streptophyta > Magnoliopsida > Malpighiales > Erythroxylaceae > Erythroxylum > Erythroxylum incrassatum. The sequence goes on from JANVCL010000004.1 coordinate 7,820,138, forward strand.
GAGATCCTTCTCTTTTTTTATAGGTCTTTTAAAGAGTCACTTTTAAATCTTATGTTTTATATTTAACCTAAACATTTAACATGTTGTGCTTCCCTCTTAATTATTTGGATTGAGCATTTCCTTACTTAGTCTAAATATTTTTTTGTAATGATTTGTTTGATTGATTGATTTATTTTTCTTGTTTTTTTGTGTGTTTTTTTATTTACTTATTTTATCATTTATTTTTATTCTTTATCTTGTTTTATATTTATTGTAATATTAATTTTATTTTTATTTATACATATTTATTATTATTATTATTATTGTTATTATTATTATTATGTTCTTTTATGTCTATTATATTATTTATTATATATATTTTTTACTTTTTTCATGTAGATCTGTCGGAAATAACCTTTTTACAAGTTAAAAATAAAGATGTGTATTATTAAATCTCTTCAAAATTTACATACCAGTGAGACTTTTCCTGAATTGTTGTTGTTATAATAAATTTTTAGATATATATTAAATAAATAAATCAACAATTGAATTAATATTGAGATGAACTATAATTATTTACCCCTTTAATACATTTCTTGGGCAGGCACTGTCACTGACGGTTGCAGTTTGGCACGTGTTCAGTAGACGGCGAAGTTAGAAATGAAATTAATTATATTTTATTTGAATACGTTGCAATTAAGTAATCTGTCATAAGATATTTTTTAATAAAAAAACAATAAGTTGATATTTCACAAAATGTAAACATCAAAAGGCCTAAAGCCCAGCCGCTTGACATTTGATAAACCCACGCGGCTCAACTACTGAAGAAGGCTTAAATAACACATTACCTTATCTCTTCCTTTGTTTCTCCGTCTCTCTTTCTCTCCCTCTTTCGCTCTCTGTTCACAAGCTTTTGGTATCAGAAACCCAATCCAATTGCCAACTTCTCTGAGCCAATCAAACCCCATCAAAACCCTAGTAGTATTTCAACTACAGCTGTAGTTATATTCTTTGCGCGATAATATCTACTTCTTTGTAGTTTAAAGACCGGAGTTTTGATATCAATGGACTACTCCATGGCCCCTGCATCAGAAGCCGCTATGAATCCCTCAGGTTCTCCCAATTCTTCTTCTCTTTATCCTTCTAGTGATCCAGTTATTGATAATTCTGTAAAAATCCATGGTTTTGAGGTTGATGGTAATAAGAATGAAGCGAGTCGTGGTAGTAGCGATGGTGCGTTTGTGAGTGGTGAGAAGGAGTTTGAAGCGGCGTCGGAGATGCCAGTTGTTCAGGGAAAACCCATTGGAGGGGATGAAAAAGATACCCCTTTCTTTGATACTGTGGAGTTTTTGGTACCAAAGAGTGAGGATCAGTTGTTGAAAGTAGGCGACATAGGGAATGATGACGACAAAGTTGTGGGAGCGTTGAAGGATGCAGCTTTGAATGTCGATGGATTGGTTGTTGATCAGGGTCCGGGAATAAAGGTTGTTGGGGCTGCAAGTTCTGTTGAGAAAAATGGAACCTTGGTTGTGCCTAGTAAACAAGAGGTGGTTGAGAAGGAAGTGAAGGAGATAGCAGACAATAGTCCGAGTGAAGTGGTGCCAGAGAAGTTGACTGGAGATAAGAAAGTGTTAAAGGATGGAGAAGTTGTTGAAGGTCCGGTGGTAGTCACAGCGAATAAAGTTGTGCGTAGCGAAGGTGGAAATTTGGAGTCTAAGACTTTAGAACCAGGAAGTGATGAGCTGGTTGGGACCAACGGTGTGAAATTGACCAGTGGGGGAGATTCAGTTGTAGAGGCTGTTCCTATTGATTTATTGGGCTCAGGAACTGCCGTTGTTGGAGATGTGGAGGAAAGTAAGGATGTTGAAAGTAAAGGAGAGGCAGCTTCCATTGATGAGAATGTTGCTGTGGACAATGGTCTTGACAAGATTAGCCGTAATGCTAAAGTGGAATCCATCTTCAGTGCTGAATCCAAAATGGATCTAGTAACTGAGAACCAAGGTTCAGAAGTGGATCCCAGTGAAGGGGTTGATGCTCCACATGTGGAGCCTAATGGAGGAAATGGTTTCCCTGAAGTAGAACCTGATGGAATTTCTGGAAATGCCGGAGATGATGTTGGAAATTCCTGGGATATTTCAGAAATTCAAGTTGGCAGTGGTGAAGGTGTACATGTAGGTGCTACAGACAGAAAAGAGTATGTAGAGACAGAAGGTGAGCTAGAAGCTGATACAGAATCAAAACAAATTGATCCGGCTATTAAGACTGTTCCGACTGATGAAAAAGTAGAGGGAGGGGATGGAGATGGTAATGAAACTTCTCAGGCTGTGAGAACATATGTTGCTCATGGTGGGGAACATTTGGAAGATGACCAAACCCATGTGGATGCCGTACCTAGAGAGCTGGAAAATGAACTCACTGATAAATCTGTCTTTCCTGATTATCCTGAAGGTAAAATGGAAGATGAAGATGAAGGTGAAGAAAAGCATATTCCAGACGGAGATGGTGAAATTGAGGGCTCAGCTACAGATGGGGAAACTGAAGGCATGATATTTGGAAGCTCTGAAGCTGCCAAAAAATTATTGGAGGAGTTGGAGCGGGGATCAGGTTCTTACTCTGGTGGAGATAGTTCTCATGATCAATCCCAAAGATTTGATGGTCAAATTGTCACAGATTCAGATGAGGAAGCTGACACTGATGACGAAGGGGATGGAAAGGAGCCATTTGATTCTGCTGCCTTGGCCGCTCTATTGAAAGCGGCAACAGGTGCTGGGTCAGATGGTGGAACAATCACTGTAACATCTCAAGATGGGTCAAGGCTTTTCTCTGTTGAGCGGCCAGCGGGCTTGGGATCATCACTTCGATCTGTGAAACCGGCCCCACGTTCAAACCGGCCCAATCTTTTCTCTCCTTCTGTTGGAGCACCTGGTGCTGATTCAGATACCAACCTGAGTGACGAAGAAAAGAAGAAATTGGAAAAGTTTCAAGAGCTGAGGGTGAAATTTTTGAGGCTTGTTCACAGATTAGGTTATTCTCCAGAAGAAACAGTAGCAGCACAGGTTCTGTACCGTTTGGCTCTTCTTGCAGGAAGGCAAACAAATCAACTGTTTAGCCTTGATGTGGCAAAGACAAAAGCTTTGCAACTTGAGGCAGAAGGCCACGATGATTTGGATTTTTCCTTGAACTTATTAGTCCTTGGAAAGACAGGAGTGGGTAAGAGTGCTACCATAAATTCTATTTTTGATGAGGAAAAGACACCTGTCCATGCATTTGGTCTTGCCACTAGTTCCATTAAAGAAATAAATGGCACAGTGGATGGAGTGAAGATCAAGGTAATTGATAGCCCAGGTCTGAAGTGTTCTGGTTATGAGCAAGGTTTAAACCGGAAAGTCCTGTCTTCTGTAAAGAGATTTATAAAGAGTTGTCCCCCTGATATTGTCCTTTACGTTGATCGGCTTGACACTCAAACCAGGGATCTTAATGATCTGCCACTATTAAGATCTATTACTAGTAATCTTGGTTCTTCAATATGGCGAAATGCCATAGTCACTCTAACCCATGGTGCTTCCGCTCCTCCAGATGGTCCATCTGGCTCCCCGTTAAGTTATGAGGTGTTTGTTGCTCAACGTTCACATCTTGTTCAGCAATCTATTGGACAAGCTGTGGGAGATTTGCGCCTTATGAATCCAAGTTTGATGAATCCTGTATCTCTTGTAGAGAATCATCCTTCTTGCCGCAAGAATAGAGATGGTCAGAAAGTACTCCCTAATGGTCAAACTTGGAGATCTCAGTTGCTGTTGTTGTGCTACTCTATGAAGATTTTATCTGAAGCAAACTCTTTATCAAAACCACAAGATGCTTTTGACCACAGGAAACTTTTTGGCTTCCGTACTCGTTCACCACCTCTTCCATACCTGCTGTCTTGGCTGTTACAATCTCGTACATATCCCAAGCTTGCCACTGATCAGGGGCCTGACAATGTTGACTCTGACATCGACTTAGGTGATTTGTCTGAATCTGATCAAGAAGAAGAAGAGGACGAATACGACCAACTCCCACCATTCAAGCCTCTCAGGAAAGCACAAATTGCTAAACTTAGCAAGGAGCAGAGAAAAGCTTATTTTGAGGAATATGATTATCGCGTCAAGCTCCTCCAGAAAAAACAATGGAGTGAAGAGTTGAGAAGAATGAGAGAGATGAAAAGGAAAGGAAAGGCTGCTGCAGATGAATTTGGATACAATGGAGAAGATGCAGATCCAGAGAATGAAGGTCCAGCTGCTGTCCCAGTTCCCTTACCTGATATGGTTTTACCACTCTCATTCGACAGTGACAATCCAGCTTATAGGTACCGGTTCTTAGAACCAACTTCACAATTCTTGGCGAGGCCAGTTCTTGACAACCATGGTTGGGACCATGATTGTGGGTATGATGGTGTAAACGTAGAACAAAGCTTAGCTGTGGCTAATCAATTTCCAGCTGCGATTACTGTCCAAGTAACCAAGGATAAGAAGGAGTTTAACATCCATTTGGATTCTTCAATCTCCGCCAAACATGGGGAGAATGGATCAAGTATGGCTGGCTTTGACATCCAGAATGTTGGCAAGCAGCTTGCTTATATTGTCAGAGGTGAGACTAAGTTCAAAAATTTGAAGAAAAACAAGACTTCAGCTGGGATTTCTGTTACATTTTTGGGTGAAAACGTGGCGACCGGTGTCAAGCTTGAGGATCAAATTGCACTAGGAAAGCGTCTGGTATTGGTTGGTAGCACTGGAACTGTGCGGTCTAAGGGTGATTCAGCTTATGGAGCCAATTTGGAGGTGCGCTTGAGGGAAGCAGATTATCCAATTGGCCAGGACCAGTCCTCCTTGGGCTTGTCTTTAGTGAAATGGAAAGGCGATCTTGCACTTGGAGCCAACCTTCAATCCCAGTTTTCTGTTGGCCGGAGTTCAAAGATAGCAGTTCGTGCAGGATTGAACAACAAGATGAGTGGACAAATCAGCGTCAGGACAAGCAGTTCAGACCAACTTCAGCTTGCACTTGTTAGCCTTCTTCCAATCGCAATGACAATTTATAAGCGCATTTGGCCTGGGGCTAATGAGAACTATTCTATGTATTAGTTAGTTACTGTTTTCATTTTTCGTCGATGAATTGCTGATTAGGGTAATAGAGTAGTAGATATCTCGAGCGTAATTGATGTTTCCAATAAGTCTGAATTTTGTTTCACGTAGAATTTATGTATTCGTATGCGGTTCAAGTTGAAGAACTGTTTCATCCATGAGATGGGTTCTTGAGGGAATTGCTATAAGATTTCATTGCTCGTTTTGGTGTTTTGCTTTACGAAAGTAAGTTGACGTATCTAATGTTCTCTGACGGCATTAGCTTTGCGCATATGGTTTCTGTGTCCTGGGTCAAATAGAAGACTTGGTGCTTTCTACTATAGGAACCAACACAAGCCTGATTCATACGTCCCCAACCAGTTTACAGGACTTAGGAGTTGGTGCTGACAAACAGAAGTTCAGATCCATCCATCATTATTCCGCAATACCCCATCCATCCTATTCAAACGCATCCACCAATACTACTAATCTGGTAATGAAATTTAGAAATGTTTATACAACTTCCTGATTCACATGCTCATCAAATCTGAACTGGGCTTAACTGTTTCTTTCATCCCTATCCCTTCAACTTCCTGGATCTATTCCATACCAAGGCTTGAAGTAAAACCGTCTGACATGCTTTCCCAGTAATGCACTTATTAAATCGCGTCTGGCCTTACTGTTTCTTTCATCCCTATCCCTTCAACTTCCTGGATTCTATGCCAAGGCTTGAACTAAAACCATCTGACATGCTTTCCCAGTAAGGCATTTATTAAATTATATAACATTCATCTTCTCCAATCTCAATCAAAACATTTCCCACTCATTGAGAGTGTTGCATACAAGAAAATCTACTCCTTTAGATGGTTGAATGAACATAATACTTGAATAGCTAACTAGCAGTCAAGATACATTGAAACACTTGACAAATTATTTGTCAAAAGGGAGAAGGAAAATGTACTTGCGTTATAGAAAGTTTGTCCGCAAACAAATAACAAAAGGAACATGAATAAACAGATTACAATTGCTCTTAAAAGTTGCCAGAGAATGAGCAAGGACTAGTACTGGAGATCTTTAGGTTGCTGGAGTGGTTTTGACTTAAATGCACCCCAATTTCAATTGTACAATGATATGGATTCAATTTAGTAGCATGAGCTTTGCAATAGGAAAAAGTGAAGTATTCTTTGAATGCAGAAAACAAAATGTGCGGTGAACTGAGTGTGTAATGTTGTATAGGTCTTTTAACTAGCAGTGACAAAAATTCCCCACATAGCTCTAAGATTAACATGCAAGATAAAAATACGAAATGAGTAGTCAGCATTTGCCACTATGATATTTTTTCAGGTACACAAACATGCAAAGCTTGTATTCTGAAACTATTGATTGAATAAGAGTAAAAATCAATGCAACATTGCGTTATTCATTGAAAAAACACAACTCAACTAGAATCAACACAACGAACTCACGAGGCAGTTATTTCTAGCTTCACAACATTAATTGAAGTCTACAACTATTTACATAGTTCATGATACACGAGAGTTCCAGCTTCATTGCAAACTGCTGTAGCTTCATGGTATAGAAACCTAGAAGGCAAGGCAACCAGTGTGATAAAGAAATTATATAAAAGAACTTTTAGAACTGACTTAAGTGCAAACAAAAATGATGTCTATTTCTTTTTAAATCGTACAACATTATGATTTTAACATCAGCAAGAACAAAATTATACTCTGTCAACAGCTAACGCAAGATACAAACAGCAACTTCACAGAATATATGAGACATTCTGTATTACAACATAGTGGCATAAGAGAGATCAAGGTAGCTCAACTGGGCAACTATGAGGAGGATACCTTAACAGCTTTAAAAGCTGGATGAAGCAAACCGAGTTCATCTTTAACCTCAAGTGGATTATCTGTCTCGTTTCGAACTCTCTTTACTCTTCTACTAGCCAGTGATTTGTGTGTGAACCCATACATCTGAAGTATCTGATTGTCCCCAAAGTTAAATGCTCGATCCATCTGCTTCAAGCATCTCTCGACCGAGTAGTCTCCAAACTTACCACAGGGCTTGCAACCCACAAAGTGAGTAACCAACGGCCATCTGTGATCACCCAACCC
>JANVCL010000004.1:7855376-7867099 GCA_026546855.1 Erythroxylum incrassatum
TTTTAATGATTGAAATGACTTTTGTTTTCTTCATGAAAGTTGTAAAGCAACTTTCATCTTTCCGATGAAGTAATATAAGACATTTTCGATTCTTTTGTATCAAAAGATGTGAATTTTCCAATTTTTGGCATGATGTAAGAGAAGTTGAGTTTGGGCTAAAATTTTGAAACAACTTATGAATGAATTTGTCTTTAACATCTTTCTAGAACGTTATAGAGTTTCCGTTTATGTTTCGATAGACACTAAATCTTCGAAATTCGGATTTCGGGGTGAAAGGTTATAAAAATGCAAAGTTGGTTTTAAATCAAATATAACACCCTTTTCTTATTTTCTTTGTCTCTTCTCCATTTGACCTCGGATTTGCATGATTTTCGAAACATTGGTTAACTCGTAAAATTTTCTATCCCTTTTTGGTATAAAACGAGAGTGTTGGGTTTTAGTACGATATGTGACGGTTTTGTTTAAAATTTCATTTTTGTGATATTTCAAGATCCGATTGAGACGTTTTCTGTTTTTATTTGACCTAGGGACATGGGATTTTGTATGAGCTAAGAGATTGGATTTAATTATGTGCCCTAAGCAGATTAATTTTATTGGAGGATAAATAGGGTAAATTTATCAATTTTCGTTCGGATGACGTTAAATTAAGTTTGATTTGAGGTTTCTAGCGTGGTGAGGAATCTCTTCCTCGTGGGATGTGTGTCCAGATGTCACGTAGGACATCGGGCCGCGACTCACAGGAGAGGGGTTCCAACATGTGATGTACAGTTGAAAGGCTATACGATGTTGAATATTCACTGTTATAATGAATTCAAAAACTTTGTTTTGGAGATGTTTGTGAATTTACAATATTTGCAAGAAGGTTAGTATAAGTATACTTATACATTTTAGTAGGAGTGTGTGAAGACTTACTACTAATAAAGAACAATAATTCATATTTTTAGTTGTTGAATATATGACAGTCTAAGAACAATTCTTAATAGATATAAAAAGACAACTTAACTATGAGAATTTGATTTATAGAGATAGATAGAGAAGTTGTTTATGTATGCTAAGTCCAAGTAGATAGATAATAAACTAAAAGTATCTAGTATTTAAGATATTTAATACTTGTGAAATATTAAAGATGTTTATTATTCTTTGTATGAGTTGATATTTATATTCAAAGTTATATGGTTATTAACTTTAAAAGTAAATCCTTATTAAGGTATATTTTTTTAATAAAAATATTGTTTTGAGATTGAAAAGTTTCCAATGTAGCATTTATTGCTAATCAAGCCAAATTACATTTTTTATTTAGAGAAAATGATTAATTGGATTAATAAGTTTTTTTAATGAACTTAATATAGTTCTTTAAATTGTTAAAGATAGTAATATACTGTGGAACATTAAAGCTATCAAGCATACAAAAAAGTTAAGGTCTTATCAAAGATCCAAGTATGCATCTAGGTAGTTTTTCTTAATTATGATGATAATTTAAAAGAAAGTTGTACGATTTGAACAAGTGCTTACTATAGAAAATCTTGTAAAATTCTCTCACTAAACTAATATCTTAGCAGTAACATGATCATCATAGTGATATGGTATAATATACTTAAACGATTAACTTAGTGCAAGTGGAAGATTGTTGGTTTATGTCCTACAACCAATTAGTTGGTTGTAATTCAGTGACATAATTCTTTAAAGACATTATTTTTTTTACACACACACACACACACATTCATATGTATATGATAAAGTCTGTGAGATAAATATACATTGCAAATGAAATTAATATAAGATTTATATTGTATTTATGTATTATTCCTAAACTATTACAAGTTATTATTCTATTGAGACTGGATATTAATAAAATGTAAAAAATAGCACATATTATTTCTTCCTTATGAAAGAAGTAGTTGATCTTGTGAACTAAAGTACAGAGATGCTTAAACAAAGGTGTGGGTGTTTATTATAGAATAAGTTTACTAAACTGATCCTATATGAAAATTATGGAACATTACTTGTATGTCTATGAAAAATTCTCATTATGATAATTATATAAGTGATTCTTTAGCTTGAGATCACCAAAGTTTCTCATATAGGGATTTATATTATATATATGACCTATTCTAGGTAATGATAACTTAATTGGTAATCATGAGGTAGTTGAGTGTTCAATATAGGATTTAACACCTTAAAATTATTAGGAAGAAATTTTTATTGTTTTTGATTAGTATTGATTCGAAAAATCTTTGATCAAGGTGGAATAAAATTTTAACAATATTTTTCAAATGTTATTAATTGAATCAGTTAGTAATGGTGGAGAACTAATAAGATTAGACTCAAATGGAGTAAACAGTAATTATATGTTCAACGTCTAACCGAAACATTTTATGATAAAAGTATTGAATTATACAGAAAATTATGCATATAAAGGTTATCTAAAATCGCTTTAACATTACTAAATATTTAGGTGATTTATGATGTGTTATTGGATGCTAATCTTGATTTATGAATATGAATTGATTAATTATAAATTTAAAGATGAATTAAAAGAGTTTAGTTATCTAATCCTAAATTGATTAGGATTATAATTTACATCTATTGTCAATATATTTGGGAACCTAATGAATCACACACAAAGAACGAATTGAAGAGAGAAAAAGGTTATATACGTATGTAGCTACAATGAATGAGATGAGTCAATTTTAAAAATGTTTTGAGGGAAACGGAAAAAAGAAGATCAAGTTTTACAATAAGATATGCTTTATTATATTTTATATATTGATCATGTTACAAAATTTAAGTAATTTTAACTTTTGAAAAATCAAACGAAAAAGTTTTTTTTTTCTTATTTTGCTGTGCAGGAGAATAAATCTCCCCTAATTTCCTAATACAAATGTTACGTGTAAAGATGAATGATCAAAACACAATTGTTATTATTATCAATTTTTATTTAAAATTCTTGGGTATTATCCTTTTCTTTTCCCTTCTAAAATGTGTGAAAAATATATAATTACATACACCATAGTTCCATAACAAAAAAGATAAATATACAATCTAAAGAGAAATAATATAAGTCCAACAACATGAATTGAAACTTACTATTATACACGTAATCTATTCTTTAAACTACATTTCACCAGAGTCTAAATAATTGGATAAGATGAACTTTGGGGGTGGGGTTTAGTCCTTTTTTTTTGGGTACATCAGATAAGACTAAAGAATACTAGTCTCGATAAAAAGCCACTCCATAAGCATCTACCTATAATAAACAAACAATACTCGGAGGGGCTCTGCTCCAAACCCGAAGACCCAATGAAGAACCCGAACCTAGTCGAGTAGGAAAGTCTGCACATTGATTTCCTTCACGAAAGGAGTGAAAAAATTTATAGTTAATGCCACAGTTAAGCAAAGACCAGATATCACAAATAATATGAGCATAAGGATGGAAATCAATCGAGGTTTGACGGTGAGCAACAATCCTGAGGGTTTCCCAAGAATTAGACTTGATCTCTAAATATTCACAAGCGAGGCAAATAGCCAATTCAATGCCAGAGCGGATGGCCCATAACTCAGCAGTCATATTAGAAGTGACACCAATAAAAGAAGAAAACCCAGTAATCCAGCTATCGGCATAGTTTCAAATTAAGCCCCCAATACTAGCTTTACCTGGATTTCCCTGAGAACTACCATCAGTATTAAGTTTCCACCATGGAGTCTGAGGTGCGAGCCATGAGACCATTCTGAAACTTGGGAAGGAAGAAGCAGTGACAGGAGAAGAGAAAGCTTTCTGGTAGTCAACCCAAAGAAAGTGAACTTGAGCAGTTTGTCCATGAACAGACGTCTCCTTATGTTCAATAATAGCCTTATTGCGAGATGTCCAAAAAATCCAATCCACACAGATAAATAACCAAACCGTCTTCTTATGATTAACTTGCGAACAGTACAAAGAAAGCTAATCAAATAAATCAAGGTCATCAAAGGATGATATAAAGTGCAACCAAAGGGGCTTGGAATGAGCACAATCTTGCAAAGCATGTAAAGTTGTCTCCATAACAAAACCACAACAATAGTAAATGGGAGACACATATAACCCACGGACATACCGGTTAACATTAGTGAAAAGGCGATCCCAAGCTGCAAGCCATAAGAAAAACTTATGTTTTTGAGTCACTTTCAACTTCCAGATCCAATGCCAACCAAACTCCCTGCTAATGGAAGGGACAGAAGTGATGAAATCATATCTTGAACGAGCTGTATAAATGCCAGTCGAATTACGAGACCATATAAGCTTATCTTGAGCAGTATGAGCTATAGGCAAAGGAACTACAAGAATATTTCCAATAATATCTGGGGATACAACCACATTAAGAATATCTAGATTCCAAGCCCCTGACAGAGAGAGGAGGGTGCTCACCCGTAGATCACCAATGTACTTAGGAACTTGAGAAATATACAAAGAAAGTCTATCCTTCATACACTAATAGTCATCCCAAACAGAAATATTATCCCCATTTCTTACAAGTCATTTATACCCACTTTTGAGATAAGCATAACCTTTCATGATACCTTTTCAACAAACAGATGTAGATCGAGGGGGAACTTGGGAAAAGAGATCCCCATACCGAAGGTACTTGGCCTTAAGGACTTGAGTCCAAAGCCTATCGCCATCACGAATAAGGTCCCAGCTTAGCTTATCAATTAAATCAGTATTATTATCTCGAGACTAACGAATACCTAAACCACCACAAATTTTTGGAGTGGTGATGGTGTCCTAATCAAGTAAGTGGGCCCCACGTTTATTGTCCTTCCGACCCCATAGGAAGCCTCTAGCCAGTTTGTCCACTTCATCTCAAATAGACCGTGGAAGCCAGGTCGATTGCATAGTGTAAAGAGGGATAGTTGAAACCGTGTTGTGGACCAAAGTAGTGCGTCCAGCCCGGTTTAAAAGTTTGGATTTCCAACCAAATAAGTTGGATCAAATTTTGTCAATAATACCCCCAAAGTCTTGCTTCCCTACCCGGCTAGTAGCAAGAGGTACACCCAAATAAACGCCAAGGTTTGGAGACAAAGGTATGTCGAGAGCAACTCTAATTCTATATTGGTGGTGTCTACTGACACAGGGCGAGACATAAGCCTTGGATTTAGAGTAATTAACAACCATATTCGACGCACGACAAAAATCATCCAAGGCAATTCTCATAGTCCGTTCCTGACTAAGAAACGCTTCAACAAGAAGAATGACATCATCGAAAAAGAGTAAGTGAGAAATCATAGGGCCAGATGTAGCAACAAGAACAGGTTTCCATTGCCCGGTGCATACCTTGTTTTCAATAACTAATGATAATTTCTCCATGCACAGCACAAATAAGTAGGGAGAAAGTGGGTCACCTTGCCGAAGGCCCCTGCATGGTTTAAAAGGCTCCAATCTTTCACCGTTCCATACAATAGAGAGAGATAAACTTGAGACACAATTCATGATAAGCTCCATATAAATCTTTGGAAAGTCAAAGTCAGTTAAAGTTTGTCGTAAGAAACGCCAATCCACTCTATCATATGCTTTTGCTAAATCTATCTTAATAGCCATGCCACCAGAGGAACCCCACTAATAGAAAGAATGGATCAATTCCTGGATAATAATAATATTATCAGCTGCCTTCCTGTCGAGGATGAAGCTCGCCTGAACTGGATTGATATTATCATCAAGGATAGGACAAATTCTGTTAACAATCACCTTGGTAAGTATTTTATAGATGACATTGCAAAGCTAATAGGTCTGAATTGGTGGACTGTGGTGGGATTTTCTTCCTTAGGGATAAGAACAATCAGAGTATCAACAATTTTTGTAAGGATGGAACTAGTGTGAAAAGCCTGTCTCACCATATTAATCACCGAGGATGAGATGTCCTTCCAAAAGGAGTGATAAAAGATTGGCTGAAGACCATCAGGCCTAGGACTTTTATAAGGTTTCATACTTGTAGCAGCAGTATGAACCTTTGCATAAGATATAGGCAGTAGTAACACTTACATACTCTGCTACATCCCTCTTCATGCCTTTCCACTAGAAATGCTCTCTCAAATCCTTGTACATCCTGGTGCTACCTGGGTGCATGGAATAAGGAGCATTGTGTGCCTTATCTAATATCTCATCCTTCACCTCCTTGACATTTGGAATACAAAGCTTGTTTTTTATTATCATGAGTCCATCATCCCTCATTACCACTTCAGATTTCTTACCATTATGAATTTCTTCTCAGAGCTCACTCAATTCTGCATCCTGTGCTTGTAACTCATTAACTTTCTCCCTAACTATCGGTCTCACTCTGAAAGTAGCAACAATACAATCAGGTTCCTATTGTTTCAAACTTATCCTAAGCTTGGCGATCTCCTCCAATAGTGACAGATAAATTGTTTAAACATAAGCTATAAAGGATTTCCTGCTCAAGGCATCCACTACCACATTCGCCTTTTCTGGATGGTACTCAATCAACAGGTCATAATCCTTGAGCAACTCTAACCACCTTCTCTGTTTCAAATTCAATTCCTTTTGATTCAAAAAATACTTAAGACTTTTATGATCGGTGAAAATCCTCATTTGAACGCCATACAAGTAATGTCTCCAAATCTTCAAGACAAAAACTATTGCTGCGAATTTCAAATCATGGGTCGGGTAATTCAGTTCATAAGGCTTTAGTTGTTGGGAGGCATAAGCTATTACCTTATCTTTTTGCATCAACACACAACCCAAACCCTTCCTCGAGGCATCACTGTATACTATATAACCCTTATCTCCCACAGGCAAAATCAAAACTGGAGCACTTGTTAATCTGCGCTTGAGCTCTTCAAAGCTTTTCTGACATTCCTCAATCTAGACAAATTTATGATTCTTCCTCAATAGCTTGGTCATCGGAACAACTACCATAGAGAATCCCTCAACAAATCTCCTATAATATCCTGTCAAACCCAGAAAACTCTTCACTTCTGTCACTGTCTTAGGACAGGACAATTTACTATTGCTTCAACCTTCTTTGGATCAACATGTACCCCATCTTTCGAAATCACATGCCCAAGGAATATCACTTCATGAAGCCAAAACTCACATTTGCTAAATTTGGCATAAATATCCCTCTCCTTTAAAGTTTGCAACATAATCCTAAGATGCTCCTCATGTTCCCCTTCACTCTTGGAATATACTAGAATATCATCGATAAACACTATGAAAAACTGATCTAGATATTCCTTAAAGACCCTATTTATAAAATCCATAAAAGCAGCTGGAGCATTGGTTAATCCAAAAGGCATGACTAAGAACTCATAATGTCCATTCCGTGCTCTGAAGGTGGTCTTGCTTATAACAGACTCCTTGATTATGAGCTGATGATAGCCTGACCTGAGATCAATCTTGGAAAAGACCCTTGCTCCTTGAAGCTAGTCAAATAGATCATCAATCCGAGATAGAGGATACTTATTCTTAATAGTTACCTTGTTGAGTCTCCGAAAATCAATGCATATGTGCCATGTTCCATCCTTCTTCTTAATAAATAGAACTGGCACTCCCCATGGTGACGAACTCGGCCTTATGAACCCCTTCTCTAATAGTTCTTCCAACTGTTCCTTGAGCTCTTTCAGCAATGCTGGAGCCATTCTATAGGGTGGTATAGAAATAGGTGCGGTTCCGGGAATCAAGTCAATGGCAAACTCGATTTCTCTCACCGGTGGCAAACCAGGTAAGTCCTTTGGAAACACATCTAGAAACTCCCTCACAATCGAAAAATCTTCTAATTTCCCTTCATTCCCATCAGTGTCCACAACATGCACTAAGAAGGCTTCACACCCCTTTTCCATCATCTTGTCAGCTAACAAAGCATAAATGATTCTTGGTGATGGTGTTTTTCTATCTCCTCTGAAAATCACCTTCTCACCGTTGCCCATGTCAAATTCTACCTCCTTAAGGCTACAATCTAACTTTGCATGATACTTCTCCATAACATCCATTCCTAGTATGACATCTAGCCCCTTTAACTCTAGGGGTAGCAAGTCCACCACCAGTTGAGTACCCTCGATGAAAAGTTTACAATCTGTATACACTTGGCTTATAATCACATGCCTCCCTAGAGGAGTGTTAACAATTAAAGGACTTCTTAGTGGCATCAAAATAACATCATGTAATGTTATGCTTGTAGAAACAAATGAATGCATGGAGCCAGAATAAATTAACACATATACAACAGAGTTAAATAACCGAGCCATACCCTTAACAACTTTAGGTGCTGCTGCAGCTTCCTCTCTAGTCATAGCAAAAACCGTGGCCTGTGCCTAACCCCTTGGCCTCCCTGAAGGAATTGTCTTCTTTGTAGTTCCAGAGCTACCTACCTCTGTGACTGGCTTGGTTCCCACAGTTTCTACTCTCGTTGGGGCTTGCATCTGGAACCCCTCTTGCCTTGTTACTTAGGGATAGTCTTTGATCAAATGTCCCTTCTCTCCATATCAAAAACATGCTCCGAGTAGCTTAAAGCGTTCTCCCTTGTGAAGCTTCCCACAATGCTCACATTGAGGGTTTGTGTACTTGCTCCTCCCTATCCTTCTAGTGCCTTCTACACTCGAGGCTTGTCCTGAGACTGCTCTTGCCTGCTTGTTCTTGATAGGACCACTACTTCCCACTTCACTCTAAGTATGGTAACTCCTTGTACTCCTCTCATGCCTTGGAGTACTCATCCCCTTTTTAGTAGACTGCTTCCTGTTCTTCCTCTTCCTACTCACTTCATTTATGATATTTTCCAGCTTCTAAGCCTGGAGTGCAGCATCTACCAATTGTTGGTAGTCGCAGAAATTATGGATTAGGACTTTCTCCTTCATTCCCAAATGCAGTCCTCCCTCAAACTTGCGGAACTTATCCTCCTCATTAGCAACAATGTTGGCTGCATACCGTGACAACTGGGTGAACTTCAGCTCATACTCACTCACACTCAGGTCTCTCTGTGTGAGATTTAGAAACTCTCTAGCCTTCTCTTAGATATACACCCTCGAGAGGTACTTATTCCTGAACACTTCCACAAAATCTCTCTAGGATAACACCGGAGGCATCACTTGACTGTGGGGCATTGATTCCCACCAATGAAGAGCATCTCCTTATAGCAAGCGCACTGCATAATTTAACTTCTCCTCATCTGAGCACTTCATTTGAATCAAAACCCTCTTGGTCCTCTTCAACCAGGCTTCAGCCTCTTCGATATTTGTAGTCCCACGGAAATCTACAGCTCCAGACTTGCGGAGCTTATCATACTGACCACTCCTCTCCACTGGAGTCTACATCGGGCCTTGCAACCCTTGGCCTAGGCATATGTGAAAGCCTGGGCAAAGGCCTGAAAGAACTACGGGTCTATAGTTGGCATAGGAGGGGGAGGCGGTGGCATTTTATGCTGCACACTAGGTGCCTCAGGATTAGGAGCAGAATGTGTTCCAGCATCTTGCGGGACATAAGATTCATCCGTGCTCCCTTGGCGAGAGCCAGATCGAGTCAGAACTCCTAGAGTTCTTCTTCGAGGTAGTATCTTTCACTCCTCCAATAGAAAACCATTTAAAATCTTTATTTTATACAAAAAATTCAAAGTACGTAAAACAGTTCAAATCGCATAAAACAATTTAAAATCATGAGAAACAAATGAAAACTTTCATGTCTTAAGCTACCCATTTCAAACTTAGGATACTCTAGAACCTAGTCCCAAACTTGAACCTAAACCTAGTTTCTTTGATACCATAATATGTTGTACCCCGTTTCCAGAGCCCAACAACCTAACAACCGGACTCATAAATCTTGTGCTTATTACCCTGTAGGGTTATTTGCAATTATTCCACCAGGTTGGTGTGCCCACACTAGTCAATCACCCGAATTACAACTATCCTTCTTAAAATAAATTGTAGCTCTAAGTCTCTAGTTTTTTTTGAATCAAGAATCATCTCGATCGGAGTTTTACAGCTCAAGATATACTTATAAACCTAAAACGTGTTCATACCCCAATTATGCTCTCCCAACCGACCTCTCACTTACTCTAATGCAAACTTTCTCAAAACAACACTAAAAGATACAAATTTTCATTGAGAGACAGAAAAAGATGTTAGGAATCTGTTGCTTCAAGAATCACTTCATATGGAGGTCGGATGAGGAATTTATACCCGAAAGAATCGAACATGTTTATACCATCAATCAATTTGTAACTATCTTGGCACAATTGCCATAACTCCCACTAAAAATGTCTGATTGACTTTGTTTTTAGACGGTTTGAAAGAAGACTTCTAGATCTATAACTTTTATAAAGAACATAAAGAGAAATTCGGTCTCTAAAAGGATAAAAAATGGAACAGAAGATATTAACATGATATAGAAAATCAAATCAAGACGGTCAAACTAAGACAAGACAAGGCAAAACTAAGACAATGAATAGTAACTAAGACGATAAACGGTAACTAAGATGAAGCAAAACTAAGACGATGAACGGTAACTAAGATGAAGCAAAACTAAGATGATGAATAATAACTAAGACGAAGCAAAACTAAGACAATGAATAGTAACTAAGACGAAGCAAAACTTAATCACTTTCTAAACTCTCCAAAGCATCTCCCCTCATAAGGACCATAACTTTCGACTTAGATGTCCAAAAATTTCATGCTATATACCGTTGGAAAGATAAAAGAAAGACCTACAACTTTCTAGAAGATTACTTTGCCTAAATCAGCCCAGATCAACCCAGATATTTCCCTGAAGTTAGTACACGAATTTTCCCCTCATGCAACCTTGAGAATCATGGGCGAAACAAAATCATAAACCATTACGTACGAAAGATCGTAGTTTTACAAAGCTTTAGTGGGCATTTCAAGCCCCCAATGCATCAATGTTTCAAAAGAAATCCCAAAATACAAAATATACATGAACAATAAATTGCTCCAAATGCAACTAAAGCCTTGGTTTATAAGATTAGCTTAAATTTCAACAACATTTCAAAAGTGAAGTGATGCCTTGGCCCTGGACTACTCAATCTCTTGCTCATCACCTGCTTATGGGGAGGAAAGTGGGGGTTAGCTTAAAGCTCGTGGGTAACAATTTTACAATCGGTAATAAGCAAAATCATTGCAATAATCATTTTCATTGTAAAACTTAGATGAATGCATAACATGTATACATCACTATTTTTTAACATATCACGAACAAATAGGCACGTCAAATTGGTTTGAGTGGATCCAAAACAAAACGTGCTACTCATTTTTACATAATGGTCTTGCGTAATCGTGAACTTATGAGAGCCCATGAAGGAGCTCCATGCCACTAGTGGGTAGGCGGGAGAAGCCTTTTTGTCAAAGTATACTTGACTTAATTTAGGGGACCACCACAAACCCACATAACATGTATTTCATGACTTGTAAAACATAATGCCCATAGAAGCATATTTCAAAAACTTGTTTTCTTAGGCTTGATACATTTTTAAAATCATTTTCATAATACACAAATATGCAGCATATTTTCAAAACACTCAAAGAACAATACATGGACATTTAAAAGTAGTTGAAACTCATTTATTCCTTCTTCTTGAAAAAGACATTAATGGAAGCTCTAATCTTCCTCTTCCTTTTGCCCTTCTTGATCACTCTCAAAATCCCTCTTAAAGATTAAGAAAAATCAAAACCTAGCTTGCTCTTCTTTCTTTCCCTAAACTCACGAAACTCTCTCCCTTCTTTCTTTAATT
>JANVCL010000004.1:7885252-7903407 GCA_026546855.1 Erythroxylum incrassatum
TCAAATTTTCTTAAATTCATAAATTGTCTCACCAATTTCTTTCTCATTTAAATTCATTTTAATATTTCTAATTTTCACCAAAAGTTCGGGGTCCAACATACAATCTATATGGAATTATTTCTGGTACAGAATTAGCACCTCCTAAAGAATTATTCAACTTCTCTACAGACCAAATGGTACCAAATTCAGCTTATTTAGCTTGGTTTTCTAAAGATCAAATCTTGTTTTCTTGGCTGTTATCTTCCATCACTGAGGAAGTTTATCCACATCTGATTGGACTTACAACTTCTGCAGAAATTTGGAATGCTTTAGTTGTTGCATATGGGGTTGTGAGCCATACTCAACGAACCCAGTTATTTATCGAACTTCACAACCTTTCCAAAGGTGACAAGTCTGTCTCTGAATATTTGTATCAAGCTAAATCTATTGATAATTCTCTGAGTCTTGCAGGTCTATTTATTTCTCCAGCTAAATTTAATCCTATTATCTTTCGAAAACTTGGCGATGAATATAATGGGATTATTGGCAGATTACAGCAAAGACCAACACCGATTTCCTTCAATGAACTACATAGCTAGTTATTTGCACATGAATTATTACTTAAAGCTCAACAAGCCTCTTTACCAACAATGAATATGGTTTAACGTTCCCATTCTTCTCATTTGCGTGGTAGAGGCCATGGGAACAAAGGTAGACGGAGTTTATTTCTTCATCATCTTCTGAAAGCAATTCTTCACGACCAACTTGTCAAATTTGTGATTATAATAATCATATAGCTATTGATTGTAGACGTCGTTTTGACAATAATTTTGTGCCACGGACTGGGACACAAGGACAACAACATAATATACACATGCCACCTCAAGCAAATTTATCTATAACTGCTCCTACCTCTGCACCGAATGGCAATCCTTTACTTGGTACCTTGATACTGGTGCAAATTATCATGTCACCCCTGATCTAGAGTCTTTTCATATTACTGATGAGTATAAGGGTAAGGATATGGTACTTGTTGGAGATGGTGCAAGGTTACCACTTTCTCACGTTGGCTCAAGTTCCATCGCATCTTCTTCCAGACCTTTATTTTTACATCAAATTTTACATGTTCCTATCATAACCGAACCTTTGCTCTTTGTTCAAAAATTTTGTTGAGATAACAACTGCTTTTTTGAATTTCACTTTGATTGTTGTTTTGTGAAGGATCAGATTACCAAGAGAATTTTGTTGAGTTGAACAAAGTGAATTGGGCTTTATAAATTATGTGGTACTCTTCACCAACAGCAAAATTTGGATGCTCTAGCTTATTTAGTCATGTTGGAAAGTTGGCATGCTTGCCTTGGTCATCCAAACTTTCAGATAGTTTGCAATTTAGTTCGTCAATTTCAGTTACCGTGTTCTTCTTCAAAGTTGCCCTCTACCAAATGTCCTTCTTGTCGTTTAGGCAAATTACTTAGGATCACTTTACCTCTAGACCTTTAGATTGAATTCACTCAGATGTTTGGGGTCCTGCTCCCATTTGTTCTTCCTCTAGTCATAAATATTTTGTTATCCTTATTTACATGGTTCTTTCCATTGAAAAATAAAACTGATGTTTTTCAAATATTTTGCCAGTTTAAAACTCTAGTTGAAAACCAATTCAATTCCACCATTAAGCAATTCCAATCCAACTGGGGTGGTGAATTTCGATAATTACACAAATATTTTCAAATTGTAGTTATTCATCAGAGAATTATGTGTCCTCATACTCATGAACAAAATGGCATTGCTGAAAGAAAAATTAGGAATATTGTTGACATTGGTCTTGCTCTACTTGGTCATTGTGGTGCACCTTTCAAATTTTGGCATTTTGCTTTTGAAACAGTTATTTTTCTTATAAATCGTCTACCTAACAAATCTTTTACAAATCAAATTCCATTCCAAATTCTCTACAATCAAATTCCTGATTATCAATTTCTTCAGGTTTTTGGGTGTGTTGTTTATCCTCTACTTTGACCATTTAATAAACATAAGTTTTCATTTCGGACCAAACAATGTGTTTTTCTGAGTTATTCTCCTCATTATCTTGGTTACTATTGCTTAGATAAAGAAACTGAAAAAAATTATTTATGCGTGTCATGTTGAGTTTGATGAGTCCTTCTTTCCCTTCCATAAAATTTCAGATTCTCAACAGACCAAATCTGCCCAACGTGATCTTGCCAACTCCACTCTATGGCTACATCTTTTTCATCATGATTCCTCACATGTTCCACTAACTCAAGATTCTCAAGGTATGATATTTGATTTCCCTTTATCTATTCCTTAAAATTCTCAGCAAGATATGGCATGAACAATGTCAAACATGTTGCCTAAACATGACCAAATTCTGAATAATCCAAACCCATCTCCACCCACTTTTACTCCTATATACGATTCCGTATCCCACCTAAATCTTGTCCAACCATATCAGTTTTCAAGTGACCAACATCATGCTTCATTAAATCAGATTTCTCGTGATCCTATTCCCTCTCCATAATCCTTAATCTCAGTCCATCTTGTCCTCCGTCAAATGATTTGGTTAACACTCACAATCTTGTCCAGCCACCTTTCGAAACAGCTACTATTCAACTTCCTTTGGATTTACATTCTAATTTGAATTTAAATTCAAAAATAGATTCATCCATTCATCCCACACCCGCTAATTCCTCACAACCTACACCACCTAAACGTACTCATTCCATGATTCTTCGACCTAACCCTAAACAAAAGAAAAGACTTTATTTGACCACTGCTTCCTCTTCTTCCAATATAACTTGTGAACCTAATTCTTTCTCTCAAGCCTACAAAGACCCTGTATGGAAAGAAGCCATGGAATATGAGTTTCAACTCTTCAACGAAACCAAACTTGGGACCTTGTGCCTTGCCCACCAAATACCAACATTTTTTAAAGTCAAGAGAAAAGCGGATGGAATTGTGGAGCAGTTGGAAGCTCGACTAGTTACAAGAGGTTATACTCAGGAATATGGGTTAGATTTCACTGACACTTTCAGTCCTGTAGTGAAACCTATGACAATCCGATATGTTCTCATTATAGCAGTATCAAGGGTTTGGTCTCTCAGACAATTAGATGTTAGTAATGCTATCCTAAATGGTGAATTGAATGAAACTATATACATGGTGAAACCGCAAGGCTTTATTGATCCTTCACATTCTCATCACGTCTGCAAATTACAGAAATCGTTATATGGGCTCAAATAGGCACCACATGCGTGGTATAACCACTATTGGTTTTGTTGGTTCTCATGTAGATTCTTCATTGTTCATTTTTAATGCAGATGGCAACTTGTGTTTTCTCCTAGTCTACATTGATGATGTGGTCATCATCGGCAATAATTCTCCCCTTGTTTCATCTATTATTTCTCAATTGTCACAAGAGTTTTCTTTACGTGACCTGGTCAATCTTCATCATTTTCTGGGCATAGAAGTGCTACCTCATCCATATGGTCTGCTATTATCTCAGAAAAATTATATATATTTTTTTCTGTTTTGGAAAACATGGGGATGAGCAATTGTAAACCGAGTTCCACACCAATGGTTACTGGTCCTATTTTGTCCAAATTACAAGGCACTCCTCTTTCGTAGGATGATGCTACTATGTATCGTAAAATTTGTGGCTACTTATAATACATTACTCTCACCCGTCCAGACGTTTCTTTTGTTGTAAATAAGTTATGCCAATTTCTTCATCAGCCCACTTTAACTCATTTTCAAGCTCTCAAGCGTTTACTCAAATACTTACAAGGTACAATAACAATGTCATCACTGATTTCTCGTAGAGCTATAGATAAATTAACTATTTTCAGTGATGCGAATTGGGCGGGTTGTCCTAGTGAACGTCGATCAATAAGAGGATTTTTAATTTTTCTTGGCAATAATTTGTTAGCTTGGAAGTCTGCCAAGCAACGCGCGGTGGCTCGGTCCTCTACTGAATCTGAATTCAAGGCAGTTGCGAATACTTGTGTTGAGGTTAAGTGGCTTATGAATCTTCTTCATGAATTACATGTGACTCTTACTACTCTTCCTCATATTTGGCGTGACAATGTTGGTATGGTTTTCTTATCCTCTAATCCTTTGTTTCATGCTCGCACTAGACATGTGGAAATTGACTTTCATTTTGTCCATGATCTCATTGCTAGTAGAGAAGTTAGTATTGGAATTTTGTCTTCATCTGATCAACTTGCTGATATCTTAACTAAGCCTCTCTCTAAGCAGTTGTTTTATCATTTTGCTTCCAAGCTTCAACTTTCTTCTTCTCATCCTACAGCTTGTGAGGGGCGTATTAGATAATATTTGCTAGTGAAGTTAATTGATTTGATCAAGATTAGATTTTATTCATTATAACTATTACTTAATACTAAAACAGCCAAGGCTCTTCTCTTTTATCTGAGTTTCCCAATATGGAAAGTAAAAACTATAGGACTGTATTCCAAAATATCTCCACTATTTGAAATAATGGGTACAACAAAATTCCTTTTAGATAAAACTAGAGGTAATACATTAAAATGTTCAAGAAATTAAACTATTGAAAATACAAAGAGAGTGAAAAATCACTCACATATAGAGGAACACTAGTGTCAAATTATTAGATATAAAACTATGATCCATAATAATCTTAAGACCTAAGTCTTCGAATATTGCTGATAAAATATTAGCTAAATCAAATCATGAGTAACCTTCGATTGAAAGCTTAATCGAAGATATATCACTATCTATTTTACTAAGCTTGTATTACTCTCAATACTTTTCTTGAGATGCTTAGAAGTCTATGTAAGTCTTCTTTCCATTTTCAATGTGGGGTTTCTTAAATGGAGGCACTTCCAACAATAACTTCCACCTTATTTTCTATAAAACAAACATAAGGAGGGAATCTATGAGAAAAGTGTCACATGCAGATGAAAAATGATATACTCCCTCCTATCTAAAATGAAAGTCGTTTTAGGGGGATGCACACTTATTAAGAAAGCTAAAGAAATGTATGATATACCCTTATTAATGGTACTACTCAACAATGATGCTTTTGTTGTTTTAATTATTAATATTAATAATGCAATCATTAAAACATCACATGTAGAGTTTGGATGTTTTCAACTTTTAATTAAAAAGAATTTTTATTGGTTCTGCATTATCTTCATTTCTACCATGTATATGAGCATCTCTTCATTTCCATTGTCTCTTCATTTTCATTGTCTCTTCATTTCCACCATGTATGGTAAGAAGATTTTACTAAAATTTTTCAAAATTAATTCAATCAAAATTTGGAGCCAAACACAAATTTAAATAAGAAAATCCATCATCATTACTTTCCATATTTAAGTCTCTTTGTTTCTACTTTGGATATTGATTTAAAGATAAGAAATTTTTTTAAAATTAATTTATTCAAAATTTTATTCAAACATAAACTTATTCAAAAACTCCATTATTTCTTGACATTCATCTAAGTCTATCATTTTAACCTTGTATATTGATCTCAATATTGTTGAAAAATTTGAAAATTGATTAATTCAAATTTTGGAGCCAAGCGTAGTAACATGTGAAAATTTTAGAGCCTAAAAATTTACAGAATGTTTAAATTTTTTTAAAGGAACCAAAATCAAAAACTTCAGTGGCTATATATATATATATATATAGAAGGAACTTTAAAAACAACAGCATATGTATTCATGGCTTTCAATTTAGAAAAACATAATATTGATTTGAATGTTGAAGTAACGTGCAACGAGAGAGAAGTTTCAATTGATTTGAATATTTCTCCAGGAAGTTTTGAAAATCCTAATGAAATCATAGTGTCGAGGATATCAAATTCGTTAACCATACCCACTATGATGATCGATTAAAATTTGGAATCCGATCAAGAGTTCAAGCCACCGTTAACAGATGTAAATTCCGATGGTGTGTGAGTGGAAGATGGATCAATCTTATCTCACAATTCAGGTTAGTTTTAAACATAGAAAATCTTCAGTTTTATTTTTATTTTTCTTTTTTATAGTAAATAGTTCTCTCCAGTTTATGAATTTGTTTGAATGTTTCTTCTCATTCATGTTTTACTGCATTGCAGTTATTGTATTTTTTAATGTATTTTTTGTATCGCACGTTGTTTCTTTTAAATTTTTCAACACTGCACTAGTAGTTAGTTTTATAATTTAAGAACATTTTTTTAAATCTTTTACAAATCCTTTTCAATATTTTTAATATTTATTTACAACACTGCATTAGGAGTATGAAATATTCAATTTTATTTGTTTTCATGTTTGTGTCATTTTATTTAGATTTGTTTTTAATGTTTCATTTCATATGTAAATTTTGATTTTATGTTTTATTGTGGCATTATTTTTCATTATGGCGATGGATAGTTTATGAAGTGAACTAGGTAGTTTTATGCAATTTGTGTTGGTTGTGTTTTTATTTTAGTATTGGTTATTTTAGAAATTGAATGTAATTTTTTCCTTAAAAACAGATACATTGCTGGAAGAGGGAATAGTAAGGGAAACAAAGAAAAATTTAACAAATGAGTAGAGATGGGCAATATACAACACTTTATTAGAAAAAAGTGTTAATGGAAAGTTGAAAAGAGATACAGTCAAAGAGGTTGCAGAGTTGTTTTCAATTCATATAAGAATAGTCCAAAGGATTTGGAAACAGACAAAAGAGACTCCAAATGGTGAAGCGGTTGATGTGACCCATAAGAAAACAAAAAATTGTGGGTAAAAGAGAGTTCAAGTTGACTTAAATCATGTTCTTCAAATTCCTTTACATCGACGAAAGACTATAATGTCACTTACCAATTCTTTGAAGGCTAGGGGTACAAGTGTTAGCTACACGTCATTACATAGACGTATAAAGTAAGGTCTTATTCGACGTCATTCAAATGCCATTAAGCTGCACTTAAGAGAAGAAAATAAAAAAAAACGCATTTGCAATTTTGCTTATCTATGTTGGATCAAAACAGCTTGCCTTGTGAGCCAAAATTTGTTGATATGTTTAAAGTTGTGTATATTGACGAAAAATGGTTCTATATGACTAGGAAGTCAAAAAAATATTATCTACTTCCCATCAAAGAGGAACCTTTGCGCATATGTCCAAGATTTGACAATGAAGGAAATGAAGTGTTCTCAGGGAAAATAGGAGTGTTTCCATTTATTTCCTCACAACCAGCTCAAAGAAGAAGTTGAAATAGAGATGCTGGAACATTATAGATTAAACCGATGACCTCAGTTACGAGAGAAAAAATAAAGATGTTTTTGATTGAACATGTTGTACCGACAATTCAACTTAAGTGACCCAAAGAGGATTTAAGAAAAATCATATTTATTCAACAAGACAACGTAAGGACGCATGTTGATCCAAGTGACATGAAATTTCAAAAAACTACTTCACAACATGGTTTTGATATTAGATTAGTGTGTCAACCTCCAAACTCATCGGATTTAGATATTTTGGATCTCGGAGTTTTTAACGTCATTCAAGCACTGCAACATAAAGAGTGTCCAAGGACAGTGGAAGAATTTATCCATGTAGTTAAAAAGTCTTTTGATGAATATCCCATGAAAACAATAAATCGTATTTTCTTGACTTTACAATTTTGTATGTAGAAAATTATGAAAGTTGAAGGATCCAACAATTACAAAATCCCTCACATGAATAAAGGTGCATGGGAAATGGAGGATCGTCTTCCTAGACAAATTAGTCGTGATTAAGCTATAGTGCAAAATGTAATGAATTTGTTAACATGAGTAATGTTAAGAGATTTCATTTCGCTTTATTTTATTTTATTTTATTTTTTATATTTTTGTTAATGTTATCTTTTAAAAAAAGAGAAATAAAACACAAATAAAAACATGAAAGAAAATAAAAATACTAAAATTAAAGTAATAAAAAATATATAAATAGGATTAAACTACACCACAATAAACAAATAAAATTAATTAATAGAATAAACTTTATAATTTCTAGTTGTCTACAAAATAAACTTTGATATATAGATTCATCAATTGTGTTCTTAAAATACTCCTAATATCAATAATTTCTATTTTATTTGTTAGAACTAGAAATTAAACTAAATAATGGATTTTATTGACTCTATTAGAAACATAAATTAAACTAAATAATGGCTGAGTTTATTGATTTTATTGAGTACTGGCTTAATTTGATTAATTTCAGCCACATTCTCAACTTAATTCCATCAAATTCCATAAATATCTCAGAACTAGTAGATTTTGCTAAGTCTATTTTACATACATAAATAAATTTCTTCATACTAAAATCACTGTGTTAAAGTTAAAATCTAATTGAAGATGGTGCTCAAAGAATAATTGAAGATGGTGGTATGTTCTTAAAAGATTAAGAGAGCACTGCAATAAACTACATGTTTCTAAAAATATGATGCAAAATTTTATTCTCTTAAATCACATATTACAACATCAGGAAGATAATTTTCACTTTCTTATATCTATGTTGTTGCACAATTGATTTTTAATTATTGTAAGCATAAAAATAAATAAAGATGGAAGACCAATAATATAAAGGCATAATCAAATTAGAAGACTACTGAAAACAAAATACATCAGCAAAAAAAAACTAAAACCATTAATCTAGATACTAACATTGAAATGAAACCTACCATGTACATTTATTTAGAAACAATCTGGGAGATAAATTCTCAACATCTCTAATATTGTTTGTTGAATCTCCTTATTCGGATGACGTTCTCCTTCCTCATAATAAAATTTATTGAGATCGAAATCCAAAACCTTCTTCTCAACTCTATTGTCTCATTCCTTTACTTCCTTTTTTCCTACTTCATCAACCTGTGATAGCTTCTGTACTTCCTTTATTTCTACTTTATCAATCTGTGATTATTTTTGTACTTCCTTTATTTCTACTTCTTCAATCTGTGACAACTTCTATATATTGGAAGGAAGAGCTTCTTTCTCACCCATTTTCAATTCTATTTTTTTTTCTCTGCCTTGAAAAAGAGTTGCTTATAAATTGTCTGTAGATAATTGCTTGTAGATTATGTGTACATTTTTTATATTTAAATAAATAAATGAATGTTGTTGGGACCCGAAAGGTTTTGTAGCAAAATAAAAAGAAACATAATAAAGTGTATAGAAAAGGTAATTTGCAATAATTAGCACGTGAGAGAAATTAAATATTGAACTATCTTGAAAATGTAATCTGCGTAATCAGGATATAAGAGAAATTAAAGGGTGGTTTTGGAAGTAAAATTATAAACAAGCATGAAATGACTTTGACTTTAAACAGGAGAGAGTATTAAAACACATACCATCTAGAAAAGTTGAAAGAAAATGATGAGGACGATGATTGCTTCGTTGGTTTTTTGTAATTTTCCAAATGTTGTCTTTTGTAGAGTTTAATAGTTATGGATTGGGCTGTCTTATTTTGTGGGCTTTACAGATAGACTGCGAATTTCCGGGTGGATGACAAGTTCAATTTCATGCTACAGTCTTTTATTATCTTCAAATTAAATTTGGACACTCACTGTATTGTGCTTGCTTACGTTTACGTTGCTTATAGATTTTGTATTGGAAGTAGCTGTTGCCCCTCTGGGCCAATTAGTTCTGTTAGTGCATTGTTTTGAACGCGGATGTTACTGCTTTGACATATGTTTCCCGTAATAGATGCAAACATATTTGTGCATATTCCTTAAACTGTTCAACCATTCAGAATCAGGCCTACATTGATTGATGTTCCCCAAGTCCACACAATTGCACTAGTCGTCCCATTACGATCTTACGCCAACGTTCCTTCGTGGTTAAACTTTGGAAATATTTTATTTCTAATGGTTATGATATTGAGGATTAGTCTATTGGAGTTGATTACAAAGTGCATCCATAGATTAGACATGACAATATTGATGGAATTACCAAGGCAACTCGAAATATCATCAAGCTGGCATCTCTTGGCCAACGCACGATCTGACACTCGACCTCTCTTTTGATTTTTTTCTTTTTTCTTTTTCTTTTTAATGGAAACATAGAAGAAAGTTTTCTTCAAACATCCTGAATGAGCAATCCGGTTGAATCCAAGCGTCCCTTCGGAAATCGTAATATGAACAGGTAATTCAGAAAATACTATCGTGTATTCATAGGATCGTAATGCTTTCCACTGTATGTCCTGCGCACGTGTAACGTAGTTAGAGAATTTGAAGGTCCCTAAATTTTGCTGGAACTTGGATCTGGTGAATATCTCCCAAATTGTTGTTCTTTTAGCTAGTCTTGATTCCAAAATTTGACAACTTCACTGTTTGATAAATCATAAACTGTTATCCCTAGTTATAGAGTAATTCAGATTCAAATCCTTCTTTCCCAATTTTACTTTAGAAAAGGCTGTACAAGCAGAGGGAAATGATAAACATCATGTACGGAAAGGGATGACAAGATCGATACTTTGGAAGCTCGTATAGATAATATTTAACTGAATTACCTCACGCAATAAAGCGTATATTCCAATCCCACCTAGGTAAGGAACATAACATGACGAATCATATTTCCCTCTAAATTCGTAACATATCAGAGGGCAAATGATATAGCAGATTATATTAGTATGTACCAAAAAGGAGAATTACAGATTAAAGAATTGTTAGGATATCTAAAAAATAAACCAAATAAGGAAGAAAATTGTTCTGTGATTCCTTAATTTCCAACTTCCTACAATTTTCTGATACGAAAATTTGCCAAAACTTGTAAAACTATAATTTGACGACCTTCTCCTAAAAAACGTATACGAAACGAAGAGAACCAGAAAGAAAATGGAAATTGGTGCTTGGAAGTAAATAAGAAAACAGTAGTTAGGGAGTCAATGCTCAATGATTCAAACTAAACAAAGGAAATGAAGTTGATGCCTGATGAGGGGTAGCTAGACATGAAACACTCAACAATATTAATATCACATGATCACGTCAAATTTATTGCAATTATCAATCATTACAAAACAAGAAAATATGTAAGAATATAATTTAAAACCCGGAACAAGAGGGGTGATGGCACTCACTAGTCACAATGTCCTCAACTCCGGCAACGAGTTATGGCGCTGCAACCACGGCTATAGGGGTTGGCCTGAGCCCCAGGTTTGCAGTTATAGTAAGACGCACCTCTCTGAGAACACGGCACCGTGTTCCTCTGCAGAGCTCCGTAGCTTATGTAGTTTGAAGTCGCCAATATCCTCCTGTTGCTCTCAGAATCCATGTCGAACTCATTCTCCATCAGGCACTCTCCGACCGAGCCTTGGCAACGGGAAGCTCTCGTTGGAATCCATCTCAGCTCGTGTCCGCCGATCGCCACCACCCCAGGTAAGGAGATGATAAGGAGAGCCAAGAGGACGAGACAGAAAATCCGGAGAAAATTGGAGGGGCAGGCCATTGTTGTTGCGTTTTTGTTTTGGTTCTGTGGTTACTCTTCTAATTAACCCTTATAGCGAAATTCTCAATGGGATGGAGAGAGTCGGCAAGTTGTTTTTATATTAATTGACGGGAAAGACATCGACGTGCTTTTGTTTTTTGTTTTTTTATCTTTTTCTGTTGGTTGGTGTCAGGATTTGTATATCTCTTTGACGCCTTCAAATTGCAGGTAATATATGACTTATATCCACAGAGTCACCTGAACACGGAAAGTGAAATATTATTCAGTATCTTGTCATTTGGGAATCGTATCAAATTTCAGGATACTTGCAGCGGGATCAAGACCAGTGACGAAGGAAGATGATCGATTGCATTTTCTTTTTGCCATTTCAAAATGAGTTCCTTTTACAACAATAATCTTTTAAATATTGGAAGTAAAATGCCGTTATCACTAACAATTTCAGTTAAAGGAATAAGTTTCTTTATTTTTCAGGCTTCGGCTTTGTTAATTCACAAGTCTAATTGATAATAACATATTCTTAGTCCTTAACTCGTGATTAATTAGGTTTTTGAGTGTGATAATGTTGCAATTCATAGAGAACAATCTAAAATGGTCTTTCAGAAGGGCCAATTCAGATATTATAAAAAAGATAATGATTATGTTAAAATCTTAATTAGCTTTTTTATATAATGTTAACTGACTAAAACTTAATTATCCCATTTTTGAATTGACAAACCTGCAGTTTGTGTATGTAATCATCACTGTCGTTTCCTCGGACGGTTTACTCAGGAGGAAGATTATGACAGATGACAGAAAAGGTCTTTCCTACAAAAACTTGACCAGTTAATATCACGATGGCCGATAGGTTTTGCTTATCTGAAAGTCAGCCCAACAACTTTCGTCAGTTCAAATGTCTTTATCTCAGGAGTGCTTTAAATAATGAAAGAAACGTAAAGTAAAACCTAACCCTCCAGTGGGAGGAGTAAGTAAATTTTTTATTACATGAATGTACTGGCTACTCAAGCCCTTAATTGAAATTAGGTTAGAGAATTTTAATTTCTCCTTAAACAACTTGAAATTCAGATCCGTTTTGATTGTCTTGTAGAAAGCTGGGCCACCATAGGTGACCTGTTCAAAACCTACCAAGAGAGAAAATGATACTTTCTCTATTCTCTACACGAGCCCTGGTTTCTATCGCCAAATCATAAGTCATATCACCGCTACGTCCGTCTGGTTTCTGATAACCGAATAGTTGTCTTTGATTGTTCGTGTTTTTAAAATAGGTAAAACCATTAAATAGCTACTACATCTTTTTGTCCAGTAAGCTCATGGCATTTTAAGCCCCACCTTTATTCGTATCCCGCAAACTACGTGCATGCTCGATCAAAAGCCGCGTCTAACTGGAGAAAAAGTTCTTCGGAGGCAACAATCTAAAATTATTAATTAATTTATTTGGAGATGCCGAATATTCTTATATTTCCTAGCTATTCTGCCACTAGCAACTTCCCCTTTGGCCCTCCGCAATCACAAACACCAACTCCTGATTTTTATATTGTGTTTTGAGTCTGAACAGGTTCTGGCCAACAACAACTCCAATTCTCTAATCAGTTTACATTAATAAAATCTGGACCAACCGCGAGTTTATTTCGAAAATTTGTTAGAATAATTATTAATTATCATTCAAACACGTAATGGTGGCCATATTCCTAGCTTGTTATACTCTATAAGCTTTTTGACTTTTCAATAAAACACACCGTTCAATGCAATGCATTTTGTAAAGGGATCTGACTAAATAATTGGTAATTGGTGGTTATTTGAGACTATTAGTTTTCATACTAACACTTTTTTGAAAAAAATTCATATTAATATTTTTAATAGATGTAACAGAGGTTAAAAAAGTCTATGTAAATGTTTTATAAGATAATGTTTTACTTTACACTACAGAATCTTAAATAAATAATTTAAATGTCTTTTGCATTTTAGTCTAAATTAATTGGTTTATTATATGCTCATAATTTTGGAGTTGTATGTGAATGATTGTTGACATTTCAATTTTTATTTATTGGTAGAAATGAGAAATTATTAATAGCCAAGAAAAAGATAAAATGTAACATTACATGCGGTTTCGTTCCCTCGATCTAAACCATCTAAATGAGGGCCATTTTTGTCATTGATCGAAAATTCGGATGCGTTCACCAAACCATTAAAATGATAGCCTATTGTCAATAATATGTAATCAAGTGGAGTGTCTTTTAATTTGGTATATGTATTTGCAACTATTTCTACTTGTTATTATCTTTTGTATCATTCACTGATAAGTTTATATATTTTTTGATTAATGTAGTGGTATTTGTAGTATAACATAAAGATTATATTGTGGATTGTTGTTTAACAATTAATATACTATTCCCATAAAGATAGTGTCTCCAAATTTTAAGTGCAAATACTATTGCTGCAAACTCAAAATCATGTATATGATAATTTAGCTAGTGCTTTTTTAGCTATCTATAAGTATATGTGATTAGTCGCCCAGCCAACATAAGTACACGACCAAGTCTCTAGTGACTGGCTTCATTGTATACCTCATACCCTACTCTGAGTAGGTAGGGCAAACACTGGTATTGAAGTCAATATCTTCTTTTGCTGCTAGAAACTCGCCTTGCATTTGTCATCCCGCTGAAATTTTATTCCCTTCCCAATAATCCTCGACAAAAGGAGTTGCAAGCACAGAAAAATTCTCAAAAAATCTCTGATAATAACTAGCTAATCCTAGAAAATTGTGGACTTCTGTAACATTCTTGGGTTGTTCCTATTCAAATATAGCTTCCACTTTCTTTGGATCTACTAAACTACCTTCCCCTGATACAACATGCCGAAGGAATCCAATCTCCCTCAGCCAAAATTCACATTTTGAAAATTTTCACATACAACTGTCTTCGCGATGTATTTCTATCACAATCCGGAGATGTCTAGCAAGCTCCTCTTCATTCTTAGAATACATCAGAAGTTCATCAATGAAGACTATGATAAACTGATCTAAATAAGCAAGGAAAACCTTGTTTATGAAATCCATAAATACTGCAGGTGGCATTTGTTAATCAGAATGGCATTACCAAAAATTCATAGCGTCCATACCTCATCTGGAAGGCAATCTTGTGCACATCATTCTCTTTAATCTCCAACTGATGGCACCCAAACCTCATATCTATCTTTGAGAATACTTTAGTTCCTCTTAACTGATCCAACAAGTCATCGACCCTAGGGAGTGGATATTTATTCTTGATAGTAACCTTTTTTAACTGTCGATATTCAACACATAAGCTAAGTGTCCCATCCTTCTTTTTGACAAACAATACTGGTGCTCTTTATGGTAAATGACTTGATCTGAAGAAGCCCACATCCAACAACTCTTATAATTGAATCTTCAACTATTTCAATTATATTGGTGTCGTGCAATATAGTGGTATAGATATTGGTGTCATCTCCAGAACTAAGTCAATAGTGAAATCAAATTCCCGATCAAGTGGCAATCCAAGTCATTCCTCTGAAAAACATCGGGGAACTAACGCATAATAGGGGCATCACCCAATTCAACCTGTGTCGAAATGTCAATCACATATGCAAGGAATGCCTGGAATCCCTGAGGAATCAACCTTTAAGCCTTGATCACCGATATTAACTAACTCATTAATACTCATCGGTCATTAGTAAATTTAATCGGGACTCCATCCTGAGGTTCAAACTCAACCTCTTTCTTAAAATAGTCAACCTTGGCGCGATATCTCTCTTCTAACCTTATGGCAGGCCTTCACTCTTACTTCTATTGC
This sequence comes from Erythroxylum incrassatum, assembly GCA_026546855.1. Lineage (NCBI taxonomy): Eukaryota > Viridiplantae > Streptophyta > Magnoliopsida > Malpighiales > Erythroxylaceae > Erythroxylum > Erythroxylum incrassatum. The sequence goes on from JANVCL010000004.1 coordinate 7,900,473, forward strand.
CTTTTCATCCATTTTCTCTAGAAAATTCAAAAAGGTCGAACTAATCCATGTGTTACCATTTCATTAGTCCATGTGTCACTTACTTTAGGCTCCACATGTCACTCATTTTAAGGCTCCACATTTCACTACTTGTAAGGCTACACATGTTACCAATTGTAAGACTACATATGTCACCAATTATAAGGCTACACATGTCACAATTCTAAAGCGCCATTTGTCACAAACTTAAAAGGGCCACTTGTCACAATTATACTCAAGCCGCTTGTCATCCATTTAATTGAGCCATTTGTCACTTATTCCTAGTTCACTAATTAAAATCCATCAAAACAAAATTCAAGACAAAATCAATACACAATTATATCATGATCAGTAAAAACCTTTCCTACCTCGAAACATGTCAAATGAGTGTATACACTGTCTTGCAATATTTTCTAAAATAACTCATCTGACTCAATCTAACATTTAAATCTCTTAAAAATTTTAGGAGCCATACTATTACACCTCTCCCCCTTTAAAAACTTTCATCCTCGAAATTCTTACTTGACTCATTAAATAGATGGGGGAATGCTATCTCTATGAAATCAAAGAGAAAGACATTGTTTACTAAAATAGATTAAACTAAGCCTAGCTTATATGATATCCTAAACAATGTCGAGAAGTACTCTGATCGAGGTCATCCGACTGTTAAGGACGTCAACTTAACGATCCGAGACTTAACTTCTCGACCAAAGACTTTCGACTCCTAAGGCTCATGAACTTTTTGAAAATGAAAATAACGCTTTTGAACATGCAAAACCTTGGCTCTGATACCAAATTAATTGTCACAACCCGATACCACATCGGGACCCTGACAACTGCTGCATAGCCGGGCTAAGAAAACTAACGGTATCCTTAATCTGACTATGCAAGGCTAACGAAATATCAATTCTTTTCTCTCTTTTTTTGAAAAATTTGGGCATCACAACAGCTATATTTTTAAAATCTCAAAACCAGCAAACAATTTCAAACACACTTCTATATTCACACCCAACCATAACTCCAGGACTCTCTAGTCCAATCAAAGTAATCTCAACTCCAGGAAATCTCAACAACAGTATCAAAGTTCATACATAAAATCTTTTACAAAACACAAGGCAATCAAAAGTTAGCTTATAGAATCTTAAAGCATATCTACATAAACACAGTTCATGAGTCACTAGACAATAAAAGTATGAAAAAAGAAACTACCCACGTGTGGTAATACCCCAAAAATGTCAAAACACCACATGATCGTCTTAAAGCTTCAAACTCACTAAATTAACCTGCATAGATGGAATGTAGAGGGGTGAGTACACTAGGTACTTAGTGAGCAGGAAAAAACATATATCACAAATAGAATTTGATTCATACTAAGACAGTGTATATAACCTATGAAGTGAATATAAAACACGTAGAAAACCATAGGCCCCAACTATGACTCAATGTATACTGGTTAGGAACCATATAGGCCTAGCCTATTAACTCACTCATCTGGTGAACATTGGTTCTAGTTATAGTACACAAAAGCATAAAAACATCATATGTATAAATCAAATATCGATAGACAAACCAATATTAGGACAAGCCAAAACAATCATGTGTGACACCACTAGTTGACCAAGCTAATATGCATACCCACCAATATTTGGTGTTGGCTCGACTTTCAGCCGTAGTGAGTCTGGACTACACTCGACAAGAGCGTCATGACCCTAGGTGATGACCTCGTCGGTGTCTAGACCCTAGGTGAGGAATCACCCACGAGACTCGTAAAAAGGTGTCGATACGGCGATTTGACTTTAATGTACCAGCGTGAAGGGTACGGGGGTCGCTTAATGATAATCAATTGTGCCCAACACACGATTGGCCAATCGTTTCCTCACCAATCACAAACAAGTCATATATAACAATTAAGTATAAAAAATCAAGTAAGGCATTATGGCTTTATTTATCGTTCCAACCAATAAAATGAAACCTTGGCATGGCTTTAAGCTAAAAAGAACAAATACATGTAAAATATATGACCATGCTATGCATATGAAAGTTTCAAAACATTATTTTATGAAATAAAAGTCATCTTTTGTATTCCAAGTGCAAAGTTGCTCAAAAATATAGTTTCATAAAATAAACCATTATTCTTTGCACTTTAAACTTAGATTTGTTAAAAGCAATAACATTTCTCAAAATATGTAATAAAAAATATCAGTTTCAAAAACCATGATGAAACTTTATTTGATACAATAAAAGTTATCTTTTGTATTCTGAATGCATAGTTGTTTAAAACAATAAGCATTTATTTGAAAATCAATTCTACCATATATTGCCTAGGTATAAAATTCACATACTAGTCATCATACTTGTCTTAGGATGATCTAATCCTATTTGAGAAATAAGGTTCCCCAACTCACCTCAAAAGAGTACACTACTTTGCCTTTAAAAATTCTCAGTACGAGCTCCTTGATTCCTAGCTCCCGAGCCTTTATACATAAAAAAGACATACTATGAAATTTCTACTTAATCATAAATTTCATATTTATACACCATCACATTAGCTTCTCATTTGCATTTTCTAAGGCATTTAATGCCTTTAATCCAAACTTATTCATTTCATAACATAATTAAGCACATCTATATCCAAGAATATTAGGCTTTTACTTGTCATTCTATGCAACAATTCAAGTTCATTCTAAGTAAACATGAAAGCCTCTTTCCAATGCACACCATCAAAATCCTTAAATCCGAAACCAAGTTCACTTAGGCATTTTATCAAACACCTAATGTGCATGACTTTCATTTCTCATTTTCAATACTTTTTCTTAATAATTCATACTCCTAACACGTCGTATAGTAGCATTTCCAATCAATGATACATTCCATAACTCCATTCAAACCAACTCCTTTCATTTAAGCTACATTTATC
>JANVCL010000004.1:7907239-7925484 GCA_026546855.1 Erythroxylum incrassatum
GGTCGGCTCTCTCTCTCTCCGCCGAAGGTGTTCGCTCTCTGTGTCTGCCGAATGTGCGATGTCGAAGAAGATCCAGATATAACCTAATTCGACAAGATTTATATGATGGGTTGCGGGCCGGGTCAGCACAGTGAGAGGATATATCCATTTACAGTTCGGGGATCCGTTCGTTCGTCGCGACGAATTAATTAAATATTCGTCATGACGTCTTGAATACGTCATTCATCGTAACGAGGTAATTAATTCATAAATTCGCTCGTCGCGACGTATGGAAGTGCATGCTCGTTCCGACGTCTAGAAAGGACGTGTCTTCTCTTCATTCGCTGCGGCAGGTGATTAGTTCACTGTTGACTTTCTAATCTTTTGAGTCCTTTTTCTCCTGCAATATAAAATAACAATTTGCATTATTAATTATCCTTAGAAAAATTATAATGCAATTAATGTCAATTTGAACAATTTTGCTAACAAATTGCATAAAACATAAGCTCATCGCAAGGGGCTAATTTAAGCAAAAAATCACGAATTAAGAGTCAAAAAGTACATTAACAGCTATAAAAGTGTAGCCAATTTATATGATAAACTTGGGCTCAATTAGAGCAATAGATGATAAAGGAAAAAGAGGAAGAATCTATTAAAGAAGAGGAAGTAGAGAGATGGCAAAAGATGATTGAGAGAATAAGAGGAGGGGGAAGCCTTTGTCCTGGAAGAGAAAGTAGAAGAGTGAACAAATGAGATTGAGGAAGAATAAAAGGAGGAGTCAATTGAGGAAACTACTGATGAATCATTGGTAGTCAACTTAAGTACGGATGGTTCCCACTTCCTACAAGAAAAACTAGTTGAGTCAAAGAAAGATTTAGGGAGTTTTATTATTCCTCATTTTATTAACAGTTTGTCATTAAAAAGGGCATTTATGGAGTCCATTGTAGATATTAATTTGATACATTATGTCCTTATTATATGTGTCTTATTCATAGGTTACGAAACTACTTTGTGGTGAAACAGATGGAAGAAAGCAACTAATTATAGACCCAGGTTAATGGTAACTATGAAGGGGTACTTCGAGCTGATGATGTTAAACAAGCGTTGCATAGGAGGCAATCTATGAATTAGGACAAATTTCATTTTTTATTTCATCTTGTTTCCATTTTTTGTGTTGGAATAGGATATTATTTCATGTTGCTTTATTTTATGTTATTTTCATGTTCTTTACTATTATTTTTAATGTTTTGTTTTCTTTTATCATTTTATCTCGTGTTTCTTATAATTTTTTCATGGATGTTAATATCTAATATCGGATGGATTCTTCATCGAAATCAAAATATGAAATTCTTATTACTTAAGGGAGTACCAAATTCCTCCACTTTCTCACTTTTCATTTATATATTTTTTTATTGTGTACAATGGGGACAGTGTACAATTTTAAGTGTGGGGAAGGGGATAATAGTTTTCTTAAGCTTATTATAATTTTGGTTATTAAATTTTATTAACTGATATTCTAGATTAGTTTAAATATGCCCATAAATGCTTTATTTCATTATTGATTATTGATTTGAATTAGGATGCAAAAGTACAAAAGTTAGAATAAACTTTATTTTATAATTCATGTTATTAGTAATCATTGAGATAGTAAATTCTGAATGAAAAATTACATATTATTCACACACATATAACCATTTTTGTGAGCTTTTGATCCTAAGAGCAAATACATCAATTTTAAAGCTCTTTATCTCTTTCATGTGTGTTATCAGCATAGTGAATAATTCTAGAACTTGCTTTTACTATACATATTTAGATCACATTTGTTAAATTAAAAGCATTAATATAATAAAAGCACTTAGATTCAACAATTGTATAGCTTATTTTTTGATAATTATCCTACCATATTTTATCCCTTAGGAATATCCAATTTTGAACTTTAGCCTTTTTCATTAAGTATAACCCCATTATTAGCCTTTATCCTATTTTTCCTTAAGCTTTTTTATTAATTTGAACCTTTAAGATTATTTAAATTACTTGATTGTTTGAAACTTATAATTTTGAAACGTCCAATATTTCTTTCATTGTGGTAGATGATGAATGATCAATTATATTGATTGAAAAAAAAGTATGTTGCTAGCATAGAAAAAAAATGTATAGTACCAATGGATTATAATACAAGGACCTATACATTGTAAAGTAATAAGTTTCTTGTAATGTTTCATTTGTAAATTTCCTTCAATTTTATCACTCTTTTATTATGCCAATCATACTTTACCTAAGCCCCATTAAAACCTTGTATTAAGGACTTTTGATTTTTGTTTCTAGTTTACATGTAAGCGGTGAAGATATAATAATATTGCAAGCTTATGGTTAAGGGTTCTACTATGCAATGAACGGACAGTTTGATACTTTTCACCCTAAACATTTGAGTGCATTGAGTGAAACCTTGGTGAGGGTGTAAAGGTTTATGCTTTTGATTTCAAAGAGATTATTGATATTGACTTATGAAGTTAGTTTTAGGATAACTTCATCTAATTGTATATTAATTTGATTAATATGATATGATGACTTAGGGTATAGGTTGACAAGTTGAGATTAATATAGGATAGATGTTTGTAAAGTTTATAAGTCAAATTACTCAGTCATAGTATTCACATATTGTTGGATAGAAAACAAAAGCAAGCTAGATTTGGCAAAACGGTAGATTTTAAAAAATTCTTCCGAAATCAAAACACAGCGGAAGTATAATAACCAAATCAACATGTTTATACCATACATGATATGGTATAAGGAAAATAACTAACATAAGAACAAGATGGAAATTATACTGACTCCTTGCTACAGCTTTGACTCCTTACTTTTGTATCCTCTCCTTATTATTGTATCCTCGACCAATCCGATCTACCACTTGTTCTCCTTAGACAACTTGGTTAACAAGATCCTTTGGTGAGAAAGGAGAAGGAATATTTGAGATGATTTTCCTTAGTTGAAAGAAGCCAAAAATGAGACTCTTCTCATTCAAGTTTCGGCTAGCACATGCAAGAGAGGAGAGAGTGAGTTAAAAATGCAACAACCGTTCTTTTTATTCTCTCAATTTTAGTTATAGATGAAAGAAAGAAGTGAAGTGCATCCAATGCATCACTTCATTCTTTAATCAAACATAAAGAAGCCAATAAATGAGACCCTCTCCTTTGTTTAAGATGACCATATGAAAAGACCAATAACCTAAATGAGTCTCCCTCATTTTCAGTTATGAGATGAAAGAAGGGAAAGAGTACATCAAATGCACCTCCTCCTTCTTTATCAAATGAATGCTCAAAGGTTACATGTCATCATTAAAAGACAACCATTAAACCATTTAATGATAAGATCTTTACTCCATTTAATGATGATAAAGCATGATAAAAACCATCTTGAATTTAGCAATTTAATGCTAAATGTGCAGTTGCACATTTTTCTATAAAAATCAAAATATACCCTCCTTTTTTCTTTGATAACTTTGTTTCAATTTAATTAATCTAATTAATCAATTCAAAGTCCAGCCCAATCTTAAATATTCATTTAGGCTTCTAGCTAATAATTAATTAGTGTAATCCCAACATTCAATCATAGGCTTTAATACCCAATTTAATTAACACTTAATTAAATTGTTCCGGTATTATTATTCTGAATTTAATTCGGTCCTTTGTTCTTTCTTATTTCCGGTAACCTCAATTTATATTTCTTACTTTACTTGATAACCTTCCTAGAAATCAAGTGGGGAATCTATTTGAATTTATATAATTTAAGTTCCAATAAGCCCAAAATTAATTTAATCTCGTTAGAATTAATTCCAGCTTATTAATCAAATGTTATTCCACTAAAGACAATTGGTTAAACTCCTGAATTACTAAATATTATGAGAATACATGTTTCTAATTAGATGTCCAATTCCAAACTTTATTATGAACCATATTATAGCCATTCGCACAATAAAGGGTAAAATTATCATTTTGCCCTTATGTTGATTTTTTCTTCTGGATCTCCCATTTTACTCTATATAGTGATTAACACACCAGTCTCCGTAAAATATCTAGAAGTGATGATATCAGTATAAATTCTTTATTTAAGTGAACGTTCCCTGATACATGTTTCAATTAATAATTTCAACATGTAGACACTGGATTGATACTCTGTAAAAATCCATTCCGATCATATCAAGAATTATAATGAAACACATATGAGTTCACCACTCGTCAAAATTGTGGTTCGTAATAAAAAACTACTAAGGTGTATGTTTTAAGATTAAAGTAACCGCCTACTTTATTCTTTAAAACATAATTGATTCCAGATTCATTTAATAGTACCATTATCGATAGTCAACTACTATCATGATATGAAATTCATCATTCCCTTAAAGTAAACTCTTTTACTTACACGAAGATAAATCGTAACACTATAGTTTAAAATATAATCAAGCGACCAACTTGATTATTCAACTGTGAATCAACTAAATTAGATTCTAATAATATACATGTTTCCTATATATCTCCATGTATATGTATATTACTTACAAAAGAATCTTGGTACCTTATGACTAGTTATATAATGCTCATACAAATAAATCCAAACTCTTTTGTTTCATTAATAATAAATAGTTTCATTACAAAAAGTATTTGGAAGAAGATTAAGTTATATGTAAATACATTTGCTTTTCAGGGTATTATATTTACATAACCCCAACACATATATAAGTATAGGTGAAAAATTATTTGTAATGAATGATTGAATACATAGGCGTGGTATTAAATTTGATGAGTACTAGTATAATTTGAATAGAGGCTGAGTATTCTTTGTTGTCACTCATGGTATTCCCATTTTAAAGTGTATGTAGTACTTATTTTTAATAAGTGATGGTATTTTTTACACAAAGAATGTATTACATGGACTGAGTTCTGGTATGGTTTGTATTAGAGAACGGTAATTTTTGTACTCAGTCTTAGAATTCGCATTTTAAAGTGTAAGTGTTATCATTAATGACTAATGGATTTTTTTTTACTAAGGCATAGTATTGGATATAAAGAGTAATAGTATAATTTGTACCGGTGTACAGTATTCTTTGTTCTTAGTCATGGGATTCTCATTTTAAAGTATATATTGTATTAAAGCATTGTATTCTTTGTACTAAATCATGGTGTTCCCATTTTAAAATGATTATTTTTTATTAAAATGAGTGATGGTATTTTATATACGTAGGTCTGGTATGGTATTGCTTGTGTTTACTCTTATTAGGATATTTACATATTAAAGTAAAGGTGTTGCTAATATCTAAGGATTCAAGTTATGGTATTTTTCTATAATGTTTTAGTGTGACTTTCATTGCATGGTGGTATTTGTGATCTAGAGACATGGTATTTAAACATTTGACTGAAGTTTTTTTAGTTTGTTAGTTACAATATTTAACTAGGGAAATTGTATTAATGGAGATGGATAATAACATTTTAGAATTTTCATAATTCATTTTCCTTACTAACAAACACATCTTTATAAAAACTCCAACATTAGGGCAATAAAAAAATAATGGAAAATACCATTCTTACTTTAATTTTTAAATAAAAATCCTTAACATAATCAATATCTTTACATCACAAATACCAGAATATTAATGAGAAAATACCTCTGAATTACATAAACCATAACACTAGATGATACAATCAATATCAACAAATATTAATAGTTGCACGTTTACATACCTAAATAAACTACACAAAACTCAATACCCATTTGGTGGTAAAATAAAGCTTAGATAGGCTGATCTAGTTTAGGTGCCAAGATTGTCTATTATTGGCAAAATGGCCCTTATCTAGGGTGATTTAGTGTAAGTGCCATGATTGCCTACTGTTGGGATAATGGACCTTATGAAGGGTGTTCAGTTGAGGTGCCAAGGAAAAAAGTTAAGGAAGCCTATGATTTTCCACCTATCTTTCTCCATCATCTACACCTTAATAGTTATTCTCTTCATTGCCATTAACTAAACTTAAAACTTTAACAACTATTTATGAATAACCACCAACAAACAACCTTAATCTAAAATTGAATAGGTTAGGAGGTTAAGAGACATTTGGATTCTTTACTTTAGAGTTATGCACCATAACATGGAATAAGAAAATAATAAAGAAGACATTTGGGTGGGACGTTCCTTAGGACTTGTCGAATAGGTTTAGTAGATTAAACTCTCATTTACATATTACAATATAAAATTATATAACTATCCTTACTACAATTACATCTATTAGAAAATGATGAATCGATAGTTGCAAGCCACAGATGACCACCAGTACCTGTCTCTCTCGCTAGGTATTTTTGCTTTTTAAAAAATTTTCAGCCTACAAACCAACCCTTAGCCCTTCTAATTCCTTTGTTTAACAACTCTCCCAACCTCCTTCTTTTCCAAACTCAAGTCAAAACTTTATTTTTCCTCTTGGTCCAATATATTTTTTAAACCATCATTTTAAATATAGATTTAATCATATAGAAAATTTTAAAAGAAAATAAATTTAAAAATATTAAATTATATAAATGAAATTTAAAAAGAAACGACCTAAAACTAAAACAAGTAATTCAAAAAAATTAATAAATCAGCAATTGAGTAAAAATTTTCCCAAATTTAAAATTTTAAAATTAAGTTAAAATCAAACCTATTGAAAATGTTATAAAATAAAAATGGATTAAAATAAACATTAAATTATTAAAAGAACATGATTTTTATTTTATTAAATTTTTAAAGAAATAACTTAAAATAGATCAAATGCATGTGACAAAATTAAGTGTGTGTGTACAATGTCGGTAAGGGATTGTCATTAATGCTTGATCTTCTCTCCTTTTTCTTCAAATGTCCATACTTTAGGAACAACTAATTTTGTTATGTAAAGTTTAATTGAATGTTGGGCCTCCTCATCATGATATTCGTATGTTAGCTTTAATTTATATGAGGGTTTAGATTGTTGTTGTGTATTATTGCTCTAAACTAATAAAAGTCGATAGAGGTCTAACAAACATATAAACATTGATGTTAACAACACTCTCTTGTTTTTTTTGGCTTGGTATTTTTATTGTTATTATTATACACAACAAAGATACGATGCTTAGTCTAAAAGGAAACCACAAATTAAGCAATTAAGCACTCTTATATTCATCATAGATTACAACATAAAGTACTAAAAAGTTACTTTTCTTGATTTTGAACTAAAATAACGGGTAGCTTTAAAACACACAACTCTAAATTCATTGGTAGATTATACTGAATCTTTGTACTTTGAGAGATGGCTAAGAAAAACAAGTAATAACAAAGTTTAAATTAGGATTTGAAATACACACAAGGAAGAAGTGGATGTCGAGCCCATTTGTTAACTTGTCCTATAACAAGCAAGGGCCTTCGGGTAAATGGTATCAACTCCTCCCAACACATGGGCCTTTTGGGCTAATGATATCAAAGCCTCCCAACCCACTTGTAATGAAACGAGAAACAAGTGTTCCAAACATTGCTCTAGAACAAACCGAAAACGATAGGCTTGCGAACTCGTACACAAATGGACTACTAGATCATTGAAGTCAAGGGCCTACCTATTTACTCACCAAGATAGCCAGCAATTTGGAAGCCCCACCTAACCACTTAACCGAATTAGAACACACGGAACAAATTTATTGTGATCAATGTTTCACAAATAGGGAAAAAAATTAACTCATAATTCACCCCTCCCTCATCTTTTGTGCCATCTGGTGAACAACACTATAGTCCTCCAAAAATCTCAAAAAATGAAAATATATAAACATTGATTAAACATATGATACAAAATTCAATAAAATATTCAATCAAACACATATTTTAGGAGCCCCAATTGAAGTGATCTCCATGTTAATCACACTAATTTGCCTCAAAACCCATTTCGATGTATAAACTGGTCGATATCAACCTAAATCCTTTTACTAATGTTGAATTTTATATTGAATCTCCTTTTTGCCATTTAGAACACTAAATTCCATATTTCTCTTTTCTTCCTAGCTCTATTCTTTATTTCTTAGCATTTTTTAATCGAAAATGAAGATATAAGTTGTTGAAGCTATCTTTTAAAATAAGATATCGCATATAAGAGGTGGTGTCAAACCTCATACTAGAAATTAGAAGAGAGGTATAAGCCTTCATAAGCATACGAAAAAAAAGTCTTTTGATGAGCTTCTAGTTAGCTATTTTAGGGCTTGTGTTTATTTTAAACCCAAACTAAAGTTATCACACTAGACTTAGGACATTACAATCGAGAGGCTTGGTTAATAAATTTCATAATTTTATGAAAACATCTTCATGGTTTAATTAATCAACTAAGGGATTTGGTTAACCTATTGATATGTGTTTAAATGTTGATTCATTTGATGTACTACACTCAGTGATTAATGCCTTAGAAATGCTTAGGATACTCACTTTAGTTCATATTTGATCTGAGGTACATTTTGAAAGTGAAGGAGCTAAAGTGACCCGAAAGCATGTTCATTGAAGCCATCTTCTCAATTTCCATATTTTATTGAATTCATAGAGGATGAAGAAGAAGAGGATTGAAAGCAAGAGAAGACAATTAAATGCCGAGAAAGATGAGAAATATGCTAGAAATACAAAGCAGAAAAAGATTAGAGCAACAAGAAGACAATAAAATGAAAAGAAATGAAGAATGGACCATTAACATATCTCATGACCACGTTGGAAAAGTTACATAGCCGTGAGTGTATATGTCATGGTTGTGCAACAAGATGTATGGGTGTCAGGAGCTACTGTCACAGTTCTTCTCACACTAACGTCCATGCATGCTTCTAAACATCTCTCCCATGTTTCCAGCTAGCTGTCATGCTCTCACATGACAGCTCCCATGCATGCTTCGGTGATGCCAGCTGCCTTCTCCCATACTTCTAATGTTGTCAGCCAACTGTCTTTTTTTGTCACCAAGCCATCATGCTTCTCACGATCGTGAGAAGCAAGTCACGCCCGTGAGAGGCCACTCATAGGTGTGAGAAGACCAGGTGTCATTTGCTTGTTTAAACGACACTTTTTTAACCTAAAAGACTACTACATAAGAAAAGGGGTTATAACAGAAAAGGGAATATTCAGGACATAACCTAGCCAACAGTTTTCTCTCATTTTCTCTTCGATTTTTCCTCCTTTAACACCAACAGTAGCGATGGAGAGAATGGTTAATGGTAAGAGCTTAAAGATGGATATGGAAGGCTAAATTCTCAACACTGATTCAACAGGGATATCAAATCCAAGTCACGGTTAAGCTATTTCATTCGTTTAACATTGTAATCTCTTTTTAGATTTTTATGTTGATTGAGTGCAGTTTTGGATAGATGATCTTAATATATTATTTTGATTGTTCTATTTCAAACCTATTATTATAATGTTGAATGTAATCCGTAATTGTTACATTTGATGTCTGTTAGTAGCATCTAATGATCGTGAATCTTGAGGAACAACATAAATTAGGTTAGAAAACCCGAATGTGTGAGGTTACTACCTATATTGATCATTTTCTACTTCGTAATACTGTTTTCAAATTAAATCTAGAGATCGTATCTTAGGTTATTTGGTAGTTAAGTTTAAGTAATGATCGTAGCTTAACTAAACACAACCTAAGGGAAAACCAAGATTAGTATAATGTTCTATTAGTCTCATATCAATATTTTAAAGAGAGGTGTAAAGAAGTTAGGATGATTGAATATGCTTGATTGTGTTTAGGCCGAGTTGACCCTAAAACCAAACCTTACTCATATTCGACACTTTAATCATTTTCAATAGCTTGTTTTAATTTGTCTTTGATAATTTACTTTTATTTTATTTTCTAAATTGCTAAAAATCCAAAAAGGGCCCTTTTATGTTGTCCTTGCATCAATTAATTCAATTACAGAAATTAATCGAACATTTCCTGTGAATTCGATACCGACTCACCATAATTACAAATTTTAATGTTTAGAGTTAGGTAAATTTTGCAGTGCACTCAATATACTCTATCAAATTTGTCCGTGGTTGCTAGGGAGTGTGATAGTTTAATTTTTGTATTTGATTTTAGTTGGTGTTTTATGAATATATTTGTTTATATTTTTTCATTTTGATTTGTTAATTTTAGAATTTTGTGAGCTTTGGTGTATGGTAGTTACAAGATCTCCTTGTAGAGAAATTGAGCAACTTGATTCGGAGATAAAGAAAACATTATAAAGATTGCATAGGGAAGCAAGATCAACTTTGGAAGAAGAATCATAATTGGAATCTAAAGAGACAATGGCAAATCTGAGGACATTGAGGGAGTTGGTTGTACCTAATTTACCTCAAAGACCATTATGTGTAGCATTTTTTAATTTTGCTGAACATGTTACCTTTAAGTTAAAATCTGGATTAATTGATTTGTTGTGCATCCTTCATGGTCTTACAAGTGAGGATGCACATAAGCATCTTAAGGAGCTCGACGTGGTTTGTCTAAGCATGAAGCCTCCCAGGTGACCGACAAGAAGATCATGTTGAGAGCCTACCCGTTCTCACTCAAGGATGCAGCGAAAGATTGACTATTTGACTTATTAGCTGGAAGCATAAACACATGGCTAGAGATAAAGAGGCTACACTTGGAGAAATATTTTTCAGCCTCAAAGATAGCAAGTATTCAAAAGGAAATATGTGGTATCAAGCAACATAACAGAGAATCTCTTTACGAGTATTGGGAGCGGTTCAAGAAGTTATGTGCCAATTTTTTGTACAACAACATGCCGGAGCAACTTCTCATCCAATACTTTTATGAAGGATTGCTATCGATGGAGAGGAGTTTGGTTGATGCAGCAAGTGGTGGGGCACTTTGCGAGAAGACTCCCATTGAAGCCAAGTTCTTACTTGAGCGAATGCTCACAAACACATAACAATTTGGCACTCAAAATGATGTTCGACGAGTAAACGAGGTAAGTAATTCACCCATCGAACATCTTTTAAATGAATTGATATCCTTTGTAAGGTAGATTACAGTTGGATAGGAACAATTGAAAGTGTGTGGGATATGTTCAAACAAAGCCATCCAATTAATGAGTGCCCGATGCTACAAGAAGGAATATGGAGTATGTGAATGTTGCAGGAGGGAACTTCACGAACTAATACAACCCATACTCGCAAACGTATAACCCAAGTTAGAGGAATCACCCTAACTTAAGATATGGGGGAATAGACAAATTACTTCCAAAATCGATCACAAGGAGCACAAGGATTCCAACCAAGACCGCAAGGAACACAAGGAGCTTCCTCGTCTAGTTCAGGTACATCTCTTGATGAGTTTATTAAAAAATTTACTGCTAACAATCTCTGATTTCAACATAGTCTATAACAATAGCTACAACAGTTTCAACAGGGAGTACAACAATCCTAGTAGGGAGTATAATAATCTAAACAAAAAATAAAATCCAACATATAGATTTTGGAAAACCACATGGGTAAGATGGTAGTAAGGATAAACCGTATCGAATCACAAATTGGAGGAAAGCTGCCATCCTAACCTAAGATGAACTCAAAGAATGTCAGCACTATAACCCTAACGATCATAAAGGAGATTGAGGGTCCCAAGAGAACTCCATCAAGGATTGCTACCGAGGAAGAGATCGAGAAGGAATTGGCGAAGGAAGAAAATTTTTCATCATGTACGAAGATAAATTTTGAAAGCCCCAATATTATTAAGACTAATCCTCCACCTTTTCTGAGTAGAATGACAAAACCGAACAAGGAAGAGAAGGACAAAGAGATATTAAAGACTTTTCGAAAAGTGGAAGTCAACATACCTTTCTCGAGGCAATTAAGTAAGTACCAAGGTATGCCAAATTTCTTAAAGAGTTGTGTACACACAAAAGGAAATTGTGAGCTGATGAAAAAGTAATGATGGGTGAGAACATGTCTACAGTATTTAGAAAGAAGATGTCTCCAAAATGCCAGGATCTAGGCATGTTTACCATTCCTTGTAAAATTGGGAACACTGTGATCAATAAAGCTATGTTGGATTTGGGTGCTTCTATTAATATGATGCCTTATTCGATTTATGATTCTTTGAATTTGGGTCCATTGAAAGAAACGAATGTAATCATACAACTGGTTGACTGCACTAATACTTATCCTGATGGTGTGGTTGAGGATGTTTTAATGCAGGTAAATAAGTTAATGTTTCCTGTATATTTTTATATTGTAGATATGAATAATGACACTTTATGTAATTTGATACCTATCTTTTTGGGGAGACCATCTCTTAACATGGCTCAAACTAAGATAGATGTTCGTGAGGGCACCCTCATAATAGAATTTGATGGGGAAGTGATTCATTTCAATATTTTTGATGCCTTGAAGCATCCCCCTAATGATCATTGTGTTTTTTCTGTTAATATGATTGATCTTTTGGCACCGAAAATATTTAAATTAAGTTGCAAGAATCATTTGGAAATGGTTTTGACTGAGCATATAAAAGTAGAAGCTATCACTAATGTTGAGATGGGAGAAGGGCTTATGGAAATGACAATCGCTTTGGAATCATTGGAAAACTCTCCAAAAAGGTATGATTTGGCTTTTATAAAACTATCCAAATATAACCGGAAGTTGTTACCTCCTGACGTGCACGCAGCAGAATTGGAATTGAATCCACTCCTTACATACCTGAAGTTTGCCTATTTGGGAGATAAGCAGACTCTCCCAGTTATCATTTTAGTGGAGTTAACTTCAAATCAAGAGGAAAGTTTAGTTCGAATATTGCAAGAACATAAGAAGGCCATCAAGGGGACTATTGCGGATATTCAAAGGATAAGCCCATCAATTTTTATGCACCGCATTTTGTTGGAGGAGGATGCAAAATTGACAAGGCAAGCTCAGCCTAGGTTGAATCCTCCAATGATGGAAGTTGTGAAGAAGGAGGTGTTAAAGCTTCTCAATGCTGGGGTAATTTACTTGATCTCTAATAGTTAGTGGGTAAGTCCTGTCTAGGTGGTTCCAAAGAAATCTAGAATTAGCGTTGTGACAAACTAGGAAGGTGAGTTGGTTCCTACCTGAGTGCAAATCGGGTGGTGAGTATGGATTGAATTATCGAAAGTTAAATTATGTCACTCATAAAGATCACTTTACCCTTCCCTTTATTGATAAGATGCTTCAGAGATTGGCTAGCTATGATTATTATTGCTTTCTAGATGGCTTTTCAAGTTATCTTTAGATCCCGATCACACCAAAAGATTAGGAGAAGACCACATTTACATGCCCATTCAGTACGTTTGCTTACTGAAGGATGTCATTATGTAACACTCCCACCACATTCCAAAGGTGTATGGTAAGAATTCTTTCCCAATATGTTGAGAAGATTGTTGAGGTATTCATGGATTATTTTAGTGTGTATGGATCTTCTTTTATGAATGTCTTAAGAATCTTGCCATTATCTTATAACCATGAACAGAAACTGACCTTATGTTGAATTGGGAAAATTGTCATTTTATGGTAGATCAAGGTATAGTTTTAGGCCATGTGATATCTGATAGGGGTATTGAAGTAGACAAGTCTAAAGTTGATCTTATTTCTTTTTTTACCTTACCCCTCTACTGTAAGGGAAGTGCGCTCTTTTCTTGGGTATGTAGGTTTTTATCGAAGGTTCATTAAGGACTTTTCAAAGATAGCCGCACTACTATTTAAGGTTCATTAAGAACTTTTCGAAGATTGCCGCACTACTATGCAAGCTACTACAACAAGATGTCTCCTTTGGGTTCGGCAAGAAGTGCAAGGAAGCATTCAACAAACTTAAGAAACTTTTGACATCCCCACCGGTGATTCAACCGCTAGATTGGAACCTCCCCTTTGAGATCATATGTGATGCAAGCAATTATGCAATTGGAGCAATTCTAGGATAACAGTGGGAAAAGCTTTGCATGCCATCTACTATGCTTCTAAGACTATAAACCCAGCTCAATTGAATTATGCAACTATTGAAATAGAAATCTTATTTATGGTTTTTGCTTTGGAAATTTTTTGATCTTATTTTTTTGGTGTTAAAGTGATTGTTTATTCTGACCATATAGCTTTACGATACTTACTCACAAAGAAGGAAGCAAAATTGAGACTGATCAAATGGATTCTCCTCCTTCAAGAATTCGACTTGGAGATTAGAGATAAGACGGGGGCAGAAAACATGGTGGCAGACCATCTTAACCCTTTAAGAAAGGAAGAAGAAGATATCCCTCTGTAAGAAACCATTCCAGATGAACAATTATTCTCTGCCAATATGACACTACCAAGGTATGCAGACATTGCCAATTTTTAACTTTCATCTAGGGGATCGAAAATAGAACAGACGATATGATATCATTTTTTATACGAAGTAACGTCATCAGACAAAACAAGGTTGGGAAAATTACCATAACATTCCCTAAAGATATCAGATCGAGGTGTTCTTTAGCTAGTTGGAAAGAAGAATTCAAGAGCTACAACTCTTATGAAGATGTCGAAGGCAAATTATTTCATTTGTGGGGTCAAAAATGGATCAGACGATATGACATTATTTTTTAGATAAAGTGACGTCATCAGACAAAACAAGGTTGGGAAAATTGCCATAACATTCCCTACAAATATCGGATCGGTCTTTAAATTAATAGAAAGATCTTCAAGATCTACAACTCTCATGAAGACCTTAAATACCAATTCTATCATCTAGACAATCAAATTTGTATTAGAATATGTTATGGCCAAAATGAGATGATGCTGACGTCATGAGACGAATTGCTGACATCATACTGAGATGAATTGGAAAAATGGGTATAACTTTTGGTACAGAACTCTGATTCTGGTGTTCTTTAGATGAATAGAAAGAGGACTTCAAGATCTACAACTCTCATGAAGACCTTAAAGACCAATTCTGTCATCTAGGGATCAAATTTGGACTAGAAGATGTTCTGGCCAAAGTGAGACGATGTTGACGTCATACTGAGACGAAGCAAAATGAGACGGTCAAACTGAGATGCAAAAAGTCAAACTAAGATGATGATGACGTCATGAGACGAATTGTTAACGTCATACTGAGACGAAAGCAAAATGAGATGGTCAAACTGAGACGCAAAATTCAAACTAACACGATGATGACGTCATGAGATAAATTGCTGACGTCATACTGAGACAGAAGCAAAATGAGACGGTCAAACTGAGAAACAAAAATCAAACTAAGACGATGATGAAGTCATGAGCCGAATTGCTGATGTCATACTGAGACGGAAGCAAAATGAGACAGAACAATAAAAAGGGCTTAACTTTCTCTACAATTATCGGATTAAGGCCATTCAAAGACCGTTGGAAAGATAAAGGAAATATCTACAACTTTCCAGAAGGAAACTTTGTTTAAATCTATTAATATCAATTCCAAATTTGCCCCTAAGTGTATGAATACGAATTTTTCCACTTATACACCAACGTACTGCACCCAATTTTTAACTTCATGACAAATTTTGAGATTCTTAAAGACAGAAATGAAATTCGATGTCTTCATACGAAATATAGCCATATGTCTCTACTTTAATCCAAATTAAGAATCGTCTCATTTGGACAATTAGAGAAAATGTTGTGGCTAAAATACTGAACCATACTCAGTGAATATTTTCCAGATCACTACCAATATCTTTCAGAATCTTTCCTTAACATAACTCATACCTAGATCACCCTTTTTTTTCTTCTTTATACACTCTTCATTCTTAACTTCATTTTAGATCAATGTCCTCCATAAAGAAATCATAATCCATGAAAAATCGTGAACACAAATGACATAACATACACATATATACTTATTCTTCATCAATTTACTATACAAATTCAACTTCATTTTTGCTTTCATTTCACTTCTAGCTTTCACCTTAATTCTTCCCATTTCAAAATCTCTTATCCACCAAAAACACCATAGAAAATCATAAATCTATCCACATTTCATGTTCCCTACTTTAATCTTGTCTATAAATTCTTGGTTCAAGAACTTTCATTCATGAGCTCTCAACTTATGACTAATCACCAAAATTTTTTATTCAATAATTCTAATCTTTTACGAAAAGTTTAGGGCCCAACAATTCTCCCCCTCTAAAAAAATTTCCTCCTCGAAATTCTTACCTGACTGATCTCCTCATATTAACAATAATGTCACCTCAAATTCAAAAATCAGATCACATAGTTGGATACTTTACGTCAAACGTAATGCACACACTCTCAGTAGCATCATCTCATGCTTGAGTTTCCATCAAGAATAAGACTCCAATACTCACCTTTGAATCTTTTCATAATCATTTCTAATTTGGTTCATCTTTGATCATTCTTGAATCTTTGTAAAGATTTCTTGCTACAATCATCTATACCGTTCATACAATCTTTATCAATCAACAATTTTCATCTTCTCGCATAGGTGTGCATCACCAAATTCATCCCATTCTATCAGGAGATTTATTTCCTACAATCACCAAATTATATCTTACACAAACTTCTATCTTGTATACATTTCTAACTTTCTCCATACTACATATTATTTCATTCATCTCATGAAAAGCCATTTATGTCTATTTCATTTTCCTTCTACTATTTCCTCATTTCTATCTCATTTTCCTATTATCATCTTTTTGATCTTCCATAGGCATATCCTTAATCACTTCCAAATCATTGATCCCTAATCATCATGACATTCTGATTTAATATCACAGACACATTCTTATGCTAAATCATAACTGTTATCACCTCAATTTAACAATCATGTTCAATTCCTAGTTCAACCTTTCAATTCCTCTTTACTTGTACACCTTAAATCTTGTCATTTCCACCTATGTCTTTATTCTTTCTCAGTCAATTCATGAAACCCTTTTCACATCCATATCAATTCAAGCACATATTCACAACAAAATTTCTGTCACCTTATTCACTAACATAATCACAAATACTGAATCTATGTCTAACATATAGGACTACGCCATAACTCTTCTTGCTAAATATCCACAAACTTTCCTTACCATACACTCTATCCAAATACTATTCTTCTCACTAATTTTATTGACCTTAACTCTTAACAATCGCTCTTGCGATTGACACATATCCGAAGGTTGCCCATGTAAGATCCTAAAACCTGGCTCTGATACCACTCATGTTGGATCCCGTTTCTGGGATCCAACTCTTAACAAAATACCGTCATACTTGAGCGTGGTTCCTTGTAATCTCTTCTTGCTCTGATACCACTAAATGTTGGGCACCGATCCCGGAACCCAACTTCGGATCATAAACGTGAGCTTAATCCTATGGAATTTCCTTGAACATCATCGATTCCTCTTCTTGCGGAAATCATAAGACTCTCAATTTTTTTTCTTCAACGCTCTTTAATACAACACTTACAACTAATTTCATCATTCCCATTTCCATACCCTCAAACAAGAGTTTTACAAAGCTATAATGGCCTCTCAAGCCACAACACAGCATAGTCCGAAATCTTAAATTACAAAGGTTACAAGAACTACAAAATAGCAAAAGAAACAATTCCTTTAGGCTCTTGATCACTTGATCTTTTAGCTATCACCTGAGGATGGAACACAGAGGGGGGTGAGCTTGAAAGCTTGTGGGTAATAGTTTATAATAAAAAAAACAAGCAAAAACCTTGAAAACATTTCTTGTCTTAGAAAACTTTCTTTGAGTTCATAATCACATGATTCTTAGGCTTTTAGCCAAAATCCATAAGTCACAAAAACATGAATGCATCATACTTGTTCAAACATATCATGAGCACATAAGCACATCAAAATGGTTTGTTGGATCTAAAAACAGAACGTTCTACACATTTCTACTTAATAGTTCTGTGTAGCCGTGAACAGAACGTACTAACGCAATCCTACATAATGGTTTTGTATAGCCGTGAATTTATAGGAGTCTATGAATGAGCTCCATGCCACTAGCGGGCAGGTGGGAGAAGTCTTTAACTTGGGTCAACGTGCACGTGACGATTCTTTAGGGACCACCACAAACCCACATAACACATATATTTCAGATTCTTGTAAACTTGTTGCCTAAAATGACACTTTTCTTGAAAATTTGCTTTTTTATATACTTGACGTATATCTTAAAAACCATTCTTGTAAACATGCTTTCAGAAACATGCATCTTGTTTTCAAAAAGGTCACTTTCATGGTCTTTTCCTTTTGAAAATCATCACTCAAATCATGTAACAAACATATAACATATTTCACAAATTATT
>JANVCL010000004.1:7979364-8004801 GCA_026546855.1 Erythroxylum incrassatum
AGCTCCTTTGCTTTAGATATTTCATGCACATTCGCAAAGACGTTCTTATCCAAACATAATCGTATCCCACTTGCTACTCTCAAATCCAGATCCTCCCAATTTTCATCGTTCATACTAGATCTGTCCATACTAACCATTTTGCCAGTATCAATAATAGTAGTGCTAATATCAAGGATTTGTTTGCCTTTCAATGCCTTGTGTAACCCTGACTGAATCAAAATGTCCCTGACTTGCACTTGACACAAGCCAAAATTGATTTTCCCGTCGAATTTCTCAACCTCAAATCTAAGAGGATTCGAAGCCCTATTTCCTGATATTTTTCTTGTGCTCTTCTACCTTGATGAATTTTACCGTATAAATGAATATTACACCAGGTAAGTTCCAAGAAAAGAGAGGCGGGTCACAAAGGACACACTTAAATACCAAGTCTTTTCTTGAGTAAAACTTTCCTATACATGTACTTCTACACTACCATATAAAATGAACCTTTCTCAAGAAAATCTTTTTTGATGTAGAAGATCAGTCAAAACTGCGACTACAAAGCATACTTAGAATTTTCAAGAAAAACACACCTTGGCTCTGATACCAATTGTTGGGAATTAAGACCTCCTGAACCCACACCCAAGGATATTTTATAGGTAAAAACATCAAAAAATAGAGAAATAATGACAACACAAGAAAATTTACGTGGAAACTCCCAAATCAAAGAAAAAACCGTGAACATCGAGAAGAAAATCCACTATGTGAAAAAATCCTTACAATCACATAATTTTTCCTCTTACTCAATCCCCAATATATCAACACACCCATAAAGAAATACTCAAAACAAACTCTCTAATTCTCACCTCAGAAGAGGAATTTAACTACAGTCAAATTTATAATAAAAATCTTTCACTTTGTATTGTTACCTTAACCAAGGAGGTAGCAACCTAATATATAGGCAAGAGCCTTGCCCAATTGTTTTCTCCAACCAATATGGGACAAACAAATGAGCCAAAACTCAACACAATTATAGCTCCCTCGTTATCCTCTATTGGCAAGTTTTTTTAATTAGGAACAAAACTAAAGGTTACAAAATGAGACGGGGGAGACAAAGCCCAAGGATATCTTCTTGTAGGACCGAGAGGCAGGCTGTAAGAGCATGAAGAAGGGTGGTAACACAAATGTCAAAAGTCCCAGCGAAATTGGCGAGCCAATCTGCACATCTATTTCCTTCATGGTAGGTATATTGTGGAAGGACAACCTAATTGCGATGGAGAAGTTCATCAATGCCCATGATGAGGGGGTTAGGCGACCTGGATCGGGTGGCAGAGTCGGACAAAAGCTGCATCACGATCTGAGAGTCAAACTCCAACAGGAGCTTGCGGTGGCTGAGGTCCCAAGCCAGGGTCAACCCGGAAAGGACTCCCCAAAGCTCCGCAGACACCGAGGAGCACCAGCCAATGTTCTGAACAATGCCGCCCAGCCACGTGCCCGAGCTATCTCGAATGAGGCCACCCGCCGTGGCTGTGCGAACGGATTAATATATTAGTACCCCCCTAAACAAGGACATCAGGTTCCATCCCAAGTATTTCCTGTTATTTACTAGTTTGAAACATCTTTCCCGTCGGTTGCCAAGTTTTAGTAGAGTTAGTGGACTTCCAGGGGTACGAGAGATTTATAACTTTTGTTTCCAGCTCTCTAAGCTCCCTATAACACATGACAGATAAGGTTTCTGGAAAAGAAGAGTTTTTCTTTACTTCAATACGAACTTTGACATAGTCGATTCTATCCATGGATGATGTCTGAGTGTCTATGCATAAGGGTTTTCCAAGTGAAATGGCTATATAACTCAATCACTTTATGGTCCAAAACTCTAGCGGAAGGTTGTGAATGTTTAGCCACAACGGAAAAGTATCAATCTTGCTTCTATCCATCTCCATTCCAGGTTGCCATTTCTGTAAAAAATAATGGTTAATCGCTAATATGCCAAGGCCCATTTTCAAAATATCAGTTGATTGGTTTTTGGCAGGGAACTTAAAAAAAAGATCCATCTTCACGCATCGTATCCCGTTATCCATCTTCACGCTTCTAACCAAATCTTTTCTAATCTTTAGAGGACCATTGGGATTTAGCCCAAATGTTTATAACAGGAAAGCTAGCTTCTTATTCTAAAAGAAGCCAATTAATGCAGCAGACCATACCTTTGCTCCAGCTTGCAGCAGCTCAACTCGGGGGCATATGATACCTTCTTTTAACACATTGTGGAAGTGCTTCAGAGACTTTTTTTTATAAGCAAATAGCTTGTTTTTCTAGGAGTCGGCAGTTGAAGACTCAGTTTTATTGCTACTAGTTAGGACGACACCTTCACATCTTTACTTTAAAGAGGCTTGGGGTATAGAGAGAAGTGACACTCTCACGAGGGCAGGGAAATCCTTAGGAGCAGTGGAAGACTCCCCTTTCTCCATGGAAACCGAAGACGCCGAGTGAAGGTCAACCAGCAGTGGTGAAACCCCACTCGAAATGGTAATTGTGAGTGCTGCAAAAGAGCCAACACCTAGAGGCGAGAAAAATATATAGCAAAAAAGGAAGGTCGGAGGACAAGGAGGTAAATCGTATAGAGAGAAGGCAAAAAAGGCAGATTTTTAGACCAGGTGAGCGCTAAAGTATATATGTCAAATTGATTTGCTAATGCTACCGTGTCAGCAACGTTAATTGGGGAATCAACAAAAATCTATTTTGCAATAAAATAAAATTGGAGTATTTGCTTACTATTTTTGGTAGTTTTGGCTAATATTACAAAATTGAATAAGATTCAAAAAAATTTAATAATTTATCCTAAACTATATATATTAACGATTATTTTTTAATTTTGTAAACTTTAATTTTGAGAAATTATCCAAAATAGTATCTAGTATTAACTTATGTCGATATTATACCGTATCGGAACCAAAAACAATACAAGTCTAATATGGTATTTGCAATATTAATTTCTTATTAGTCATAATTCTTATTAGTAATAAATATTAAGTAATTAAATAATAAATATTTAGTTGATAGTAAATTAGATTAAGGTAAGAAAACAAGAGCAAAAGTAAAACTCTATTATATATATTTTTAAATTATGAAAATATAAAATTTAAAATAAAAACTAAAATTCAAATAAAAATATTTTCATTAAATTTAAAAATTAAAACATAAACCAAAAATTGTAGTAAAAATAAGGAAAACCACCATAAATAATGTTTTTTCTAACATATCAAGTTTATATTTGTTTAAACTTGCTTTGGCATAAACATTGTTATTATTATGGCAAAATGCTTCTAAGAAAATTTACCGTTTACAGGAGTATCAGGAAACTTAGTTAAAATTTTATTTATTAACTTAATTTATTTAAAATTTTGTAATTAATTATAAAAATTTTGAAAAATGAAATTCAAAATTGATACTTATTTAATAAATATATTCAAAATAAATTTAATGATCCAAATATATATTAAAAATAAATAAAAATTTCCTTATTTCCTTATTTACTTATTTAATCAAATACAATAAAATTTTTACTAATACTTACTAAAAATCTTGTAAGAAATTTAAATAAATTCTTTTAACTATTAATTTTTTATATTTAGTATTTAATAATTATCAATAATTACATTATATAAACAATCAAACATGTTTTATTTTTGTTTAAAAAAGAAATCAAAATTAAAAAACTAAAATAAAAATATAATAAAAGAATATAAATGAAATAAAAGGCAAAAATTAAAAAATTAAAAAATAAAACTACAATAAAAAATATAAGTAAAATTAAGCAACCCCTAAACGTAATTATTTGGTAAGTTGCTAATATTTATCATTTTGAAAGACTTTAAAAGAACAGTTCGGTTGTTTGCTTTAGGCTGTCTGATTCTTGAACTGAAATTGGAATGGACATACAATTAACATTAGACTCAGTCCGCTCATTGGCAATTTTAAGGTCAAAACTGTCGTCGCCATTGTCCAAAAGGAGACTGCATAGAAGATCACTGCCTTCCTTCTTCAATGTCAAGTCCTAAACCAGAGTCGTACATTAAAGAGAATAAACATCAAGTTACTTTTACTTACAAAGACTAAAAATGTCATATAAATTTATCTCAAGTTTCAATCCACCCAATTCACTGATATTTTGTTGTTAACGAGGATGCAGGTAAAGTTGAAAGAAACAGAAACAACATAACGATACAGGCGACACCTGACTAGAACTCCGATAAATTTGATTGTCCCGCCATGAATGGAAGTGAAATTTACATAATCGAATACCCATATACCGTTGTTTACATCTAACTCTTGAAGATACAGGTCATACAAATTACTTACACTGGAAAAACCGGCAAGATTCACATTTACACATACATAACCTACAGACCTTTCGGATTTCCGAAGTCAAAACTGCAAATGTATCTGCTTTCAAGTAGAATGTGAACAACCATCTCCCTTCAGAATTATCAATCGTCACTCCAACTATCATCATCACTCCCAACAGCCTATCACAATTTTCCAATGTCAACTTTATATAGTGAAGCATTGCAGAGAAAAGAACAAAAGTGACTGAAAGTGAATAGAAAACGAAATGACACAAGATGAAACTCAAACCTGGCGAATTGCATTTGCTTTTTCTAATATTGCTGTAACCTTTTCATTTGCATTAGAGCTTGATGTCAAAGTTGGCATTGTTGTTACTGTGTGTCTCAGGGTGAAAGACTACAACGAAACAAAAGCAGATGAACTTAGATAATAGAAAGAAATCATTTCCCTACCCCCTTAATCTAGTACAGTGTCCATGTCATGGAAAACTAGAAAAGGGAAAGCTCACTCACTTTTGCTCTAATTTGCTGCAAGAGATCCTTTTCATCCACCCCCCTGCCATTCGAAGGCTGATTAGCTTCTTTGGTAGAATTCAACTGTTCGTGTTCCTGCTGCTGAAGACATAGCATACCATGGATCAGGGGTTAAAACAAGAGCTAAATTTAGAACATAGAACAGATGTATCAGTTTCGTTATGGTATTACACCTTGTTCTTTGATTTAAAAGCTATATCATCCTGAACTAGCTGTTTTCCATTAGCTGGAGCTGCCTTAAGTTGTTGACCTAAGGCAGATTCCAGAAGTTTCGGATTAAATGCATGTTGGTCAGCTTCAGGCAGAGAATGGTGTCTGTCTTTTGTCAAACCAGGGTGAGTTTTCAACGTCTGCCATTGCACAGGAGGTGGAGGTGGTGGCAATGGATTGTAATCTCCTGGATGCTGTCCCTCTAGGAAATTCATTTCATCCCAATTGTCTTTTTCTTCCCTCTGTGGTAAATGGTTCACTGTTTCGAAACCAGGAAGATCTGTCAAAGATGAAGAGAGAGATGAATCTACACCATTTTTGGTATAAATGCTATTAAAGCCTGTATCATTGTGGACACCTTCATTTCCTGATTCATTGGGGGGCAGAGAACTCGAAACAGATTCAACTGAAGACATTTGCAACATAGTGCCGTACAATTCCATGTTCTTACAATCAGGTGATTCACTAAATCCCCAATACTCAAGGTCCGAATCGGAGTTAGGGCTAAGACAATCATCAGATATGTAAGGAGAGGATCTGCAGAAGGTATCATCATCAGAATCATGACCTACAACATGCCTATCAGGCTCTGGGACCAACTGAAAATTTGTAAACATATCCCTAAAGCTTTCATTATGATTCTCATCAGGAAATTTAAGTTTCATTCTGGAAACTTCAACGCT
Source organism: Erythroxylum incrassatum (assembly GCA_026546855.1). Taxonomy (NCBI): domain Eukaryota; kingdom Viridiplantae; phylum Streptophyta; class Magnoliopsida; order Malpighiales; family Erythroxylaceae; genus Erythroxylum; species Erythroxylum incrassatum. The sequence goes on from JANVCL010000004.1 coordinate 7,985,117, forward strand.
GTCAAAAGGATGGAAAGATATTTTCATGTGTTCTAGAGGGGGTGAAGTTGTAAATGAGTCAGCAAAAAGTTGACTTTCAAACCGCTCATCAAATGATTTTTCTCGAGTTTGACAGGTAATGTCACTGTGCAGATTCCTCTGGTCTAATACACCAATTTTCTGCAAACTAGGCAGCTCAGATTTACCATCAGTGACAAGTGATATCTTTCTACTGAAACTGTTAATGAGTAACCGTTGGTCAAGCCCAATTGATTGAGATGATATTCCCTCACTCTCCTCACTAGCTCCCATAGATGTGCTTTTCATATCTTCACTGCTTGATGGTTTGTCTCCTGCTGCACTGCTAATATTCAAAATGCCCCTATTAAGATGGAATTTATCACTATAATTAGAATCACCAGGGTTTCCAACTATTACATCTTGATCTGCATCCAATGATGTAGAGCACATAGAACTTGGAATCTTGTCTATACTCCCATCCTCGACCAAACTGCCTAGTTTCCCTCTCTCACCATCCATGCTACTCATATAATTCAGAGGACCTATCGCCTCACCTTTACTGCTTGATAAAGAACCCTGGCATCCAATACTAGCTGTAGTAAAATCAGGAGGCTTTGATGGTTGAAGACCTAACAGGCCTCCATTAGTCCAGAATGTAACCGAACCAACTCGTGAAAGTTCAGCCTGAGATTCACTGGACCTGCAAGAACTGCGTGTGGTCACATCCCTTGATGACTCTGGAAGATTTGAGTCTTCCAAGCCACAAGATGAAGGAGCATCTACAATAGATTGTATTTTTGAACCATCTAGAGAATCAACACTCATGTAACCTTCACTTACAAGTGCATGGTCTACATTTGAAGATGTTCCAGAGACTTTAGGTGTCTGTATATCAGTGTAATACTTCAAAGGGAATGAACTAGGAGGTTCACAGGGGATTTTCTCCTTTTCCAATGATGCATGGTGCTCGTTATTAGATGGAATATGGCTAGAAATATGTGAAATATCCTCATGAGATAAAACTTCTACTACTTCAGGATTACTAGTTGGTTCTTGATCAGTAGAACCTTTTGAAAAAATTGTTTTGAACATATCACAGGGCATTTCACTATGTGATACATCAGATGAAGTATGAAATTCAGCTTCAGGCAGAAAACGCCCTGAAATATCTGCTATTAATTCTTGTGTTCCATCTTTCCTTCCTCCATTATTCAAGTCGGTCAAAGCATCATGTGATATATCAGATGAAGTATGAGATTCAGCTTTAGACAGAAAACACCCTGAAACACCTGCTATTAAATCTCGTGTTTTATCTCCCTTTCCACTGTTATTAAAGTCAGACAAAGCATTATGTGATATATCAGATGACGTATGAGATTCAGCTTGGGACAAGAAACAAACTGAAATATCTTCTAATAACTCTTTCCTTTCATCTTCCGTTCCTCCATTACTAAAATCAGACAAAGCAAGATCCACTTCATTTTTTGTTTCGCATTCAACATCATTCTCAGATTCTGATTCTATTGTGTTTAGTGCATCCATAAAATAGTCTGGCTCACTTCCAACTTCTTCATGCTCGTCTAGACTGGCTCTTAATTTCATATGATTTTCATCACGCAGATCATCTGTTTGATTAGGATGTAAACAGCTGGCCATACTCCTCTCTTGTGTACATAGGTCAAAATCTGTTGTTAGAATTCCTGGAGCTTCCTCTTCATCACAATGTTGACCTTTCGGCTTCACTATTTCTGCCTTTTCTTCCCATGTAACACAAGATGAACTAACAGTGATCTGCTCAATCAACAAATCACGTGGAAAATCACCATCTGCAACCCCAGGTTGTCCATTAGTAAACCTTGACTTTAGTATATTGTCATGCTGTATAGATTTTGAAGAGAGTTCTTCAAAGCTGTCCCCTCCAAGTTGCAAGGACGAATTTAAGTGGAAGGCACATTCCTCATAGCCTGAACCAGTTCTTGAATCAAAAGAATTAGAGCGATCACCCAGATCAGATTTTAATGTCATGTCTATTGTAGAGGCTGTGTGGGAAGGAGACTGCTGGGCATTGACAATAGGAGGAGCAAATTGCATTCTACACAATCAAATTTAATGTCATCAAATGGAAGAAAGTAAACTTTACGCACTTCCTATGCATAGATATATAGATTCATTACCTGCCACCATGATTTTCCATAGAAGCACGATGCAGTAAATCTCCATTTCTTTGCAATGACCCCTTTTTCTGTCCATTTCATTTTATTTTTGGTCAGGAAAGATAATAAAACTAGCAGGAATGGGATACATAGTTTCATTTGATTACACCAAGTACTTATGGAAAGTGAGTTAAAATGAGTGTAATGCTAGCCTCGGCCAGAAGACTCAAGGTAAATTCTAGTTGGAAGATATATGGTGTTAGAAGCAGAGGCAAAAACAGGTGCATAATAGCTAACATACTTAGCCAGTCAATTATAAAGGCAGAGAACTAGCTCACTAAAATTAACTTCAAAGACATGATCCAAACAACAGAATTCATTGTTAGATATAGTACTCTCAATGATGATCCAAATTCTGGTAATGCTTAAAGATACCCTGCTTTTATGAGTCTCCTTATCTCTTCGGAATTTCCCTATATCTGGTTCCTTGAAGTTGCCCAATACTTTTTTGAAAAAGGCTGGATCGGAATATCTCCTCAGACAAGATCCCGGGCCACCAGTGTCGAATCTGATTGGCAAAACAAAGCATTTATGACCTAGATGAGATTTAAAAAAACTGAAAAATCCGATCAAACCATGTCTTTCATTGAAATGTGAGAGAGAATATGATCATACTTGTCAAGCAAGTGCAAATGAGGAGGATCACGGCATTCTTCATAGGAGTCCATAATAAATCTCGGCAAGTCATTGTAGATGAAATGGTTCTGTTCATTTTGAATACGAGGATGCCATTCAGAACCTGCAAGGCAGCTGCTTTTTCTAAGGAATTGAGAAAATATGGGAAAATGAAAGTTTGATATAATGAAACTTGTGATTAATAGCCCAACTCGAATGACTGGATCTATAAAGAAGTATGCAACATAGTCTAAATGTTGCATGATCCTATCAAGATAATAAAGTATGACGCCACTGTCACCACCCCCACCTCTTTCCCTTGTTTAACACAAAGGAGTAAATAACAAGAATGTGACCACCTCTTAATCCTTATAAATCTTTGCATCAAGAAACATGGCAGCTGAACCAACAAATTCAACCATGACAGAAATTGAATAAGGTCATACAATTAACATTGTTTCCGTGTTTAACCAGGCAGTGGGTCAATTACACTGATGGACAAATTTGGACATACTTAGAAGATAACTCTGGATAAATAATGACAGGCAGATGCTCATTTTCCAGCAGGCTTCTATACCATTATCACTAGGCTTGCTTTTTCCTTAAATTAGACATAAACATTGGGAAAAGGCTATACAGGAGTCACATGCTTCGGCCAAGAGAATGAATCTAGGTCAATATTTTAGAAGACTTATAGGAGAAAGATGACAAATGCAGGACAGAGATGATTATAAGTGCAGGAGAAGAGTCATACCAGCTGTGTACGCAAAATGTATATGGCTTGATTGAGCAAGTACTGCCTTCTCAAGAGAAGGCAGAGCAGCTTCCATTTTTTGCACTCGAACCATTAACTTATGGCTTCTTGAAGCTGTTGTCACTACTTGCTCCTGTAAGCCATGAAAGACTTCGGCTGCAAATCTACAAAAGGGTTCAGGTGCTGCTTGAGCTTAAAATAGGCAAATGATAGTCATGAAGTAAAAAAAAATGAAATGAAACATCCAATTCCATCAAGTACATGGAAGACTTCAATCTCTATCAAGAATTTTTAAGATGCATGTAAGAGCAATGAAATATTTGCACCGACTCAAAGAAGTACTTTGTTGCACTGATGTTGTTATATAAAGAAAGGCAAAAGTAAGCGCCAAGCTTTTTCTTTGATAAACCCACCGAGTCCAAAGGTAGTGTGTAAGAAAGTTTGAAATATATTTATTAGGATTTGGCTAGATATATGAAAAATAATAGCAAAAGGAGAACCCAAAGCCAATCTCAAAATGGAGAAACTTCTCCATCACAATTTCAAGCATGGATCTACAGTGCAGTTTGGTTTTACATTTTAGTACATGAAACAAAATAAATTGAGCATAACGAGAAATGTGTCGTCTTTTCCTTTAATGTCGAAGTCATTTAAGCAAATGCAACTTTTAACCTCGTCAATACGCCAAAAATAATTGGAAGATGTAGAAAAAAATGAAATATGAAATAGATACAGGTTTACTGATTATACTTTCAACTGAAGTTGACAAAAAAGGCCTTTTCCTGAGATAAAAAAAAAGTTCACATTAATTATAAATTCTGAACTCTTAACAAGACCGATTGGTAAATTCCTTCAGAAATACTGGTTGCATGTTCAAGAGTAACATGTTTCTTATCACCCTTATTCTAGTATGATAGCAGCTCATGGTAACCAAATCACTAGTACACCATCAAGCATATGTTACGGTCCCAAGTCTGTGATCGAGTCACGGGTATCTCACCCTTGAAAGGCTTCAATAATGACACGTGAAAAACATTATGCAGCTTGCAGTCCAAGGGAAGCTCTAGTTGGTATGCTATGGTACCAATACATTTTGCCACCAGGAAAGGTACATAGAACTTGGATGCCAGTTTATGTGTAATGTGGCCGGAAATTGTCTTTTGACGATAAGGATGTAAACGCAACCACACATAAGTACCAGAAGAGAATGCCAGGTCATGATGTCCTTTATCATAGACGGTCTTCATTCGTTATTGTGCTTGGTGGAGTTTGATGCGAATTGCAACTAAAGCTTCATTGCGATCAAGAAAAGCTTGATCCACCACATCTACTCGAGAAGTTCTTGCCACATGAGATGTCAAACTCGGAGGCTCCCTTCCTATACTACGTGGAATGGAGATGTTTTAAGGGTTGTGTGGAAGGACGTGTTGTAACAAAATTCAGCCCAAGGAATCCATTCTACCCACTTCTCAGGTCGGTCTCCAGCAAGGCAACACAAGTACATTTGAATGGTTTGATCAGCCATCTCGGTCTGCCCATCAGGTTGTGGGTGATATGCAGAGGAGAAATTAAGATTGGTTCCGCATAAATGAAACACTCCCTCCAAAAGGTACTTGTAAAAAGGGCATCTCGATCACTAACAATAGATTCAGGAATGCCATGTAGTCGCACAATATTTTCAAAGAATACCCTTGCAATGATGCAAGCATTGTACGGATGTGCCAATGGAATAAAGTGAGCATATTTTGAGAATCGATCAACCACCACTAATAACATAGTTTTACCCAACGATTTTGGTAACCCGTCAATAAAATCCATTGATATATCCAACCAAACTTGGTGAGGTAATTGTAACGGTTGCAGTAAACCAGCTGGGCTCAAGTGTTGAACTTTATTACGTTGGCAAACTAGGCATGCTGTGACGTATTCTTTGATGGTGTTCTTCATGCCAGACCAATAAAAATCCTTGCAAATTCGCTGCAAAGTCTTCTCAACACCTTCGCGAGTATTATCATGGATTCCTGATAATATAGCACTGAACAAGGAAGAGGTTGGTAATAGGTAAATGCGATCTCGAAAGAATACCATCCCATCACGCAAAGACCAACCTGATTCTGATGTTCCTTGCTCAATTCTTGATTTAATTTCCAATAAAGTGGCTGAAATTTGAATCTCTGCTCGAATCTCATCAAACAAGACAACCTACGGTTGATATATTGGGTACAACAACCCATAATCTTCCTCACGTCGTGACAAGGAGTCTGCTGCAGTGTTCAACCGACCAACCTTATATTCCACTTGAAAATTGTATCCCATTAACTTGCTAAGCCAGTGTTATTGGGGGGATGGGGACAACCATTGTTCAAGTAAATACTCGAGACTAAAGTGAGTTGTTCGAACGATAAAAGAACGACCCCAAAGGTATGGTCTCCAATGTTGGACTGCCTTCACTAACCCGATGAATTCCCGCTCATATGCTACACGTTTCAGATGACAATCTGCTAATTTCTTGCTAAAGAAGGCAATGAGATGTCCATTTTGTTGCAGGACTACTCTGATTCCTACACCAGACGCGTCACATTCATCTACAAACTCTTCCTTAAAATTAGGTAAACTCAGCATTAGGGCAGCTATTAAGGCTTTCTTTGGCGCATCAAAGGAGGCTTGAGCCGCATCATTCCATTGAAAGACTTGTTTCTTTAACATATTTGAGAAGGGGGCAGCAATTTTACCATAATCCTTAATGAATTTTCGGTAATATCTTGTCAAACCCAAGAATCCACGCAAAGCTTTGATAGTTTGAGGTTGAGGCCAATCAGCGACCGCTTGATTTTTACTTGCATCGGTGAAAACACCTCGTGCTGATACCACATGGCCTAAATAGTAGACTTGTGGTTCTCCAAACAAGCACTTTGAGTTCTTAAGATAGGGATGATGGGCCCTCAATAGTTCAAAGACAATTTGTAGATGCATCAAATGGCTTTCCCAGGAGCTGTTGTACACAAGGATATCGTCCAAAAAAAACAAGCACAAAATGACGTAAATGGGGTCGAAATACCTCATTCATTAACGCTTGAAAGGTGGCAGGGGCATTGGTTAGTCCAAAGGCCTTAACAAGGAACTCAAAATGGCCATGCTGAGTTCGAAAGGTTGTTTTTTTCCACATCTCAAGGATCCATTCGAATCTAATGATAACCGGATTGGAGATCAAGCTTAGTAAAAAATTTTGCGCCATGCAACTCATCCAACAATTCATCAACTACTGGGATGGGGATTTTATCCTTCATAGTTTTATCGTTTAGCTCCTGGTAATCGACACAAAATCACCATGTGCCATCTTGCTTGCGAACTAACAGTACAGGGGAGGAGAATGGCAAACGAATAGGCCAGATAATGCCTTGCTGTAGCATTTGTTGGCATTCAATCTCATCTTTTTGAAAGTGAGGATATTTATAGGGTCGAACCACCACAGAGGTTGTATCTAGCTGTAAATTAATACAATTCTCGCATGGTCGAATGGATGGTAGTCCTATCAGCTCTTGAAATAATTCCTCAAAAGCTGCCAGTATTTTCTCCAAGTCCCTCTCTTGAGGTTGTGCTACTTGAAGATGATTTATTGATGAGTGTGAGGGCTACGACTGTCCTTGTAACATAACTGGGTTGCTCACTTTCTCGAAGGGCATTGTTAGGGACATAAAATCCCATAAAACTAGCCCTAAAGTTCGTAGCCACTGTATACTTAATACCAAATCAAAACCAGCCAAAGGAATCACATAAAAATCAGCCTTGAAAGGATGATTGGTGATTGAAAACTGTACGTTGGTGCATTTGCCTAATCCCACAACTTGCTCCCCATTTGCTATAGCCACTTTAAGGTTCGTTTGGGGTTGAATGTGAATTCCTAAGCTTCGAGCTACTGTCGAACTAATAAAGTTGTGAGTACTACCGGAATCTACCAAACTAGTTAATCGCTGGTCACAAATTATTGCCGTTAATTGCATGGTTCTAGCATGTTGTTCGCCTGTAATAGCATGTAAGGATATAGCCGGAGTACTTTCTTCTTTCTTTGAGTCTTCTTCTTCTGTGTCTTCTATTTCCAACCAAAATAGTTTCTTGCATTGATGTCCAAGAACATATTGTTCATCACAATTATAACACAATCCTTGAGCTCTACGAGTCGCCATCTTAGCTCTTGTTAATCTCTTAATAAATGGAGTTGAAGCTCTGCTTGAAGGGGTTAATGCACTGCCAACAATAGTGTCAAATTTTGAATTATTTGAAGTTCCCCTTAAATTGAAGTTGGTGGTCGAATTTACGCCTTTCTTCATGTTTTGGGTGAGCTAATTTCAAAAGCCCTAGCTAAATTAATGGCATGTAACAAGTTTGGTGGAATGTGAAATTCTACATCAATGCAAATATTCTCCTTAATCCCGCAGTAAACATGTCAACTTGTTGATCAGCTTGAACCAAGCTTGCCCGTGCTAATAAGGTTTGAAATTCTCGTTGGTACTCTTCTACAGAACCTGTTTGTTTGAGGATAATTAACTCCCCTAAAAGGTTGCTCTGCAAGGGCGGGCCAAAGCTAAGGGTACAATTCTCCCTGAATGTCTTCTATGTCATGTTCGGTTCCTCCTGTTCTATTTGGTAAAACCATAATTGGGCTTCCCCAGTCATGTGAAATGTGGCCAGACCAACTTTGTCTCCCTCAGCCGTTCTCTGATTAGCAAAGAATTTATCGCACTTATGAAGCCACACCAATGGGTCACTTGCTCCATCATAGGTGGGGAAATCTAACTTCATATACCGCGGCATAAAGCCCCATGTTCCTCATATTGAATTTTTAAATATGGGCAGAGTGTAGAGTCCACTATCAATAATTGGACTTGGGTCAACTATTGTCTAAATAACTAGAACTAGTTGTTTAGATAGTTGACCCTTACCACTTATAAACCCTTTTAACATTTTCATGTCTAAGCAATATAGGACACTCTAACACCTCGGTCATTCATGCCTCCTTTACTGTTACTATTTTCTTCATCAATGTGAGAATTTTGGTTTTGGATGGAGCCTGCATTGCTTCCGTCCCCAAAATCAACTCCTTTACCACGACTGCTGGCACGAATTAAAGTTTCAAGTTGCTATGATAATTGTTGAAGTTGAGCCGCCATCTGTGCCTATGCAATGGCCCGTTTTGATTCTGTCGTTGCGATTTTAGCATCAGTGTGAAATTGGTTTTCACGCAAAAGATTACGTAACCGTTCTTCAACGATGTTCTCATCCATGGTGAGTGGCTCTGATACCAAATTGTTAAGGTCCCGAATCTGTGATCGAGTCACCGAGCGAAGAACAACATATTCTCCTTCCAACAAAGGGTTTTTACCCTTGTTCTTCCTTCTGGATCTACCTATAATTGATAATCCAACACAGCTCGTCAAAGGGACTTGCAACCTTCAAACTTGTTGAGAGAGAGAGTTTCCGATCTCTTGGTTTTTCTAATAAATTCTGCTTAATTATTATTGCTTAATAACTCCCTATTTATATAGAAATCTCCTTACAATAATGAAGAATAAAAGAACTAGAATTCCTAACTAAACCAGGATTCAGATTCCTTAATAGACTCCGTTTCCCAATAAAACTCCTACTGCCATAAGATAAGGATGTAACAGAACAAAAAAGAACTGGATATAACTAAAAATAAGGAAAAGATTTGACGTTCATATTTAACTAAAATTAGACCACCTAGGATTCCTTATTTCACATGGAATCAGTATTGCTAATCAAGGATCTTAGGCAGTAGTCTTTCTGCGTCGTTCATATGTTTGACCCACGAATGCATCCACAACAGCACATAACAACTAGGAGAGTATGTCTCAAAACCTTGTAACTAAAACATTGTACATAGCACATTATGGCCTCTTGATCAACAAAAACCGCGCATTCATACTGTCAGAAAAAAAATGACTTCAAAAGCTAAAGAATCCAATAAACCAAAGCCTAAACAAACAACCACATAACACTAACCTCAAATAAGAGCTCCAGCACTTAAATAAATCTAACAAGTATGTTTAAATGGGGTTTCCCAATGCTCTCTTCATTTCTCTCCACAACTATATACCACAGAAAACAAAAGCAAGTTAATTACCTTCCGCACTAATCAGCGAAAAATTAGAAGGAAACGCTTTCTTCAATCAAATGATCACAACTACTACTCTTAATTACTTACACCAAAAACCACTTTAAAAATCATGCATTAGCCACAAGTTTAACCAAAAAACTCCATGCAATGCGAGAGCTTTACTTTCCACAAACATTAGCACCAAATCAAAACTCTCAAATTGCGGAAAAGAAAAAGAAAGAAGCAGAAGAAAGAGATAGAGTTAAAAACACACTCAACCAGATCGCCTAATTGGCGCAAGATTCCAACGAGGCCTGCAACCGCAACGCCGTCGAGCAGCGCCTTGGGATCTTCCTTGTCAGCTTCTTTAAATAGCTCAGGCTGTCCCAATCCATACTCATTCCTAACTTCAAACCTCACCAGAGGCATCTTTCTTCTCTCCCTCCCTAAAAACAATATAGCCAAGAGAGAGAGAGAGAGAGAGAGAGAGAGGGGATGATAGAGCAAAAGAAGGGGAAGGGAGAGAGAACAGGAACACGAATATAGTGAATGAAATGAAAAGAAAGGAAACAAGAAATGTGATATACGTAGAAAGAGAAAAGTAGAAGTAATAGCAGTTGGTGGAGCGATTGAAGCAGCTTAATTGCCAAAGACAGAAGAAGAGAGCTTAGGATTGCCAACTCTGCAAGCCACAAGCCATTCCTTGACATCGGCAAAGATGATGGATGTAATGACTTCATTGCCCTCATTATTTTGTTTTATTTACTCGCAGAGGTTGTTGAATTTATCAAGGCTGTAGCCCCCATTCGAATTCAATTCTGCGGCTTTCCTGAATTTGTCTTGTATTATTTGTTTCTGGCCAAATTGGTCATTTGGGACTGTAAGTGAAATCCTACTGCTTTAGGATAGCAAATCACCCAACAATATATTAGATCAAAAGAAAAAGATGATTGGCCCTGTTAATGGAATATGAATACCAAAATGCATCACATCTGCCCACCTACTTAATATTTTAGCTTCATCAATACTAAAATATTGAGTACCAAACCAACCACATGAGTAGTACCAACTCTGTCCAAATTTCTCTTTTCTTATACCAACATTTCGATCCTGGTACCAACTTCAGTGCATTGTAACATGGAAAAGAAAGACAGAAAGGTAAATTTTATAGTTTTGCTGGATCTCAGGTCTCTTTATACTTTTAAAGCCCCAAAGTGCCATCATTATTCGACACTTGATGCTTGTTTAATGAAAATTAACCTCGGACAAGGGGTCTGCCGTGTCTGCGATGCTTTATCTGTTTTCTTCATTTTATACACATCCAACATGTAATGCTTCTAGAGTCTCTACGAAGAAGTTTGCAATAGAGCGACAATATTAGTTGCAAGGTCTGGGGCTTAGATGGCTGGTCCTTTGCTTGGCAGGAAGAGAATAAGCACTGAAGTCTTTCGGACCATATAAATGAGAAGGTGGTGGACACGCCCAAATCGTTTGAGCTTTGTAGCACCTAACGTCCAAGCAACCGTTATATTCGTTACCGGAAAAGAGACATGATGATTCCCACTTTCCAGTCACATGTTTTGTTTTTCATATTGTATAAACACAAACATAGTTGCATAGAGAGGGAATCCATCTTTTCCTTAAGTCCAGATCATCTGTCCAGTTTTTATAGTGTCTTATTGTGTCCAGTGAATCTTAGTCATTCATTTATGCGAGTTCAATGTTTATTTATATAGAGCCCACGCGGGACCCGCATAAATGAATGACTGAGATTCACTAAACACAATAAGACACCATAAAACTAGACGAAGGATCTTGTTCCCTTTTCCTTCTTTATACCGAATATACATACATGTTTAACTTAAAAGCTATTAATAATTAATAAAATATTTTACTTTTAAATTTAAATTAAAAATATCCCATATAATCATAATACATAATCAATACAAACTTAAGGATGCCTAACTTAACCTTTATATAAATGCATGTATATTTTTCTTCTTAGTTGTTACACATTTTAAGACAAACATTACAAAGTACATAACCAAGAAAAGTTATATTTTTTATTCTTAGGAAATAAAATTCACTTTTTGATTTTTAATTTTTAACTTAATCAATATGATTGGAGGTACATTAATTTATTTCCACATTAATTTTATTTTTCTGTTAAAAATAACTACTTTTATTATTTGATTAGCCTCAAATTTATTAATGATGGGGCTCTAAGCAATAACACTCACAAATAACTCAAATGATAAAGATGATTGAAATTTGTACACAAGATTTAATGTAGAAAATCCTCCAATGTAGAGGGAAAAAAATCATGGGCCAAACTGATAATAAATCTACTAAATAAAAAAAAAGGATAGAAGCGATAAAGGCTTCAAGTTATCTCACTAAAGAATACCTCACAAGACAACTATAGTTGATCTCTCTAGGTCTCTCTTTTGCTAGCTTTCTTAATTCTCTTAAAATTTTAAAGATTGAGTACAAATTCACACACACACACACATATTAGTTAGAGTAGTATTGCATATATATCCTAGAAATCAAACTTCAGTAAAACTGTAATTGAACAATGTTATTTAGACTCTAAAACTCTTCAATCATTATATGGTTTTGTTTTATGCAACTTATATCTTTCAAAGTTATCTTTTTATCTCAAAAGGATAAGATTTTATATGACAAATGGTCGTCTTTACAACTGTGTATAGTGACTACGTCCTTCAAAACTAGTGACTTACATAGTCGACGGATATGACTGTATCCTTCATTTACATGGTCGTGTAAATGATGAACACGATCATTTGGATGAACATGTAAGCTTCTGTAAATATGTACAAGTTTACAGACGACGTTTAAAGACAACTAAAATTTTTGGAGCCCAAATTTAATGGAATTTGCTGAATCACATACTTTATGCTTTTATATTATGAGGTTATATATTATGGTTTTGAAATTTTTTTAGGAAAATGGAACAAACTTTAAGCATAAAAAAACGAGCATATACGTTTTTAGAACAAAATATCCATATAATTTTTTGTGTTCATTAAAGTGAGAAAGTCTTGACATGCTTAAAATTTATTTACTTAATAAGATTTTAAGTAAATAAAAGCTAATTTTAGAACTTTACTTTGAGAATTCTCTTGTATACTTAATATCCATTTCTTTTATCGACTTAAGTATTAGAGTGTCTTGTCAAGAATAACCCTTGACACTTTGGCTATCTATTTATGTAAGCTTACATATGTGAGAGTAGTCTAATATGCTTGTCTCAATTTTAGTCTATATCATTTAGCATTGTTTGTGGGAACCATTTAAAATTTTTGAATACCCTTACTTAAGAAAACACTAATGTAATTAAAATATCTTTATTTAGAGAAAGAACTATGGATGCTTAAGGAAGACATCGATATATTAACCTCAGCAAAGCAGCTCACACCCCTTAAAACTACTCGACCTGACCAAAATATAATTTACATTCTTGTAACAACCAAACTACTATAATTGAGATGTTACAGTAATAAGTCAATTAGTTGACACAAGAAAGGCAATAAACTCGCATCCTATATCCATCATAGAAAGCACCCTTATCGTTGATCTTATAGGTAATGCTTCTCTGTTGGATCCCGTTTCCGAAACCCAACTCTTGCTCTAATTATCATAATTATCTTCAATTCATTTTCTTGAGCGCGGTTCCTTGTAATCTCCTTTTGCTCTGATACCACTCATGTTGGGCACCGATTCTGGAACCCAACTTTGGATCATGAACGTGAGCTTAAACCTATGGAATTTCCCTGAAAATCATCGATTCCTTTTCTTACGGAAAATCATAAGACTCTCAAAAAAAATTTTCATCACTCTTTAGTACAATACTTACAACTAATTTCATCATTCCCATTTCCGTACCCTTAACAAGAGTTTTACAAAGCTATAATGGCCTCTCAAGTCATAATACAACATAGTCCGAAATCTCAAATTAAAAAGCTACAAGAACTACAAAATAGTAAAAGAAACAATTCCTTTAAGCTCTCGATCACTTGATCTTCTAGCTATAACCTAAGGATGGGACAGAGAGGGGGTGAGCTTGACAACTCGTGGGTAACAGTTTATAACAAATGAATAAGCAAAAGTCTTGAAAACATTTTACTTGTCTCAGAAAATATCTTATTGCATCGTAAAAGTATTTGTTTTTCAAAATTCTTGTCATGCAGTCAAAATTCTCAACTTATAAAACTTGAATGCATCAACTTGACAATTTACAGATGCAATGCATAATAAATGGCTCGAGGGTCCCATGGAAACAGAATGGAGAAACCGAAGTTTACCACATAAACAGAATGAGTCCATTTCGGAGCTCATATACCACAAGCAGGCAGCCGGGAGAAGGCCCTTGTCGACGTGCACGTGACGAACAGAATGGTTCCACTCTTGCCCAAACAGAAGCACGTAATCATGCTCAAAATCATTTTATCAAATTCTCATACTTTCATGTTTTTTTTCATTTATACAAAATTCCATGACATTTTTCAAGGCATGTTTCAATGCATTTCCATCTTTATTTTGAAATTCATCGAAAAGTTCATATTCTGAACATAAAAAGATTTCTAAAATCATTCATAACAATAGATGCAACACTTATGATGCAATTGAAATTAGTGATTTTCTTTGATTTAAAGAAAACAGTAGTGGCTTATTGATTCTATTATAAACATGTACCTACCTTGATTTCCATGCTTAAAGACTTGACTTGCTCAAAATGCTTCTTCTCTTGTTCCTCTTGTCTCTCTTGATCCCTTTATACAATAACAAAATCCCACTCAATAGGGTTTTCAATTGAAATTCCCTCAAAGCACAATCACTAAAATTGGTTTTAAAATACTTAAACCTAAACATTTTCTAAACTCCATGAACTAAAATCCTTCCAAAAGTCCAAGAGATTTAAAATGATCTTACCTTCATTTTTCACCAAATGAAGGGATCTTTAACTCAAAAGAGAGCTCTTCTCTTCCTCTACCTTATTCTTTTCTTGAACAACCTCAAAATCTCTCTTGAGGGCTAACATAATTGAAACCCTAGCTTGCTTCTCTTCTTTTTCTCTTTCATTCTTTTTCATATTTCTCTCTCTTATCTCTTTTCTCATCCAAGCATTTTTCTTCTTCTTTTTCCCTCCCATTCATGTTTTCTTCTTTATTTATAAGCAAGACAACACTTTTTCTTCCAATTATGCCCTTAATAATTGAGAATTGTCCAATTTTCCCTTCCATTTATGTCTTATGACTTTTGTGCTTATTTGTATTGCCAAAAATACCCTTGAACATTCTTGCACAACACTTTCTTCTAGAAAAATGTTCTCCGTTGACTTAAGCTTCTAATGATACCAAAATCATTCAATTTGGTTCAGAATTCCGAAAGTCGTAATCCAAACATTTCATATTGTTATTAGACTGAAATAGTACATTATACCCAATTTCCATCCAGAACTTGAATGTCTTAGAGACTGACTTGCAATTCACTTTCTTCAGATAATTTGTAACTCTATGTCTCTAGGTTACCAAAAATTAGAAATCACCTCATTTGGAGCTCTAGATCAAGATATTATCAAAATAATGAAGTATGTTCAGTAGAATAACACCAGTTCAAATTATTTTAGAGTACACACACTGTAACCATCCCACTTTTTTCACTCAATCTTTCTTACTTCATTTCAGATGGCTACAATTTTTGGTAGAGATGTAGAGAAATGTCTTATGAATCCAATGGTTCAAAAATCAAGTCATTTGGGTGTCTAGAGAAGAAGTTATGGCCAAAAGAATCCAATCTATTTTTTATCCTCAATCATACTAAACCTGTTTTGGGGAAACAGCCATAACTTTCTATACAAATTTCTGATTAAGGTGTTCTTTGGATGTCTCAAAATAGGACTTCAAGAGATACGACATTCATGAAGACCTAGAAGACAATTTCTATCTTCTAAAGCGTCAAAAATAAGAATAGAAGATATAAGGTGAATAGTGACCCAGAAGAAGTTTATGAATAATAACACAGAAGATGTTTTACAATTTGTATAACTTTCTCTAGAGATATCATATTTGGGCGTTCTTTATATGGTTTAAAAGAGGAATTTAAAATCTACAACTTTCATGAAGATCTCAAAGACGAAATATATCTTCTGAGGGGTCAAAAATGGAACAAAATGTAGGCTAAAAAAATAGAAGATAGCAAAATGACAGATGAATGGTGAAAATTGCTATAACTTTCCCTAATAATATCTGATCAAGGTTTTCTTTATATGGTTAGAAAGAGAACTTCAAGATATACAACTTTCATGAAGACCTCAAAGATCAATTCTATCCTCTAAGAGGTCAAAAAATGGAACAGAAGATAGGGTAAAAAGACAGAAGATAGCAAAAAGATAGATGAATGGGAAAAATTGCTATAACTTTCCCTATAGATATCTGATCAAGGTGTTCTTCATATAGTTTGAAAGAGTACTTTAAGATCTACAACTTTCATGAAAACCTTAAAGATCAATTCTATCTTTTTAGTGGTCAAAAATGAAATAGAAAGTAGGCCAAAAAGACATAAGATAGCAAAAAGAGATGAATGGGGAAAATTGCTATAACTTTCCCTAAAGATATTGGATTGGGGTGTTCTTTGAATGGTTGAAAAGAGGACTTCAAGATCTACAACTTTCATGAAGGCCTTAAAGTTAGATTTTATCATTTGGAAGGTCGAAAAAGGAACAGAAAATAGGCCCGGTGAAAAGTAGAAGAGCAAAACGTAAAAGAAGATGACGTCATTACAGAAGAAGAAAAAAGGCAAAAGAAGCAAAACATATAAGAAGATGATGTTAGCACAGAAGAAGTAAAACACAGAAGAAGCAAAAACATAGAAGATACAACTTCACTCTTGAGCATCTTCCCTTATGAGGACCATAAATTTCAACTCAGATGTCCAAAAAATTCATACTATATACTGTTGGAAAGATAAGAGAAAGACCTACAACTTTCTAAAAGACACATTTGCCTAAATTAGCCTAGGTTAATTCAACTTTTCTCCCAAAGTCAGAACACGAATTTTACATTTCTCCACCAATGAACTGCACCCAATTCACAACTTGATGACAAAATTTTGAGATTCTTAGAGACAGAATTTAAATTCTATGTCTTCAAAAGAAATATAGCCATATGTTTCTGGTTTAATCCAAAGTAAGAATCATATCATTTGGATAACTAGACAAAAATTTGTGGCTAAAAGACTGAAGCATACTCAGTGACAGTTTCTAGATCAACTATCCATTTTGCTTCAAAAAAATATTTCCTTAACACAACTCATACTAAGATCACCTTTTTTACTTCGTTTTCTCATCATTCTCAACTCCAGTTCAAATCAGTATCATTCATGAAGAAAATATAGTCCATGATTGATCATGAGCACTAATAACAGAACATACACATATATACATATCCTTCGTCAACTTACTACACATATTTAACTTCATTTTTGCTTTCATTTCACTTCTAAATTTCACCTTAATTCTTCCCTTTTTAAAATCTCTTATCCACCAAAAACATCATAGCAAATCATGAATCTATCAACATTTCTCATTCCCTACTTTGCTTTTGTCTATCATTTTCTTGGTTCAAAAATTTTCATTCATTTGTTTATTACTCATGACTAATCACCAAAATTTCTCATTTAATAGTTCTAATCTTCTAAGAAAAGTTTGAGGTCCAACAATTACTTTGTTTTCAAATATGTTATTTGATTTAGCTAGTAATGGGTTCTATAATATGGAACATGATTAACAATACACATATGCACCAAAGTGTGGTTAGCAATATGTATGATGGAAAATTTTAGGTACTGTCTTGTGTGTCTAAGCATATGCCTCCAACTTTTTAATTGCATTGAAGTTTCCATTTGTTGAATTTTTAAGTTTACAATGTAAATTATTTATGAAATTAAATTTCCCCTATTAGTCAAAGTGAGGGCTACAGTAATAATTTTTGACCATATATCTTTCTTCTTACAAAAACCCTTTTTTTAAGAAAATATATTCTTCATCAAGTTGTCAATTGACCTTAAGAATTTGTCCATGGATGCAGGAGAAATTTAGACATACTAATTGAGTTCCTATTTAGGAACTTAAGATAAAAATTGTTATTTTGTTGGGATAATTTTAACATGGTAGTTAAAAGTAAAGGAAAATTTTTAATCATCTATAAGTAATTTGAAATGTGAACATCAATTTAATCGATGAACTAATGTGTGTTAGTAGGGATTAACCAACTATTACTTTATTATAGGACCAATCCCCCTATATTAATATAGGTCACACCACGATTAAGAATAGAAAGAAACCATTTTTTAAGGAATTAAAGATTTTTGGACAACATGTGATCCTTATCTTCCACAGAGTTGTGGATATTATGATGAATCAAATACAATATTATTAGATGATACACTATACAAGACTTTAATCAATCTATTATGCTTAATTTACCACATGTCCAACATATTAAAATTGTGATTATAATCAATTTCTTTTTTCCATCCTTCTCAAACTTAGATATGTTGTATCAATAATTCTTTTCATCCATATATTGGAGTATTTTTGTATTTTTAACAATACTGATAGATAAGTGCTTATATTTTAGCTAAAATGTGTTATAACTTGTTATTTATTTTAATTTAATGAGTTTATCTTTATGTTATTTTTCTATAATCTTATATTTGGGAATCTTAATGGTTCTAACAGGTCACACTCAATTGTGTCTAGATCAATTAACTAAGTCCCATAATGTCTCTGAATTCATTGCTCAAAATATTTTTGGTTAATTGCTAAAAACAAATAAAGATCCTCAGTGGACTTTTTATTGTAATATTTTTAACTCATTGGTGCTTTCTGATTGAAATGAGATTATATTCTTGCAATTAACCCAGATAATATTTTATTCAACTTATGCAACTGTAAATATTGCACCATTATTCTAAATTGATTTTCATACGTATCTGATTATATGAAATCAAATGCATTAAATTGAATATATAATTTAACCGATGGTCATATGTACATTTGAACTAAATCTATTATATACACTTAGCCTCTTTATATACAACTAATGAAAGATAAACAAAAAAAAACCTAGTTGTATAGGTCAACCTTAATAACTAACAAAGGGAAAGAAACTCTAATTTAGCATTCATTCCTCCTTAATTTTTCTAGTCAATTCAATTTTTCTAGTCAATTCATTCCTCCTTAATTTTTCTATTCACTCGTTACAAGTTGATGTTATTCACATCTCCACTAGCCTTGAAAAAAAAAATCAAATGTTATTCAAGATGAAGTGAAAAATGGAGATGATGGAGAAGAAAAATTAAATACTAATGATGAAGATCAATCATCAGAGGAAGATGAATATTGGGAAATAAACTATAATATAGAACAATACAAGAGTCATATGTTTAGGCTTCCTTCACTAAAAGCCTAAGACTCAAACTAGAAAGAAGAATGGATGAGTTGAGGATATCCCCTAAATCATTGAATTCAATTGAAGGCCCTACAAAAGACATGATAAGAAAAATCCAATCTCAAATCAATGAATGACAAAAGGAGAACATACTATTAAACCAGCCGTTAGACTCTTGATGTCCTTATGTAAACAATTAAACCATTTATGGATTAAAAATTATGTTTAAATGTAACACCCCACTCCCGCGTGACCCGAACCCGACATCGTTGGTGATATCCGAGTCCGTGTCCCGCGAGGGTGGCGTGCTACATCAGTCAGTAGAAACTCAGTATAAAATTTTTGTTTTAAAACATTCATTCGCACGAAATAGACAATAAACAATCTGAGCCCACATTCATAAATAAACATTTTCAGTTATTACAATCATTCAATAATAATTTACAAAAGTCATTTAATGAACAAAAAGCCATAACCAAATTGGGCTCATTATAAATACAAAGCATCCTTTT
>JANVCL010000004.1:8011538-8024233 GCA_026546855.1 Erythroxylum incrassatum
GGATTTCGTTGGTTTAGAGAGAAGAAGAAGATAGGTTTTTATCTTATTCTCCACCTAAGCCCTTTTATATGCCATAATTCCACTTATTTACAAAAACGTCACTCCTTGTTCTGCTACTTTTAAAATCTGTCCGAAAAATATCATGTGACCACCAAAAAATATCATACTTCATTAATTGATGTCACTAAATTATTATTCACTGATCTATAATTTTAATGACATCAGTCTTAAATATTGATTTATTTTGGTACACCGATTAAACTAGATACCGGGTATTACATCACATTTTACACTTATTACTTAGTCATAAGGTACTTGAAATTTTTTTACAAAATTATCATATGCAATGTGATCACATCTGTTATAGTTTGTATTGAAGCACATTATCTTAATATTAAAGTGATGATATTATCATTTTAGGTTAAACATGTAACTTATCTATTATAGGTGGTTATATTGTTTAAACATAAGTGTGGTATTGGATGTATGAATGTCTGGTATAGTTTTAACTAAGGTATAGTATTCTTCATATTGAGTAATGAGATTCCTATTTAATGATGAACATGTAACTTATTTGTTATGCGTGGGTAATGGTATTTTTTATACATAAGCGTGGAGTTAAATGTATAAAGGCCTAATATAATTTTAATTGAGGCATAGTGTTCTTCGTATTCAGTGATGATAATTTTATTTTAAGGTGAACATATGACTTATTTGTTATATATTGTTGATGGCTTCTTTTATATATGAACATGGTATTTAATGTATAAAGGTTTGCTATAGTGTTAATTGAGGCATGATATTCTTTACACTGAGTAATGATATTCCTATTTTAAAGTGAAAAGATACTTATTTGTTATAGTTGGTGGTATTTTTCAAACATAAGCACGGTCATGGATGTATAAAGGTCTAGTCTAGTTTTAATTGATCTATGGTATTCTTTGTACCAAATGATGGCATTCTCATTTTAAGGTAAACTTGTGACTTATTTGTAATGGGTAGTGGTATTTTTTGAACATAATAATGGTATTAAATATATGAAGGTCTAGTATAGTTTTGACTAAGACATGGTATTTTTTATACTAAGAGGTGATATTCTCATTTTAAGGCGTAAGCGGGACTTATCTGTTATGCATGGGTAGTGGTATTTTTTACATAACCATGATATTTGATGTATAAAGTTTTAGCATAATTTTAATTGAGGCAACATATTTTTTGTACAGAGTGACGGTATTCCCATTTAAATGTGAACATGTGACTTATATGTTATACATGGGTTATAGAATTTTTTTTTACATAAGCATGTTATTAGAAGTATTAAGGTTGGGTATAATTTTAATTGAGGCATGGTATTTTTTTTATACTGAGTGATGGTATTCCCATTTTAAGGTGAATGTGTGTTATATTTACAATGATTCGTGGCACTTTCTCAAAAGAAGTGTGGTATTGGATGTATAAAAATCTAGTGTAGTTCTAGCTGAGGCATAATATTCTTCACGAGTGATGGTATTCCCTTTTAAACTTGAACGTGTAATTTATCTATTATTGGTGGTGGTTTTTTTTGGCATAAGTGTAATATTAGATGTATGAAGTTTTGGTATACTTTTAACTAAACCATGGTATTCTTTATATCAAGTGATGGTATTCCCATATCAAGGTAAACGTATGACTTATCTATTATGCATATGTAGTGGTATTTTTTGGATATAAGCATGGTCATATGAAGGCCTAGTATAGTTCTAACTGATTTATAGTATTCTTTATACTAAGAGATGATATTCTAATTTACGGTTGAGTGACTTATCTGTTATGTATGGGTAGCGGTTATTTTTTTGTTTTTTTGCATAACGTATTAGATGTATAAGGTCTAGTATAGTTCTAATTGAGGTATAGTAATCTTCATATTAAGTGATAAGGTGAACGAATAACTTATTTATAGTACGTAGTGGTATTTTTTGAACATAAGCATGGGATTGGAGGTACGAAGGTCTATAATAATTAAGACACAATATTCTTCATACTAATTAAGGGTATTTCCATTTAAAAATGAATGTGTGACTTATCTATTATAGGTATTTGTTCTGTATAAGCATGATATTAGATGTGTGAAGTTGTAGTATACTTTTAACTAAACTATGGGATTCTTTGTACTAAATGATGGTATTTCCATTTCTAGGTGAATGTATGACACATTTATTGTTCATGTGGTGTGGTGTTTTTATTTTAATATAACCATGGTCTTGGATATATGAAGGCCTAGCATAATTTTAATCAAGTCATGTTATTCTTCATACTGAGTGATGGTATTCTTATTTTAAGGTAAACGTGTGACTTATTTGTAATGGTCGGTGATATTTTTTGAACATAAGCATAGTATTAGATGAAGGCCTATTACAGTTTTAACTAAGACATGGTATTCTTTGTAATGCATAATAGTATTCTCATTTAAAGGTGAACGTGTGCCTCATCTGTTATGTACAAGTGGTGTAATATCTTACTTTCTGGAACATGCTTAGGGTTCAACCCTAGATCAAGCATTGCATATACATGCATAACATTAATATTCATACATGAATTGATATTTGTACACATTACAAGTAAGTATATGCACTCATTTGACATGTCCCGAGGTATAAAAAATGTTAAGTGACTATGATATGGATTGTGAATTTTTATGTTATGAATTATGGTTTGATTGGATTCCAATTAGTAAATTGGAATTAATTATTATTAATTGGCACATTTATGAATTAATATGTACAATTAAATTTTAAAAAAATGCCAAGTGTAGGATAAATTGATACATAAAAAAATTAAGATGATTACGCCTATAATTAGGTGACATTTGGCATAGTTAATTAATTAAGAAATGGACCAATTATTGTGTGAAATGTGGACTAATTATAATGAGAAATATGGACTGATTAATTGGTGACATATGAAAATTTAATGTGTGGATTAATGGCAGCATATGAAATGGGCAAGTGGATTCCATGCCTTAAGACATATGTCTTTGAAAATTGGTGACACCTAGCATGTTGATGAAGCAAATTCCATCAGCAACATTTCTGTTGTTTCCCTTACCTTTCTCCACCGAAATTGCTTCAAACTTTTCTCTGTATTCTAGTTTTTACTCTAGCTAAATCCGACACCTTAACCTCTCGCAAAACAGCCAAGAAACTAGTTGATTGTTGTCTTGTGTGTTTACCTAAACTAGTTCATCTTCATCTTAAGTTTGTGGGGAATTTTGCCTACCTGGAGGGCTAGTATAGTTTTGAGTTTTGAGTTGAATTGTTTTCCTAATAAGTAAGTAGCAATCTGATCTTTATGGCATGCTTATTAGTATGTGAATCATACTTGAATTGGAATGAAATGCATGTAATCTTCGTGGTGATATGTGATGGAAATATGTTGATTAAACTTGGAAGTTTTCTATGCTTGTTCTTGGTGGATGAGAACCGTGGGATATAGATTGATTCATGGATGAATTAGGTCTCAATTTAAAGTATAATGAGGGTGGATTTATGCTAAAGAAAGATGTTAATTAAATGTGCTTGAATTGTGAAATAACTAGGACTATATGAACAATAATGTAATAGTTTTTGGTTTGATTTTTGATGCATGAAAGAAATTGATTTGTGAGCTCTCAATTGAATAATTTTGAACTAGAATTGTAGATGATATTGATGAGGAATTCGAGTATAATTCAAATCTAATTAAGGCGTGAATAAGGTGTAAGACATGAGTTAATTGTAGTGGTGTCACTGAACATGTTTCACTGAACAAACATCGGTATTTTGGTCATAACTTGATCTTTATAGATCAAAATGGCGTGATTTTAATTTTATATTAAAATAAATACATAGGTATACAATTTTTGTTAAGGAATATAATTTTATTTCTGACTATAAGGGTTTTGAAATTTGGCTTGAAGTTAAGTTTTGGATTTTGTCACTGTTTGAGAACAATCTGTAGAATTTTGGGTATAACTTTAGGATAATGGAATTGGATGAGGACTTTTGGATAACTCATCCATGATTATGGGAAGCCATACACGATCGTGGAAATGGCATGGCAGTAAAGAAAATGTTCTTTTGTGTGATTTTTAAACCAATTAAGGATAAGGTATTTAACTATAATGCATTTGGACTTAAGTTTTAAAATGAACATAATTTGATGTTGGAAAAGTTGGTTTAATGTGTGATAAGTATTGATTGATAATTGATGTTACACTTTAAGGAAAAGAATGCTTGATAACAATGCATCTATGTTTGGAATGAATGACTGTTAAAGGAATGAAGAAATTCATATGAATGCAAATGTATTCCAAAGGATATTAATAATGAATGAATGAGAATTGTGAATTATGTGAAATATTTGTAATGCTAAAAAAGAGTTAGTAAAAGTATGGTTAATGAATGTAGCATGATCAAGTCTACTTAAGGTATTAACCTAAATGCAATCAAGACATATCCAAGTGACAATATGTGAATGATTATGAATTATGATTAAGGAAACATACCCGAGGTAGTCTACAGAGTTCACGATTGACCTTATTATAGGTACCGCTCCTATATCGATTCCTCCATATAGGATGTCACCTGTGGAACTGAAAGAGCTTAAGGCCCAATTGTAAGAGTTATTGGATAAGGGTTTCATCAGACCTAGTATGTCACCTTGGGGAGCTCTAGTGTTGTTTGTGAAGAAGAAGGATGGGACATTGAGGCTATGTATTGGTTACAAGCAGTTGAATCAAGTGACAGTGAAGAATAAGTATCCTTTGTTGAGGATAGATGATTTATTTGATCAATTACAAGGAGCTCGGTTGTTTACTAAACTAGACTTGAGATTAAGGTATTAATAATTCAAAATATCAGAAGCTGGTCTACCAAAGAGTGCGTTCAAGACCAGATATGGGCACTTTGAGTTTTTAATGATGCCTTTTGGGTTAACCTATGCTCTGACGGCTTTTTTGACATTAAAGAACAAGGTATTTCAACCTCATTTACATCATTTTATGATTGTATTCATTGATAATATTTTGGTGTACTCGAAGAGCAGTAAGGAACATTATGAGCATTTAAGGCTAGTGTTACAAATAATGAGGGAGAAACAATTGTATGTCAAGTTCACTCAGTTCAGTAAGTGTGAATTCTAAATGGATCAAGTAGTGTTCTTAGGTCACATAGTGTTTGGACAAGGAATATAGGTGGATCTAAGGAAAGTTGAGGCAGTCATGAAATGGGAAGTCCCGAGGAGTGTATCTGAGATTTGGAGTTTTCTTAGGTTAGCACGATATTACAGGAGGCTTGTTGAAGGGTTTTCACTGATCTCAACCCCTTTGACAAAACTTCTGAGGAAGGACGTACCATTTAGATGGACTGATGAATACCAAAGGAGTTTTAAGGAGTTAAAATATCAGTTAATCAGTTAACTAGAACATCGGTGTTAGCTATTCCATCTAGATCTGAAGGATATGTAGTATATAATGATGCTTCACATCAGGGGCTAGGATGTTTTCTAATGCAATATTACCAAGTGATTGCATATGCATCGAGATAGTTTAGGTATCATGAGTTCAATTATCCAGTTCATGATTTGGAATTGGTTGCAGTCGTATTTTCTTTGAAGATTTGGAGACACTACCTGTATGGTGAGATGTTTCAGATATTCATAGATCATAAGAGCTTGAAATATTTGTTGAGTCAGAAAGAATTGAATATGAGATTGAGGAGATGGATTGAGCTACTGAAAGATTAAGATTATACCATTGAATATCATCCTGGTAAAGCTAATGTGGTAGCAGATGCATTAAATAGAAAGTCCAATAACAATATGGAACAGATACAAGCCTTAAGGTTACCAAACCTAGTACAATTGAGGAAATTGAATGTTGAATTGAATTTAGGGTAGAATGAAGCATTAGTAGCTATACTAAAGCTTAAAACAATATTGCATAAGAGAAAGAAAAAAAAGCAAAGAGTAAAGATCCAAAATTAGTGAAGATTATTGAGAAGTTAAAACAAGATTCGAGTTCTGAGTTTAAGTTGAAAGATGAGACACTGTGGTTGAAACAGAGATTGTGTGTATTTGACGTTGATGATTTGAGAAAAGAGATTCTGAAAGAAGCACACATGTCAACTTATGTTATGCATCCTGGTACTACCAAGATGTACGGTACACTAAAACAACTTTTTTGGTGGCCAGGGATGAAGAAGTAAGTGGCAGAGTATGTCCTTAAATGTTTAACTTATTAGCAGATCAAGGCTAAGCATCAAGCTCCGGTTAGGAAGTTACAATCACTACCAATTTCGGAGTGAAAATGGGAGAGAATTACTATGAATTTTATTATGGGATTGCCTAAGACTCTGAGGCAACATGATGCTATTTGGGTCATTGTTGACTCCGAGATAATATGATGCTATTTGGGTCATTATTGATAGATTGACGAAAGTGGCCCATTTCTTACCTATGAGGGAGAATAATTCACTAGATCAGTTAGCCCGGATGTATATGAATGAGATTGTAAGAATGTATGGTGTCCTAATATCTATTTTGTCTGATTGAGATCCCAGATTATAAGGTAGTTTACAGTCAGCTATAGGTACAAAGTTGAACTTTAATACAACATTTCATCCCCAGACAGATGGATAAAGTGAGAGGACTATGTGGATTGTGGAGGATATGCTCAAAGCTTGTGTTTTGGATTTCCAAGGAGCATAGGACCAGTATGTAGCACTTATCAAATTTGCATATAATAATCACTATCATAGTAGTATCGGTATGGCTCCATATGAAGCCTTATATAGAAGGAAATGTCGGTCACCACTGTATTGGGATGAAGAAGGTTTAAAGATCGTTGAAGGTCTGGAAAGGATTCAGGATATTGTGGATAAAGTAAAATTGATCCGAAGTAGAATTAAAGCAGCACAAGATAGACAGAAGAGTTATGTGGATCAGTACAGGATAGATATGGAGTATCAGGTGGGAGATAAGGTGTTTTTGAGAGTATCGCCTTAGCGAGGAGTGCTAAGGTTTGGTAAAAAAGGTAAGCTCAGCCTTAGATACATTGGTCCATCTGAGATCATAGAGAGGGTTGGACCATTGGCCTATAAGTTAGAACTACCTGCTGATATGGCTTAGATACACGTGTTTCATATGAGTATGCTTAGGAGGTATCAATCAGATCCAATGCATGTGTTACAGATTCAGGAAGTCGAAATTGCAAGTAATACGATTTATGTTGAGGAATCAGTAAAGATAGTGGACTATTAGACTAAACAGTTAAGAAATTGAGTGATTCCAATTCTTAAAGTCCTTTTGAGGAATCACTCAAGTGAAAAAGCCACATGAGAAATGAAAGAGAACTTGAAAAGGTAGTACCCCTACCTATTTGATCATTCAAGTAAGAATTTAGAGGATGAAATTTCTTAAGGGGGGAATTGTAATATCCTATTTTTTGGAACATACTTAGGGTTCAACCCTAGATCAAGCATTGCATATACATGCATAACATTAACATTCATACACGTATTGACATTTGTACATATTACAAGTAAGTATATGCACTCATTTGACATATCCCAGGGTATGAAAAATGTTAAATGTTGATGTGGATTGTGAATTGTTATGTTATGAATTTTTGTTTGATTGGATTACAATTAGTAAATTGGAACTAATTGTTATTAATTGGGAGATTGATGAATTAATATGTAAAATTGGATTAAAAAATGCCAAGTGTAAGATAAATTGGTATATTAAAAAAAGGATGATTACGCATATAATTGGGTGACATTTGGCATAGTTAATTAATTAACAAATGGACGAATTATTGTTTGACATATGGACTAATTATAATGAGAAATATGAACTGAATAATTGCTGACATATGGAAATTTAATGTGTGGATTAATGGTAGCATATGAAATGGGCAAGTGGATTCCATGCCTTAAGATATATATCTTTGAAAATTGGTGACACCTAGCATATTGATGAAGCAAATTCCAGCAGCAACGTTTCTGTTTTTTCCCTCACCTCTCTCCACTAAAATTGCTTCAAACTTTTCTCTGTAATCTAGTTTCTACTCTAGCTAAATTGGTTCATGAAATTCACACCTTAACCTCTCGCAAAATAGCCAAGAAACCATTTTTTTGTCTTGTGTTTTTACCAAAACTAGCTCATCTTCACCTTAAGTTTGTGATGAATTTTGCCTGCTTAGAGGGCTAGTATAATCTAGAGTTTTGAGTTGAATTGTTATCCTAATAAGTAAGTAGCAATCTAATATTTATGGCATGCTTAGTAGTATGTGAATCATGCTTGAATTAGAATGAAATGCATGTAATGTTCGCGGTGATATGTGCTGGAAATATGTTGATTAAACTTGGAAGTTTTCTATGCCTACTCTTGGTGGATGAGAACATTGGGATATAGATTGATTCATGGATGAATTAGGTCTCGATTTAAAGTATAATGAAGGTGGATTTATGCTAAAGAAAGATGTTAATCTAGTGTGCTTGAATTGAGAAATAATTAGGATTGTACGCATAATAATGTAATAAATTCTTGTTTGATTTTTTATACATGAAAAAAATGAGTTGGAGATGATATTGATGAGGAATTAGACTAATTTTGAACTAGAATTGCAGGTGATATTGATGAGGAATTAGAGTATAATTCAGGTCTAATTGAGGAATGAATAAGGTGTAAGACGTGAGTTAATTGTAATGGTGTCACTGAACAGGTTTCACTAAACAAATATTAGTATTTTGGCCATAACTTGATATGTAGATATCCAAATGGGGTGATTTTAATGTTATATTAAACTAAATACATATTTCTACAATATTTGTGAAGGAATATAA
Source organism: Erythroxylum incrassatum (assembly GCA_026546855.1). NCBI lineage: Eukaryota > Viridiplantae > Streptophyta > Magnoliopsida > Malpighiales > Erythroxylaceae > Erythroxylum > Erythroxylum incrassatum. The sequence goes on from JANVCL010000004.1 coordinate 8,020,400, forward strand.
TTTTATTTCTGGCTCTAAAGGTTTTTAGTTTGTCTTGAAGTTGAGTTTTGGATTCTGCCACTGTTTCAGAACATTCTGTATAATTTGGGTATAACTCTAGGAATAATGAACCAAACTGTATGAACTTTAGTTCATTAGAAACTTAAGACATAGGGGAACATTTGTTCAGAAGAACATATTACCTAGAAACCTCAATTTTTATGGAATAATGGCCATATAAAACTGACCCGAAACCTATCCTGGGAAAATCTAGAAAAACTAATGAAGGAATTGGATAAGGACTTTTGGATAACCCATCCCACAATTGTGGGAAGCTATACACAATCATGGAAATGGAATGGTAGCAAAGAAAATTTTCTTTTGTGTGATTTTTGAACCAATTAAGGATAAGGTACTTAACTATGATGCATTTGGACTTGATTAAGGTTTAAAATGAACATAATTTAATGTTGGAAAAGTTGCTAAATGTTTGATAAGTTTTGATTGATAATTGATGTTATACTTTAAGGAAAAGAATGTTGGATAACAATGCATCTATGTTTAGAATGAATGAGTGTTAAAGGAATAAAGAAATTCATATGAATGCAAATGTATTCCAAAGGATATTAATAATGCATTAAGAATGAATGAATGAGAATTGTGAATTATGTGAAATATTTGTAATGCTAGAAAAGAGTTAGTAAATGTATGGTTAATGAATGGAGCATGATCAAGTCTACTTAAGGTATTGACCTAAATGCAAACAAGACATATCTAAGTGACAATATGTGAATGATTATGAATTATGATTAAGGAAACATACTCGGGATAGTCACTGGGCATGTATTGAACATGGCATATATAAGTATGTGCATAAGTGAATATGTATTTGATTGATCAACTTTGTAATGTGAATTCTGTGTGTTTTTTATGATGTATATACGCTCAAATCGAACGCAATCATCAAAACATTGTCGGTCCATCCAAGCAATAGCATATATAACGTATACTGGAATGTACTGTGAGTAACCTATATGTTCTCACTAGGATTGATTTATTTCTGTTTAACTTCCAATTATTGAACTGTTAATGATTTGATTGTAATTGTGATATTACTAATTCCAAAAAATTGATTGTTTAAGGAGTTCGGGAGTGTTTGTGATTTGAATGTGAATAAAGAAATTGAATGCTCAACTATTTGTTAAATGCCAGACTTAGATCCGATGAACTGTTAAAATTGAATGTGCTCATTGACTAAAAGTGACTGATGATATATTATGTGAACTTTTATACTCCATTACATGATGCATGTTCACATAAAGGAGTTGTGACCGAAGTAGCTAACATGAAAAGAGTTTTAAGCTTTGTTATGTGCATCAAAGCCTCAGGCTCAATGTTTAATGAGCTTGGTATCCACGACGGATACGGGACAGTATTGAAATGATCCTAGTATCCACAACAGATATGGAACAGTGAAATAGGCGCTCAGTCACAACAAAATAAAAACATAAGTGAGTTTCATATGCATCTGCATTTGTATATTATGATTCTGAATTATATGATTAAGAATCTATTTCTGAAATTGTGATGATAAAGTGATATGCTACATTTGAGTAATTGATGTTAATGTGGTTGATTGGGATATATATAAGATCTAAAAGAGTATATGAAATGTGTGACATTCATTACATCTTATTGAGATGAGGAATGTTGTGAGTTTGGTTACATGTGACAAATTTGTGTATTTAATGTAAGTGACTCTATCAATGATGGTTAGCTCACTGAGTTCTCAAAACACACCAAAATTGCATCGTTGTCTTTCAGGTTCATAAATGACCTAGCTAATCTAGTTGAAGTAGCCATTGCATTGGGACACGAGCTAGTGGTCGGGATCAATTTGCACTTGTATATTTATTCAGTGATTTTAGTATTTGAATTGTATTTCGTAGCTACTATACAATATACTTGTAAATTCTGTAATGTAATGACATTCATGACTGGATATGTTTTGTTGATGAAATGGTTTTAAATTGATTATTGATGTACTTATGATGTGTTTACACTTGAAATGGGCCAAAATGATTACTGGTCTGCTTAAGATGTGTTGTTGCTTGAGACAACAATTTTATAAAGGGTTGATGTAATTGTCCTAACATGTCGCTTTCCCAAGGCATGTACTCAAATGTTCTAGGGATGTACGGGTATGTGCTCTGTGGAAGTGGGATGTTACATCATCTTTCTCTTATTGGTACACAATTAAGAAATTTTGGATACCTTGGAACTTGTTTGATTATGTTTAGCATATTTATATTTAATTTTACCTTTCAAAAAGTCTATAATATTTCCTTATCTTTTCCCTCTTATTCGATTTCACCAACTTGCTAAGAAAAGGTAGAGGGTTAGTCTTAATCATATTGGTACATTCAAAATTTACCTTTGAGCTAGATGAGGGAATTTCTTCTTCTCTTAAGTTCTCTTCAATCTCGTCTTCATTGGCCATCCTTTGTAGGTTCCTCTTGATATCCTCAAGCTCCCTACCACCCCTTAAAGTCACTATATAATAGTCTTTGGATTTACTTCGGGTTAAGATGGCAACTTTCATTCACTTTGTGATTCTAACGATTGATAGCTATTGCCATTTGACCAATTTGGTTCTCCAAATTATGACTGCTAGACTTATGTCTTAAAATTGAGATATTGTCTCTTGTTGAAATTGTTTTACATCTTGTTGGAATTGCAGAGTGTTAGTGGTAAGAAACTTAACTATATCTTCTACAAATATACCTAAGTTGGAAGAAGAGCCTTATGGCCTAAGTTGAAATTGTTGCGCTTTTTGTAGCCTACATAGGTCATAATTCTACTCCCTATTCCCTCCATAACTCATGTTTGTGTGATCACTCCAACTTGGGGTATAAGTTTGAGAATATATGTTGTATTGATTGGAGAAATTCCCCCTATAGCATTGACATACTCCATGTTTGCCTCTTATAGAGTTAGACACCCATTTATCAGATGGTTCACATTTACACATACACTACAAGCTTTCACATGTACTTTTCCTATGGTAATTTGTCTAACAAAATATGTAAGTTCATCTAAATGATCTTTTATGGATGAATTTTTTTTACCTTATTTACCCTATGAACATCACTGCAATTGCCAATTTGTTGAATGTTCGTCTTCATATGCTCAATTAAAGTTTTGGCCTCTACGAGAGTCGTTTTACATAATGCTCCTCCTTTTGTTTTATCTACCAAGCTCCTATCTATAGGCAATAATCCTTCATAGAAGTATTGAATGAGGAGTTGTTCTGTGATATTGTGATGAGGGCAGTTGACCCACAACTTCTTAAAGTCCTCCCAATATTTGTAAAGGGATTCTCCAGGATGTTGCTTTATCCCATAATTCTCTTTTCTTATAATGGTTATCTTTATCTTCTATTTGAATGTTTTATCTTATAAAACTTCAGGTGCTAATGAAACTATTTTAGTGAAATTGCTTCTCTAAAAATAGCCTCTTCATTTTGAACCTAGAAATTACTTCTCTAAAAATAGCCTCTTATTTTGAACCATATGCTTACACTCCCAATAGGAAAATCAAAACGTTAGCCTTTTACTTCATTCCTAGGTGAAAATGGAAAGGCTCTAAACATAAGCTACTTGTCCGTCACCCCTGGAGGCTTTATATTAAAACAAACCACATCCATCTCCTTAAGATGTTTATGAGCATTCTTACCTACAATGTAACATCTCACCCTCAACTAGAAGGGTAGAATAGTAATTTGGCATAGGATGAGAGTGATTGGGATTAATTAGGACTGTTCATGCTTCCTAGTATTGATAAACAGTGACATTT
>JANVCL010000004.1:8032310-8053385 GCA_026546855.1 Erythroxylum incrassatum
TAGAACCAAAGTGGTTGTTTGATTAAGGTGACAAGAGTTATGATCAACCATAAGAATGTGTTAGTGGAATTGAGATCGATGTACAACTTTGATTGACCTTAAGTATCACCATTATTATCGAAGTGATAACATTAAATACCATGTGGCATTATATGACAAAAAGAGTCATCCGCCTCTTTATTTGGATGAATAGGACCAAAGAGGTCGAAGGTCAGAATTGATTGGAGATGTTACTGATAAGTGAAATTGGTATGTATTATGATTAAGTGATTTTTAAAAAAATGATGAATGAATTTGGTGTATCAACACCCAAGATATGGAATACAGTGAGATAGACATAAGAGTTAAGTGTACTGACACTATAAAGATGTGAACTATCAAGCAAAGGATGCAATGTTTCTGAGAATGTCACGTTCACAAGGAGAAAGTGAATGATTAAATAAGTGACTGAAAGACCGAGTAAGTCTGTTAACTATGGTCATTTGGAAGAAATTATTCGAGTGAATAAGTTACTCGAAAGACAGAGGAAAACATAACATAGCTTTACCTCCATATGTTTGATCACTCAAGTAAGAATTTTGAGAACAAAATTCTTTAAGGGGTGAGAATTGTTGGGCCCCGAACTTTTCTTGGAAGTTAGAACTATCAATTGAGAAATTGTTGGTAACTATTCATGCGTAGAGAAAAGGAGAATTCTTGAATTTGAAATGAAACAGAAAAGATAGTTTAGATACAAGATGGGTGATATATGAAAGGTTGGTAGTTAAAAGCTAGAAAATGTAATTGAAACATGTTCATTGAGTACGCTTCGGTGTTTTAGCCATAACTTTTACTCTAGTTTTCCAAATGAGATGATTCTTAATTTAGATTAAACTAGAGAAATAGGGTTACAAATTGTTTAATGAAACCGAGTTTTAATTCAGTCTTTAAGAATTTCAATTTCGGGATGGAAGATAAGGACAGAATATCGTTTTAGCATAAGAACAGTTCAAAAATATTTAGGGCATAGCTTTCAGACTACTGAACAAAATTGAATGATTTTGGTGTCATTAGAAACTTAAGACAATGAGGAACAATTTTCTAGAAGGAAGTGCTAGCAAGTTCCTTCAATTACATGATTAGAAAAAGGTCTTAATTTTTGGAAGGAGTTAAGCATGACTTAAATAAATTTTGAGGTCTTGATAGATTAATTATTTTATTTTATGGAGTTAATTAGCATGCTAATGTGAGTAAAATTATATGACATAGGTTAATTGAATTATAGTGTTAAGGTGGTAAGATTGTGTGAGGGGCAAAATTGACAAGTCACTTAAGCATTTAAGTTACAAGGAATATAAGGAAGGGTAGAAGGGTCTTTTTACAATCATTAATAGCAAAATTGAAATAAGAAATGTAGGCTTGCTTTTAAGGAAGAAGCAAGAACGAATTAGAGAAGAAATAAAAAGAAGACAGAAGAAAGAAGAGAGTTCGGTAGAGAAGAGGAGAAAAGAAAAAGAAAAGCTAGGGTTTCATCATTTCTTGGTTTTCAAGAGGGATTTTCAAGTTATTCAAGAAGGGGAAAAGGAAGAGGAGGATTAAAGCTCTCATTCAAGCCAAGAAACTCTTTATTTGGTAAAGATTCAAGGTAAGTTTGATATTAATATTTTGGATTTTTAAAAGGGTTTTGGTTCATATAGCTTAAAAAATGTATGGGTTTAAGAATTCTAGGATCAATTTTAGTGAATATGTCTTATGGGTTTCTCAATTGGAATGCCTATTGATCTGGGGATTTTTGTCAATGTTGAAGAAAATCAAGAGAGAGGCAAGAGAAGAAAGAGTATAGGCTTTTTAAGCAAGGTTTTCATGCAAGGAAATTAAGGTGGGTACATGTTTATAATAGAGTAAATAAGCCACTTTTGTTTTCTTTAAATCAAGGAAATTTAATGATTTAAATTGCATCATAAGTGTTGCATTAATTGTGTCTCGAATGAATTGAGAAATTGCTATATATTTGACATGTGAATTGTGTGATGATTTATGAAAATTATTTCTTTTGAAAAGATCACATGTTTATGAAATCATGTTTTCCGAAATGGTTTTCGAAATATATCAAGTATATGAAATCAATTTTTCGAAAAGTGTCATTTTGGGCAACAAGTTTTGAAATACATGTTATGTGGGTTTTGGTAGTCCATCCAAGAATTGTCACATGCACATTGACCAAGTTAAGGCTTCTCCCGCCTGCCCGCTAGTGATATGGAGCTCCTTTATAGACTCCCTGAACTTTACGACTACACAAGACCATTATGTGGAATTGTGTAGTTTTCATGCTTATAGATCTACCCAAACCATTTTAATGTGCTTATGTGCTTATAATATATGAACAAGTTTGATGCATTCATGTTATGTGATTTGTAAATTTGACTACATTGTGAGAATTTGAGAAACAAGTTTTTTATGGATTTCAACAAGAATTTTCTATGACAATGAACTTTTTGAATGGTTTTGCTTATTTTTCCATTATAAGCTGCTACCCACAAGCTTTCAAGCTCAACCCCACTCTCCTTCCCGTCTTTAGGTAATGAGCAAGAGATCGAGTGAAAGAAAGTCAAGACATCAATCTGAATTTGCATGTATTGTTTATTTTTGAGTAATTTATGTAAAACAAAGCTGTAATTGCATTTTAAGCAATTATCATTCAAGTATCTTATGTAATTTGGGGATTTTGCGAAATAATGTATTGTGGCATGAGATGCCAATAAAGCTTGTAAACATTTATCTGATGATGTTAATGTAATATGAATTGTGTATGGATGATTTTATGTTGAAATTAGGTATGTTTGAAGTCATTAACTTAAGATGATGAATCTTAAGCATGAACTATTTATATATATATAAGTAAGATACTATGGAAAAGAAAGATAGGAATGTTATGAATCATGAGATGTTATTGAGTATGAAGAGTCAAATGAATTAAGGTTGAGAGTTTGATGAATTCCAATTGGTAGTTGAATTGTTATGAATGATGTTGTAATAGAGGAAGTGAAGGTGGGATAAATTTCAAGTGTTTCATGAGGGTAAAATGTGTGTTCTGACTTCTAGGAGAAAACTGAAGGGGTGCTTGTTTGGGGGTAATGGGAAAAAAGGTATGGGTATGGAATGAAAACTCATGTTTGGAATCAACAGAGGTAACACTTTGATTCCCCCATTTTCAGCAATACTTCATTCCTCTAGATTACCAAAGGAATGAGATTCATTGTTGGCTATAATCCATTCCCATTCCTTAGTTTATTCATTTCTATTCTCATTCTCATTACCCTCTGTAAACCAAGCGCCCCCTGAATTAATTTAGGTAGAATTAGACAAAGTTGTCTTCATGGAAGTTGTAGCTTGTCTTTCTAGCTTTCCAACAATATAAAGTTTGTAATTTTTGGATACTGGAGTGCAAAGATATAATTGTTACAAGATGTGTAGCTGCATAGAATGTATGCATAGGACAACTATGGTATATTGATGAGAATGTGTGGTTTTGATGAATCAAATAGGTTGAGAATTAAGAGTTTTATGAGATAATTTTGGTGATTGAATTGTTATGAAGTGATTTTACATTAGAAGAGTTAAATTTGGGAGATTATGAGTGAAAATGATGTTTGATTAGATATTGGAAGCATTGGAGAGGCTTCAAAGGGGTTTGGGGAACCGCTATGTCTATTAGATAGACATTAGGTCCGTTAAACGGACCTTCTCTGGTCAAAAATGACCCCCAGCCTTACCAATAAATCAGGATTTTGACCCCTTCTAGAGGTAGAATCTCACCTTGTGGTTTTCATGAAAGTTGTAGATCTCAAAATCCTCTTTCAAATAGTATAAAACTACATCAATATGACATCTGTGGTGAAAGTTATGGCAATTGCGCCAAGATAGGTACAAAATGATTGAAGGTATAAACATATTCGATTCTTTCGCCCATAACTCCCTCATTTGACCTCCAAATGAAGTGATTCTTGAAGCAATAGATTTCTAAGACATTTTGATATCTCTCCATGAAAAGTGGTATCTTTTAGAGTTGATTTCAAAAATTTTGATGGAAAGAAAATGAGGGATCGGCTGGGAGAACATACTTGGGGTATGAATACCCCTGTAGCTTTTTAAGCATATCTTCATCTATAGAGCTTCGCTTAAGATAGTTCTTGTTTCAAAACAAACTAGAGACTTAGAGTTAAAATTTCTTTCAAGAATTCAATTGAAATTCTAGTTTGAAGATTTCCAAATTCTATTCACAAATAGGATAAATGAGCTCGAGTATGGTGATTGATTTGGGTGGGCTCGCCATTAAACAAATTGTGAGGAAATTTTTGGGATGTTATGAGAATGAAGATGAACGGATGATGGCTAATGAGGATTAGATAGAATAACCCTACAAGGAAACTCACTTATGCTTTATGAGGGTTAAATGAATTAACCCTGTAGGGTAAGACGTACACGTTTCAGGTTTCCAAAGACTGTTGGAAATCCGGAAATAAGGAGTAACGAAGAAGATCACATTTTATGATTCAGTAAGAGTTGGGTTCCGAAAATGGGACCCAACATATTTGGTATCAAAGCAAGCGTTAGACTCTGGAAATAAGCGGGATTCAACACTTCTATTCGAAAAGAACCTAATTAAAGTTAAAGACCACACTTTAGCACCTACATTGAGGAGTTCAATCAGTGGAGTGATAGTACTTTCAATTACTACATTTGAAAGTGCTTGAGGGAAACTTTTTTATGCTAAGTAAGTAGCTTCTTCTTCTAAACCCCAGAAAGGTGAAAAGCTTCAACTCCTTCCTTATCTCTTGTAACTATTTTGAGGTTGTTCAGATTGTTAAGAACTTAGGGCTTACTGAGGAGAGTATCTCTTGAGAGCACAGGGAATTCTTCCATGACACTAGAAGACTCCCCAATCTTTATAGTGGAGACATCGGCCTTTAGGAGGCCTTCCATCTGGGTAGAAACCCTAGTAAGGAGGGGTTCTATGAAGTTGTTGAGTGGACCAAAGTGGCAATAAATAAGAGAGGCGAGAAAGGAAAAAAGAAAAAAGTAGGGTAAAAAAGAAATTGTAACTAGAGAGAAGGCAGAGGATAAAAAGCTAGAGAGAAGACACCAAATAAGGACATTATCGTTTTGGAATTTAGTTGTGTCAGTTGACAATATTGCTATTTCTATTGAAGTGTTGTCCTAGTAACAATATTAACACAATTAAGTTTTTAATTTTATTTTTTTCAAAATGATAAAAAAAATAAGAGGAAGATAAAAAACGATAAACAACTAATAAAAAAAGAAGTAAATGTTAAAATATTACAATTATATCCTTACGGCTTTCTATGTAATAAAATTAAATTTATTTAAATGGAACATATTTTGCTATAATTGGTCACGGACGGTTGATTATGTAGTTGTTACCTTCTAGGAATTCATGCTAGTTTTCTAGCACTCGCTCATTTCTTCTTCAAAATGACAACATTCAGTTTTATCCCTGATAAAAGTTTCACGACCCTTACCTCCAGGACACCAAGCATAGGTAGGTTCTGGGACGGAGCTACAATCTCCAACAAATTTCATGCAAAAAAATTATTATTTTAAATTTTGCCTTCACAAAAAAATAAAATTTTAGTTCCATTAAAATTTTGCCCTTATTAAAAATAAAATTTTACTTCTATTAAAATTTTTCCCCTACTCAAAAAATTTCTAAACCCACCCTTAAGTAGGTTGACCCATAATAAAGGCGGCCTAAAGAATGCGCCAATTTATGGGAAACCATGAACAATTGTGGGATTCTTTGCCAAAAGAGGTTACTTGACCTTGGATACATCCAATCCCAATTCCCAAACAACCCCGCGTTTTGTTGTTTTCAATTTAACATCGTCGCCAAGGAAAACAAGGAAACCCATGATGTTACATCAAGGTTCCCGTACTTGCATTATCTGTTGGTCGTTTGCTTTCTTACTAGAAGGTTATTGATAAGTCATTTTTATCTTATATTCCCCACACAATTTGCCAAAACACGACTTATAGATTGAATGTCTAACCCAACTTGGCTGTCTGTTTTTTCTACTTGTGTTCCTTTTGGATTGCAAGTTAGTACTTGAATAATTGGTGTAAAGTGAGAGACAACGATATAGTAGTGGATTGTTATGTCAAGTGCTTTAGAACTTCTGTTTTGTAGCACGACATCTATGTTGTACGGACGCACCGCGGTCTGATTTATGGAGATCTGGTAGTGAATCGTTATGTCTAGTTATGCTTTCGAAATTAGAACTTCTATTTTGTAATACTGCAAATATGTTGTACGGATGCTCCACGGTCTGAACAAATTGAGAAAAATACAAATCATTTGTCAAGCCTTGTTAACTCTAAAGTCAATAGTTAAACATAGAGAATAACTAGTTCGACACTATATGCTTTGTAACAATTCTTAGTAAAAACGTTAAATAAAATTCAAAATGATAGGTAAATATTATGTAATTAGCGTTACTTTTACCAATTTAATCACATTATATGGTTATTTGTATTCTTATTGTGCTAATTAATTATCAATCATTAAAAAGATTTTATGTAAGATTAATTAATATCATAATTTATAAGTTTTTGAAGTGATTCAATAATAAATTTTGATAAGTTTCAATACCAAATTTTAAGTTGGTACATATTAGTTTTTTTTCAATATTTTATATCTTTAAATTTTGATATATTTCCTTATCTCTAAGTGAATATTAAAAAAAGAAAAAATTATTTTATATTGAAAATTTTTTTATTTGTATATTTAAACTATTAAATATATATTTTAAAATTGTGTGTGTGTATCAAATTTTAAGTTGGTACATATTAGTTTTTTTCAATATTTTATATCTTTAAATTTTGATATATTTCCTTATCTCTAAGTGAATATTATATATATATATATATATATATGACTACCAAAAAATGAACACAAACTTTATTTTATATTGAAAAAATTTTAAATTGTATATTTAAACTATGAAATACATATTTTAAAATTGTGTTTGTGTGAGTGTGTGTGTGTGTGTGAGTGTGTGTTTGTGTTTGTGTTGCATTTCCATTTTCTAAATCTATTTACTTAAAAATAATTGATAATATTATGTGTAACTACATTTATTTCAAATTAATATATAAACTAAGTCATAGATAATTATTGGATATTAACAATAAATATGGTATGTATTGATTTTGTAAATATTTTAAATATAGAAAAATGAAATATAGACAAATATTTTTAAAAATTGAATATGTTTAGTTTTTTTTAATGTGAAATGAATTCATTGATGAGCTCTCAAGGACAACAATAGAGTACTAGTACAAGGTTGTGCTATACTTAAAGTATTTGATACAATATATTTACAACGTACAATTTGTATGGACTGCTATAAATCAATCAAAAGGCAAAGTTATAGCAAATTCCATCTTTTTGTAAGTGAGAGATTCATGCCTTCAGGAGCTTATTGAGCAACTACGATCTGTCTAATCAAGCAGTAAATTATGTGAGCTAGAGCAAGTTTATCAATTTTACGGTTGTTGAACAATCTTTGGTTCCTTTCCATCCATATTTAATACACTGAACAATTTAGACTTAGCTTAGGCAATGTTAATTTCTCCCCAATTTTTTAATTGATTTTCATCCCACAATAATATAAGATCCCAGGCTATAATTGAACAGTAGAGATTAATGATTTGTTGCATTTTAGCCCAAATAGTAGTTGTGTAATTACATTTAAAGAAAAGATGGTTTTCAGTTTCAGGTTTAAGACAACATAGTATATAAATCTAGTCACAGGATACCTTTAATATGTCCTTAGTTTTTAGTCTCCCTCTAGCAACTAACCAAGTGATAAATGAGACTTTGGGCATTAAGGAGCCTTTATGAACAATGTTGTACCAAGGAATGATAGGAATGCAAGGTCTTGAGGGCTTTTAGACAAGAGGAGTTGGAGAACTATCAATTTCTATTAATGGACGATATTGATTTGTCAATCACTATGGAGTTAGGCACGTAGTTAGGAAGGTGACCCTGTAATCTTTCAATACCCCTATCAATAACTAGCCATGAGTTTTGATTGATAACCTTCTTGGCTAAAGCATGGATTGGGATTCTAGGTGGGAGTATATAGATTTCTTCTCTCAAGAATAATGGGCCTTAGGTTGGGCCAATTGTTAAACTAGAACCAAGTGCCTTCACCATTGCCAACTTGAATTCTAATGATGTGACATACAATGTCTTTTTATGAGTATTTGTATGAAAGGCCATGAATGTTCTTTCTTTTCACTTGTTTGCCATAAGTTGAATTCCTTCAAGTAATACTCATTCATCCATTTGCTCCAAAGAGCCTCCTTTTTATTAAATAGCTCTAGATCCTCTTAGCCATTTGGATATTTTGAATCATATGTATAGAGACAAAATCTACTCCACCTTCCCGTTTTCTCCAGCATAATTGATCCCATTTGATTTTACCTTCTTTGGAATTATCAACCTTACCATACCAGAGAAAGTTCCTGATGCATTTCTTTAGTTCCAAGTTGATTCTCTTGGGTGGAAAGAGGTGAGTGCTCTAAGGAGTGTGCAGATTGTTGAGTATCGAAATAATGAGCTATCCTTTTTTAACTTGTGAGAGAGCTCTATTCTATCATGCATTTATCTTCCTCTTAAATTTCTCTAAAATTTGAAGACAGTCTTTAAATTCAGCTGAGATGAGAGGTCTAGGGAGGTCTAAAAGTACACAGCCTTATCCTTAGCTTATAGAGAGATTATTTATCCATTCTTCCTCCGAATAATCTATAATAAGAAAATAAATAAGTAAAATAAACAAGCAATTGAAAAAATACAGAATAAATAAATAATGACTAAAGAAGTAAGTGCTACAAACAAAATTATTTGGGCTAAATAAAAGACATAAGAATCAAAGGAAAATATTCAAAGGCCTATGAAAAGAGAAGGACCTCTCTATGACAAGAGATAGACCTCCCTATGTATAGTCTTCTACCTATATCCTAGTTTACCAAAGTATCCTATTAAGGGTCAAGTCCTTGGTAAGCTCTAGTAGGGTCATATTTTTCTTAGTCACCTCTCCTTGATTCTTCTTGAGTCTTCCTCTTCTTCTCTTATAATTCTTAAGTATAATCTTCTGGCAATTTCTCATTGGGACATCAGGATCTCTCCTTTTAAAATATTCAAACCGCCTAATCCTTGTTTCCCTCAATTCACTATTAATGCTAGTCACGTCCAAATTGTCTCTTATGACTACATTTCTATCCTAATCTCTTCTTGTAAAGTTGCACATTTAACAACCTATCCACATCTCCGCCATCATTAACTTATAACTATGTACTTTTTTGATGGGCCAATACTCTACTCATAAAGTATGACCAACTTAATTGCTAAATAGTATAATTTATCTTTTAGCTTGAGTGACATCTTCTTGTCACATGTCCTTCCATTTAAGTCATCATGATTTGATACAGTGAACTTTGTTGTCATCTATCTTGTTAATTATCATTGCTTTGGATTAAGGATATAAGGTACTTAAAACAATCTCTCTGTGATATACCTTCTATACTAATCATGATCTCCATATCAGATACAACTCTGCAACCCAAAAAGTTACACTTTAAGTACTCAGTCTTGGTCTTGCTCAATTTAAAACCCTTTGACTCTAGCATATTTGTCTAAAGTTCTAGCTTAATATTAACACTCTCTTTTATTTCATCCACTAAAACAATTTCATCAGCAAACTTCATTTACCAAGGCACATCTCCTTGGATATTCTAGGTAAGCTTATACATATATAACTATTGTAAATAAAAAGGAGCTCAACGAGGATCCTTGGTGTAGTTTGATATTAATTAAAAGAATCTATACTTCTAGTCCTATCACCTTTACTCTACTTTTATTACCTTCATACATATCCTTAATAACATATTTATAGACAACATGAACTCCATTAGCTTCTAAAAACCTTCACATGACTTCTTTAGATACAAGTCATAAGCTTTCTCTAAATTAATGAAACCATGCTCTGGTACCTTTTTCTACTCCATACAATATTCCATAAATTTTCTAAAGAGATGTATAGATTTTTTCATAGACCTCGATAGTATAAAACCAAATTGGTTCTTTAAGATATATGCACTCTTTCTCACTCTTCAAAAACTTCATAGCATGATTGAATAGTTTAATATCTTCATAGTTGTTACAACTTTGGATGTCCCATTTGTTCTCATAGAGGATTAGTGTGCTAAGTTTTCACTCATCTAATATTTTGCTTAGCTTGAAAATCATATTAAAAAGCTTGGCTAACTAAGTAAGATCCTCTTCTTTTAAGCTCTTCTACCCCTCTGTATGCAATTCATTGGGTCCTACTACATTTTCATTCTTCATCTTTCTCAAAGCTCCTTTAATTTCTTCTCTCGTGATAGACAAGCAATAAGTGAAGATATGGTATTGTTCAAAAGTGATAAGATCATCTAAGGAAATGTTGTTACCTTTGCCTTTATTAAAAGCCTATAAAAATATTTCTGTCATCTTCTCTAGATAATAGATATCTTTCTCATCCGCAAGCACCTATCCTATTTTATCTTTTATATAACAAACTTGATCCAAGTCTCTTGTTTTTCGTTCTCAAACTCTTGCCAACTTAAAAATATCTTTTTTTCCATTCTTAGTTTCCAATCCTTAGTTAAAGACTATACAATTAAAATAGTTAAGATATATATATATATATATCCAAGTCTCTTGCCAACTTAAAAATATCTTTTTTTTTCATTCTTAGTTTCCAATCCTTAGTTAAAGACCATACAATTAAAATAGTTAATATATATAATATATAGCTGGAATTATTTTCAGTAATATATGTATCCTAGTAGAAATAGATCTATGTATAGTTATGCATCGATTTTATAAACTCTTTAAAGTTGCACTTTGACTTATACATGCATTTATTATACATTTTAACCTTATTTTATAAATATATTTGTATATTTTTAAAAATACTATAAATTTTTATAATATCTTTATTTTATAAATTCATTATTCAAAGTAACTTATAAAGTGATAGTGTATATAAATTTCAAAATCATTAGATCACATTAAAGAGTTAAATTTTTATCATATATATAAATTTATTTAATTCACATCTAATACATATCTATATATGTATTACTTATATATATTTCTTTATTTATATATTTAAAATTATTAATATTTGATATTCTAGAATTATAATTAACATGCACAATTTAACTAATTCAAGGATGCTAATATTGGAAGATTTATTTATTGATGAAATAAGATTATAAATTAAAAGTATTCAATTTTCTGATATTTTTAATTTATTTTTCAAAAATTTTAATTTAATAATTAATCTTTCAAAACTCATACAACTCTTTAATTAGCTGTTTCTTATGTGACTAACATATAGATACTCATGTGATATTTGATGGATATGCCGCATCAATCCAAATTTAAAGAAGATAACATATTGACTTGAATTCTATAAGTTTTAAAAAATTAATTATTATATTAAAAATATTAAAAAATTTGATACTAAATTTAAAATATCTTAAAATATTAATTACTTTAAACTTGTCATATGAAAAGCTACTACAAATCAGAAATCACCTACATGGCTAAGTCATTTCCCAACAAGCTTTACTGGTTGAGGGGATATGACATTGGATGACATCCACATTGCCAATAGTAAAAGAAACCTGCTTTTCATGATAAAGGTACTCGTATGTCTTATTAAGCACATTTTTCCCCTCACTTCACTGTGCTCAGAAGATTGTCTCCATTATACTGCTGATTGCAAGAAAGAAATGCTCAACCAGTCATTTTGCAGGAAGCATTTGTCCTTGTTCCTGCTTTTGTCCTAGTGTTGTCCCTAGCTAGCTGTCAGTGTAGCAAGGCTTACATCAGATAAAAGTATGAGCTCCTTTGAGAATAGTTGGTTTTGTGATCATATTAGTAATAAAGTATATTCGATACAATTGAAATGAGCTCAGCCGAAATTCAATGTGTGTTAGTTGTAGGTTGGTTAAAGAGTGCAATTCTACTACTGCCATAAAATGCATTAGATTCATTAAAATTCAAATTTTACCTGTGCTTGGGCGACCTTAAATGCATTCGGCTGAAACTAATGTATTGCTAAACTAAAATTGGTTCAAGGGCTTTGAGTACACCAAGTTCATGTACACATTCGATATGAGAATGTGTGGATGTCAACTATAGATAAAATTGCTGCACATGTTGTTGAAGTACAAAAGTGTAATGATGAAACTACGGTTTTTCACTCCATTGATGACGCATCACCGATATGTACGGATAGTGCATCCAACCACGTATAGTATTAATGGAGGACATCATAATTTCATAGTTGGCACGCCATGTGCTCCATGATCCAGTCATTTGGAACAAGCCACTGTGAAGTTTACCTTTTCCCTGACTTGTCAAAGGCATCCTTTTTCCGGGTATAGGAAACTACTAATACATACTGCACTACTGACTACTGCCTTGTGATCACGATATTGTCGAAAGAAAGAAATTAAAGGAGAGAAGAGATATAATCATAGATGAGCAGAGCTTCTGCACAGAGTCTTTTGATTAGTTAAATTGAGAAAGAAATGGAAAAGAAAAGCAAAGAAAAGAAAGATCATATAAACAGATGCGGCGAGCACCAGCCAAATCTTGTCAAATCATGCAATGTATATGTGCTACTGCTGAAGATTACGATCATGACGCTGTCGCTGCTTGATCTTTATTTGGATAAGGATATTTGCTGACATGCAGACCTATGGATCAAGCATATTAAACCTATTCGATGGTCCAGATAATTTCTTGCTTTTTTTGTTTTATCTCCTATCTTTTTATGCTTAAAGACCGTTTTAGACACAATAACTCATTTTGGCTGAGTCCTAAACAATAAAATATCTTTACGTGCGACGGAAAAGGAAAAAAAATAATCTGTTGAATAGAGGCCACTGCTTCAGTTTTTTTCTGGTGCTACGAAGAATAACTTTTACATAGTGACAATGATATCATGGTACCTACAACTTGAAGAATATCTGTTACATTTATGTAAATGGTGCGCTTTCGTTGATTCGCGGAGGAATGAAGTAGTTTCGTATTCTGATTTGGATAGTAAGGAACAGATCCTGTAAAGAAAAATGGTTGATTTGTTTAGCCCTTTTCTTAACATGTTGTTATATGCTGCTACATGTGATGTAGAACCAGATACTGATAGCCTCTATTCTCTCTACAATGCTCATAATGAATCTTTGTAAAGGAAAAGTGAACCAAATGGGAGGTACTAACTAATTAAATTTTTAATTACTATTTAAATCCTTTTTATCCGTAAAGAAACTAAAGGCTTTACGGACAACTTATCAAAAATTAAAAACATAGTGTATATTCTGCTGTAAAGAAAGGCATACAATAAAAGAAACAGACAGGATGACTTGACATCGCTACAAGATTAATTAATTAGAAACTAAGCAAAAATGTGACGTTTGTATTATGCTATGTGTGTATATATGGGCACGTAGGGTACTTGCTCTAAAAGGTTGAATCCCTAACTCTAAGGGCCCCCAGTTGCAAGCTTGATTATTGCTGGAGAATTGAATCACGGTATGATTTTGGTCAGCTTCCTAATAGAGCGGTCCACTACTTCCCGTTATTGGAAATCGAACCTAGGACCTTGCTCCAATTGACCTTGCTAGATAGCCAACCAAGCTACCCGTGTAGGGTACTATTACTATGTACATTTATATATGCACGAGTAAGCATTTTTGGCTCGATTTTCATTTGACATGACTAAACGGTGGTAAGAAAAAAAGTTGTACCAACCTGATATTCGTAAATAAAGAAATGACATAGTACATCATAATTTTCCCCAGAAAAGCTATGAGCTGCCACATTAGAAGTGGAATATGTACTCACCCCACCGAGTTGTCTACAGTCTTCCTGTCATAATAATAGATGAACCATCCACGTAGCTGCTCGTGTTATATATAGAACCATTGATTTCAACATCAATCTAATAACAACTGTTTTCACCCCTTCGCTTAGTACTTGATAAGTGAAAATATGGATGGAAAGAAACTGGAGTACAAAGGTGAGGAGGCACTAAAGGAGATTGAAAATATTACTAAGAAAGCTGATGAAGTACAACAAAACTTGTTGAAACAGATCCTGGAGCAGAATGGAGAAACTGAGTACTTGAGTAAGTACTTGAAGGGATTGAAAAACATTGCAGAGTTTAAGCGTACTGTCCCTGTCACTACTTACAAGGATGTATACCCTTATATCCAAAGGATTGCTAATGGAGAAGACTCTTCTCTTATCACCGGTCGTCCCATAACCGAGATGTTATGCAGGTCTGTATCTCTAACTCAAATCTAAAAGCACACAGACACCACCTGGGATTTTAAATTGGGAGCTAATTACTTGTATTTATGCATTTTCAGTTCTGGGACTTCTGCAGGAGAGCCAAAGCTGATGCCGTCTATAGCAGAAGACTTAGACCGGCGAACATTTTTCTACAATCTCATCACGCCTATCATTAACCAGTTAGTTACACCTTCAAAATCAATTATTGCATCTGCATGCTATTACATAATTACCAAGTTTATGTGATTGACATGAGGTCTTGTCGTTTTGACGTGTATACTTGCACCTACTGCATATACGACGTGTTTCTATAGTTGAAGGATAGTTTAAAACCCTGCTTGATCCTGTATCTCTTAGTGTTATTATGTTGGAAAATATGATTTCTTTCTTAATGTGTTCACCGGCCAACTTGAAAGTGTCAAGGGGTGGTTCGTGTTTCTAAGTTTGAGGAAACGGAAGGGACCTAATGCCATGCATGCATTAATATGGAAGTAGAGACAAACTTTTTCCTTTATTGTTTGGAGAAACATTTCCATACTTCTCTTACCTTGGTGTCACTAATTTTCATATTTTACTAAACTACTACTTCAACTGTGGAAGTCACCAAACCTAAACTTCATAGTAAATGAAAGGAATAGCAATGATTTGTCATCTTTCTTGGCAAGGGTGAGTGATTTGCTATTATATGATCAAGCTTTTAGATAAGAGTTTTTAGATCCTTTATACTGAACATATATATGTTGGTGCTGGTACGGATAAATGAGGAGTTGAC
Organism: Erythroxylum incrassatum; assembly: GCA_026546855.1. NCBI lineage: Eukaryota > Viridiplantae > Streptophyta > Magnoliopsida > Malpighiales > Erythroxylaceae > Erythroxylum > Erythroxylum incrassatum. Next base: position 8,047,496 of record JANVCL010000004.1, read on the forward strand.
GGTATTATATTCGAGTATAATTTATGATTTCAGGTATGTTCCTGGTCTCGATGAAGGCAAGGCCATGTTCCTGAACTTTGTGAAAGCAGAGATGTCTACACCTTGTGGCCTACCAGCAAGAACTGTGTTAACCAGTTACTACAAGAGCAAACACTTCAAGTGTCGAACTAGAGATTCATTTCATGACTTCACTAGCCCTGACCAAGCCATCTTGTGCAAAGACAGCAACCAGAGCATGCATTGCCAGTTGCTAGCTGGCTTAATCTACCGTCACGAAGTTCTAAGGTTAGGAGCGGTGTTCGCATCAGCTCTACTCCGAGCCATTTCATTCCTGGAACGCAACTGGGTTCACCTCTGCAATGACATTCGCAGAGGCGAACTGGATCCTTTGGTCACAGATCCCGAATGTCGTTTGTGTATGTCTAGGATATTATCATCACCAAACCCTGCTCTTGCAGACGAAATTGAGGAGATATGTAACAGCTCTTCATGGAAGGGTATTTTATGCCACCTTTGGCCTAGGGCTAAGTACATTGAAGCCGTGGTGACTGGTTCTATGGCACAATATATACCATCTCTTCAGTACTATAGTGAAGGCAAGCTGCCGCTGGTTTGCTGCATGTATGCTTCCTCCGAGTGTTACTTTGGTCTCAACTTGAACCCTCTGTGTGATCCTGCAGATGTGTCGTTTACCATCTTGCCTAATATGTGTTATTTTGAGTTTATACCTCTGGGAGAGAATGGAAGTTGGTTAATGTGTGTCGAAGAAGAAGAGGTGGCTAATGATAAGCTTGTTGATTTGGTGCATGTCAGACTCGGCTGTTACTATGAGTTGGTTGTCACTACCTTTGCTGGTAAATAAGCTTTACCTTTTCATCTGATAACACCCCGTTGTTCATTTTAGCAGTTGTTGATTAGTTAACAAATTGTTTTAAGTAAAAATTATTATGGTACTCTTACTAATTACTAACTATATAGATACCGAATTTCTGTGATCCATATGGGAATATGATTCTTCTTCTGAGTCTTGCCCTTGTCCATAAGAAATTGCCATGCTGAATCTTTTGGTTTATGTTTATCCAGGGCTGTATCGCTATCGCATAGGTGATGTCCTTCAAGTGACAGGATTTCACAATCAAGCTCCGAATTTCCGATTCATTTGCAGGAGAAATGTGGTCCTCAGCATTGACAATGACAAAACGAACGAGGAAGATCTACACAAGAGCATCACAACTGCGAAGAAGTTGCTGGAGCCCTACAATGCTCTACTAGTGGAATACACTAGTCATGCCGACACATCATCTCTGCCTGGCCACTACGTATTGTATTGGGAAATCGTTCAGCATGAATCAGACACAAAGGCTCCGACCCCACTAGACACTAAGGTCCTCCAAGAATGTTGCATTGCTGTGGAAGAAGAGCTTGACTATGTTTACAGGCGATGCCGTGCCTTTGACAAATGCATCGGACCACTGGAGATACGTGTAGTGGAGGCTGGTACGTTTGAGGCACTCATGGATTTGCTCATCAGCCAGGGAGGATCAATCAATCAGTATAAAACTCCAAGGTGCATCAAATCTAATACTGCGCTTAAGTTGCTTAATACCTGCGTCAAGGCCTCATTCTTTAGCCCTAGAGATCCTACTTGGATCCCTTGAAAGCGTCTTAAATCTCTGGACCTGTTTCTATTTCCATGGTTGATCTTAATTTGTAGGTCCTTATACTATTATTAGTTACTAATGGAGATAAAATTGTAACCATTATCAACAAAAGAAAAATGGTGTACCCTTTTCCATGTTTATGCAATCCATAACTCTCTTCTTGGTTCCTTGCCAAGAAAAAAAGAGAGTAAATGAAACAAAATGAAAAAGAGGATCAGAAAGAATTTATGAACCTGATTGGTTGATCAATTTGGGTCGGATTGATAATTATTTACGGAGAGAATCTATTGACAGGGATTTTAAGCTGTTCTAACTACCGAAAGGAAAACAAAGGTTTGCCTGTGTGCGCCAATGTAGGCTAAGATAGTGACTGAGAGGGGAGTAGAGACAAAATAATTCACATTAATCATATTTTTAAGGGCTTTATTATATGCCATGAAAAGACAACTAAATAATCTTAAAATTTTGTTCCACGTTTTCGTCCCTTAATTGGTCATTCCGCTATACTGTTATGTGATTTTCTAGACACTCGTGTCAATTTTGAGACAGGAAAGCTATCGAAGACAAAAGTACTAAAGCAATTGCATATTGAAGTTAATATCACATAACATCCTCCACCTGTTGTCGAACCGGACATATTTAACCAACTTCTACGGAGTTTGTAAAATAGCATATATCTCAGTTCCTTAGTCTCCAACTCTCCTAGCCATTGGAACATAAGAAAATCAAGTGAATACGCGGAGATCAGTAAGTAGTAAAGGTGTTGTCCGCAACTTGCTATTTGAAACTTTTTCTCAAGTTATGCAGCACAGCCAGGACTTGCCCTGCGAATACACGTAGCAAACGAACAACATTCTCGATCATTAATTACAAGAGATATGCGGTAGGAACGTGTTATCAGGATGATAATGTAAATTGGTGACTGAATAATGCGATGATTGCCACTTCTTTTGGGACAGTCAAATCTACTGATGCTGCTTTTTAGATTGATGTTTGTGCAATGCTTAATATCTTCTCAAGTCTCTTTCCAATTGCCCCACCTATTTGACAATTTATATCGGTGCATAGCAGTCATCAAACCTAATCATAGTCTTAAAAATGGGATTCGTTTTGGCATCATATGTTCAAGCGTGCCCTGAGATGCGCATGCATTCTTTTAGCACAAATCGTTATGTGAGTCAGAAGCAAGGATCATCATGAAAATAGCATGTATGATAGAGTCGAACTTGTAATTTCAGTTGGACCTATGTCTAAAGCTAGGACCAAAAGATTCAAGGAAGCTTTCTATGCACGTGTGGGCTAATTTGTAGAGAGGATGACAAGCTCCAAGCTTACCGGAGGAGAGTTTAATAGAATTGAGCTCAAACTAATCTATTTTACTTAAATCCTTAGACCGGATACACTTAGAGCTTAAAGACACGAAGACTTGAGCTATTTTAATGTTTCATCACTTAAGCTCAAGAGCATAAGGATCCAATAGTGACGTCACACATCAGACCTATTTATTTAGTTTTTGAACTTCGTTATTTTGAGTTTCCATGTATTTTAGCCCAACTTTTCATTATTTGACCTAGGTAAAAATATGTGTCTTTAGGTCAAATTTTTAGAACTTTTAGATCAGAATTGTTGGAGTGTTGTCGGCTTTTTTAGGAAGAAACATTATTCTCTTGTTCTTGTTACCTTTCAAATCATCTTTTACTTATCAATTGTTTTCTCAATTGTGACATGTCGATTGTTCGTTTCTCTTGATTTTATTTTGATCATCGAAATTGTTTGGAATAAGTTTTCAAAAGATGTCGTAGAAATCAAACTTTGCGTATCTTTATTTTCTTGATTGTTGAATTCAAAATTTCCATCCATTCTTATTTCTTCAAGCTTGAAAACCCACCAAAACAAAAGCACTCATCAAAAACATCATTAAATCGACATCAATCTTTAGGTGGTACGTGTTATATCGACTAGCCAAAGGATTCGAGATCAAAGTTCTTCTACTGTTTTATGAACGCAAGAAGAGATTCGTAGCGTGAACAAACGAACCACTTTATTACGCAGAAAATATTCAAGATTGTATTGTCCTGAATGCTGAAGTTGCCCATTTCCGTAGCACTTTATATATCTCACATATTCAGCTTAAAATTTAGTACAATTCCGTTTATCTCAGTAGGTTTTAGATACATGTTTATGACAAGAACTGATCACATATTCACTACAAAAAAGAGTGAACTAGTTATTTTCCAAAGTGTGTCGGGGTAAAAACTGTGATGAATCAACACTTGCTTGAGTTTGTACTTGAAAGTCGAAACTAATCAATTAAGACATATGACCTTATATCCAACCTGATGGAGGAGAATCGATGAAATGGGAGAGTAGTGGATAAAAATCTCCAAGGACATGGGGCCTCTTCTGTCATGCAGTGGATTGGATTAAAAAAATCTTCGATCACTTATGTCTCTTATAATTTGCAACTCCTTTATTCACTCCCCATCACATAGAGTGCTTTGTAGCGCAATAAGAGGAAAAAGGACAGTAACTGCTCGATCGAGTCATAAGTTTGTATGTATATCTCTCCTAGGAAACATGAAGTAAATAATGAGATTATGATTCGTCATTTGTCAAAACTAAGATGTGTCGTTGTAAAGCATTTCTTTCCTTACGGACCCTCATGCCCTAGGAGTTTCAGTGATTCAATTACTTACCAACATAACCTTTAACAGCATTCCATTATGAAATTTGGTCATATAATTCTTTATAATAATGAAGCTGTTGGACGCAATTTTTTGAATATAATCAATTTTTTTTTGGAATTTATAATCAATTTTTTTTTTGGAATTTATAATCAATTCTTTTGAATATAAGTACAAAGTAATTCACTATAAATATTCCAAATAACTCGTTTAAATAATTAAACTTCCAATTTGAAGCAATATAATGAGGTTAATTCAATTTTTTAATATATTTTTTGTCCAATGCTAACCTAGCCTACTAATATTTAGGGATATTTGAAGAGTTTTCGTAGTGATTCAAAATCAAAATGGAAATTAGAGAATTCTCTTATATCACTTAAACCATCCACACCATGTCACATATTAAATTACATACTGCTAAGTATCCTCATTTGTTGCTTTATAAAGATGCATTGCATCTACAATCAATTGCCATTAATTTTCAAACCCACGAAATTAATGACACCAACGACTGAAATACACAGAGAATAACGTCATCAAAAGTAGTGTCCCATGAGAAAATTGGAACTCATTTCAATGAGAAAGGCTACAAAGTCGCTGTGTGAATGATGAAAGCAAAAAAAGGAAAGTGGTGTTTGCGGACACTTTGGTATTTAGAATTTTAGATAAGGTTGATGATCAAGTTGGGCATCGAGACAGGACAGCATCGACTACTAGCCACTATCGATAAAGCCTAAATTTAAGAGTTTGACTTGTTCGCGTTCTATACGCAGCCAGGACTAGGCTATGTGTGGGTGTTCGCGTTCTATACGCAGCCAGGACTAGGCTATGTGTGGGTAGATTCGCATTATACATATTGTTAGAGTATTCTTATTCGCCAAACAAGAAAACGTTAAAGCGTTTATAATTAATAAGAGTCTAACTATTTAAGTGGTTAGTTTTAGCCATTTTGACAATAATTAACTTAAGTTCAATTCTGATTAATGAGTTCTACGATTTACCCATATTAAAAATTTTAATATAGTATTAGAGTAAGTTTGATTCAGATTATTAATTTTTTGGTTGTCCGTCTGGATATCCAGTCTTAATAGCCCAATCATGTTTTTGCTGTGTTTATTTCAAGTGACAACTAGATGTCCATTCCCAGTTGCACTTGAGAGGAAGTGTTAGAGTATCTTATTTTGGTCAAACATGAAAATGTTAAAGAGTTTATAAATGATAAAAATCAACTATCAAAATGACTAGGGGCAATGGTTGACTCAAGCTCAATTCTTGTTAATGAGTTATTATATACTCGACCCATATTAAAAGGGGGTGCTGTTTGGGGGTAATGGAAAAAAATTATGGAAATGGAATGAAAGCTTGTGTTTGACATCAAACTATTATTGAAGGGGTAACATTTTCATTACCCACTTCTTAGCAATCCTCTATTCCCCTAGTAATTGAGAGGAATGAGAATCATTGATTTATTCTCCTCTTATAAGGGCTTTATGTAACTAATTAATAATATTTTAATTAATTACATTATATTTAATTAAAATATTA
>JANVCL010000004.1:8078248-8091920 GCA_026546855.1 Erythroxylum incrassatum
ATGATCCCATCATCTTAATTCACTTAAGGATGACTTGATCGATTCAATGTATTGTGTGCACTTAAAGTTTTATTGTTAAATCCCTAAGTTGTAACATGAGCCAAGTGGGAGATTGTTAGAATATTTAATGACCCATGTGATTTATAGATTTGAGTCCTATAAAACGCACCTAAGATAATGGTTATTTGGTATTAACTACTGAATCTCAGATGGGTCAACGATCCTTTTCTTCTCTCTTCCAATTATCAAACGATATATCAATTGGTGGTGCTATATAAGCTTTAGAAACTTATTGAAAGGTGATCTAAATCATTTTCTGAACCATTGAAGAAATACATTAAAGGAAGAAGAAGAGAGAAAATCAACATCTTATGAAAGCAAAAACAATCATAGATACAAGTACGCAAAAATCAATCGATCCATAAAAGTATTACAACTACTATATAGCTTTGACAAGTCCTGGAAACACATTCTTACGAGAGAGAAAGAAATAGTCCAGAGAGAGAAAGAAATAGTCCAGAGCATGGGAAAGTTCAGAATAATGCGCAAAATGCGCTTAAAAAACCTGCATTTCACGCGAATGGACTGACTTGAAGGCTGAGATCGATGCGGCAATCAGTGCGCAACTCATTTATATGCACACTTTGGACATACACAAATATTTGGGCATTGCCATGAGGAAATGGTCTCTGTGTGATTGCATTATTCCATAGACATTTTAGAAAAGCTACATAAACGAAAACATGTGATGGTAAATTTAAAAAAAGAAAAGAGAAGTTTTTTTTTGATAATTCAGAGATTTATAATAAAAGAAAAAATATGTACATCAAGGAATTGTCAAAAGGAACACTGTCAACCCCTATCAAGGGTACTAACCTCACCAAGAGGAGCCCAAAACCTGCACCCTCCATCAATCAAACACAACACAGTAAATTGTAGATATGATTAACTCCTTAATCATATTGTATGCATACAATATTACTTTATCAAAGGCCTATGGACATTATCACTCATATCATATATGAGGGACAATAGTATTCTTCATGAACATTTATCCTCTACACAAGTCATGCATACTGTGGCATTATTTGTCTAGCTACTTGTTACGGTTAGCGTTGGATAATACCAACAAATACGCATTTCTCATGTAAGAAAATGAACATCTTATACCGTAGAATTCACGACACGTATGAAACATTAATGACATAAAATCAATTGTAATAATGTTTCATTTAAGGTCTATCGAATATCATAATCTCCATTATGTATATGTATGCTTAAACTGATAACTCCTTATTGAATGGTTGGTAGAACATCACCATCATTTAATCCACACAGTTGGTCAATTAATATTCCATGTTAATTACCAAAATTAGTGACATTTTAAATTAATCATTATTTTCCATTACAGAGTTTTACAATCTGAGTCCTCAACTTGAATAATCCATAAATAATGAAATCTCACGAAACAAAATGATATAAACCATCCAATTATTGAACATTAATGTTAGAATACAACTGTCTAATGATTGGCTTCTAGATTATAAAACTAACAATCTCCCACCTGAGCTAGAGCCAATCCAAATACATCTCTATGCATAAAAGCTCTAAACAAATGTAGCATCTTAAACAAAATGCATCTTTATACATAATGAAAAGTATACTCAAAGCCAATTACCAATGTATCTAATACCCATTGATGCAGTGTGAACTACATGTTTAGCTTGAGAAAGATGTTTTTCCAATGGGTCCACTACGTTCTTGACCGAATCAACTATACAAACCTTTACATTACCCCTCTTTACGATCTCTTGTATGAGGTGATATCGTGGTAGAACATGCTTGGACCTTTGGTGTGACCTAGGTTCCTTCGCTTGAGAAATGGCTCCCTTGTTATCACAATAGAGCTCAATTGGTCTAGCAACACTAGGAACTACATCAAGTTCAGAGATGAACTTCTTGATCCAACATCCCTCTTTGATCGCTTCAAAAGTAGCTATGTATTTGGCCTCGGTGGTGGAATCAATTGTGGTCTTTTGTTTGAAACTTTCCTGGCTCACAGCTCTTCCATTGAGAATGAACACATACCCTAATTGTGATCTCATATCGAATACTATAATCTCAATTATGTATCTATGTGATTAAACCGATAACTCTTTATCAAACAATTTGTAGAACACCACCATCATTTAATCCACACACTAATCTGTTAATGATCAATTAATATTTCATGTTAATTACCAAGATTAGCGACATTTCAGAGTAATCATTATTTTCTGTTACAGAGTTCTATATTCCGAGTTCTGAACTAGAATAATCCATAAATAATGAAAACTTATGGAGCAAAATGTTATTAACCATCCAATTCATGAACATAACTATTAGAATACAACCATCCAATGATTGGCTTCTAGATCATAACACTAAAAATTTGGTGATTTGAATTTAAATGATGATGATGATGAGGCTCCTTTCAATGATGAGGATTTTGTACCAAATGATAATTGGGATTAGTGCAGTTATAACAAGTATCCCCCTACAGTCGATTGAATCAAGTTTCAAATTTTCTTTTCTTCTCTTTTTTTAACTTTACTTATATTTAATGTACATGTAAAATTCTATATATACAATGTAATTGTAAATATTTTTGTTTCATGTTTCATTTCTAACTTGTTTGTTTCCCCATCACGAACTCTTATTATAAATTGTAATATTTAGAGAGTTAAGAATATTTATTTTCTTTTTATTTGATGTTTTGAAGTAATTATTATTTATTATACGATTTCATTGTAATATTTTAAATACTTTGTATTATTCTTAATTTTATATTTGTATGATGATTTTTATATTAATTACGGTTATTATTTATATGTGAAATATCTAAAAAATATTTTTGATAAAAATAAATAAATTATTGTTATTTTAAATTTTTATTATTATGATTTTCAGAGACAAGGCCGATGAAAAATTATAAAGTATACAGTTTAATACACTAATGGACTATTTTGCAATTTTTTTAAAAATTCAACGACTATTTCATAAATTTAAAACATTACCCAAAATAATAATCAGTATTGATTGGTATCAGTATAATACCGTACCAGAACCTAATCTGGTACCAAGGCCAGTACGGTATTCATAACGTTGGTCCAACTAGAATCCTTAGCAAATCAGGATTTTTGGTAACATCCCACCACTAGCAACAAATTATCATCTTCACTCTCTTGCAGTCATAGACCACCTGAGATTTTAAGAATAATCTATGGATCCCAAACCGAGCAAAAGCTTGTTGAGTTTCTTGATTTCATCTTGAGGGTGGAAATGTTGGAAAACTGGAGCTAGATTCGATCACAACCGCAACGAAATAATTACAAAACTTTTTATATTTTGATTTTTTAAAATCAAGATCACTTTAATTCTATAAAATGATTAACATTAAATCATAATACAACATGAATCCCATTAAAAAACATGAATCTTAATTCACCTTATTACGAAGCTTGATCATATTCTTGTCATATCTCTCGAATCGTTTCTGAAGTCCTTCCATCTCAACTACCATAGTTACATAAGTGTTCGACTCTAACGGTATCCACAGAATAGGTTGACAGAACTTGTAACTTTTAGAAAGAGGGTTAAGTAAGAAGTACTAGCATCATTGAAGCTTAAGATTATTTATAATAAGTTTTGGATAAAATTTAATTAGTATTACAAATAATTCTAATTAAATACCAAATATGCTCAAATTAGATCTAATATCTCATGTATATTGTTCCTTATTTATTAAATATCTACTGTTTAATTATAAAATTTCTCAAACTTTACAATAAAGTTCAACTTGATTAAGATATTTTACTCTCTTCAACTCATTCTTTATGTGTGACCTATTAGGTTCAAAATATATTAGCAATGATTATAAATTATAATTAGAATTAGATAAATTAAAACTCCTTTTAATTTATCTTCAATTCACCAATTAAACAATTTATAATTATGTATCAAGTTTGACGTTTAGCAATATATCATGATCACCTAAACATTTAGGAATATAAATGTGGTTTTGTCTAATCTTTCTATACATGATATTTTTGTATATTTCATTCCTTTTATTATTCAATATGCTGATTAGACATAGAGCATTAAATTCATGTTTATTTTATTTTGAGTCAAATCATATTAGTTCTCTGCCATTAGCTATTAATTCAATTAATGACATTTATAAACTATTTACAAAATGTTATTTTACCTTGGCTAAGAATTTTCGAATTAATACTAATCGAGAACAACAAAACATTCTCCCTAATTATTTTAAGATTATGAATCTTATCTTGATCACTCAACTATCTCCATATAATTCATGCTACACCTAATGACTATCGACTGAACTAACCATAATTATAATAGGTCATAAGTAGTACCAAAACATAAAAATTCATATACAAGATAAATGTGGAGATCTCAAGTCAAAAGATCACTTATACAATCATTATAATGAGAGTTCTTATAGACATATAACTAATGTTCCGAATAGATTTTTTATATCGAGTCAGTTCAGTAAACTTGTTCTCTAGCCAGAACTGTGACGTTTGTTTAAGTATCTCTATACTTTAGCCTATGAGATTGAATACTTCCTTTATAAGGAAAAACAAAAAAGTATGATAGTCTTTTTATGTTATATTAATGCCCAATTTTATTAGAATAATGACCAGGTGTTTCAGCTTTACCAAAGGTAAGATAATAGAACCAAGGGTGTAGAGAGCCTACATTAATGGTATCTTATTGTTGAATGATGTCGTATCATGTCCACAGCGGATAGGCTAGATTACATAAATGTTTGTTGATGACTTTTATCAATCGAATGTTGATTGATATTGTGACAACAACAATAATTCAAAAGTCTCAGTTAATACGTGGGTCAGAATAAATTTAATAGCATGCAGTTTTACTTTTAATTGATAGAGAAGTTGTTTGTGATAAATCTATATAAAAATACATATTAAAACAATTAATAATAAAATAAATATAAGCATAAAAGATAATAATAATAAAAGAAAATTGTATACATACAAAATAAAAATAAGTAATAAAATAAATATTATAATAAATATAAAACAAGATAAAAGCAAAAATAAAAATAAAATAAGTAAATAATACAAAAATAAGAAAGAAAACTAGTAAATAAATAAATAAAACAAGTTATTACAAGAAAATAATTAGGCTAAATAACTAAGAGAAGTACTACATATTAAATGTTTAGGTTAATTATAAGACATAAGACATAAAGTGAAAATTTTTAAAAAACCTATAAGAACGAAAAAGATCTCTCTATGTAAGATTCTTTATTTGTATCTTAACATGCCAAAGTTTTCTATTGAGGGTCATATCCTTAACAAGTTCCAACATTATCATATTATTCTTTATCACTACCCTCAATTGTTCTTAGGTTTTCTTTTTTTCTCTTACATAGTACAAGTACAGTATTCTCGTATATCTTATTACAGGTTAAGGTGACTTATTTTAACATATACAAATCACCTAAGTTTTGTCTCTTTTAATTTTTCATTAATATTAGTCACTTTTAATTTTCTTTTACTGTACGCTCATATTTTTTATTAATATTAATCACTTTTAATTTTTCTCTTACCATACATTCATGACAAGTAGCTTCAATTATATTCATGTTTTATATTTACATCACTGGTATTGTAATACGTGCTATTATCTTTTCGTCTTTTCTTTCTCACTGGAGTTCTCTTCTTGAAAAGTTAAACTTGTACCAGAGAAGGATGTTTTTACATGTGCAATTGGTGACCAATCCAAAAGGTTTCAATTAAGTCCGATACAAGGAAGGTTACTTGGGCCCAAAATTGAAGCTGATGGACTGTGCGTTGCTTCTGTTTAAATCCATCAGACGGCCCATTCTTTGAGCCTTCTTCAATATATCTTTCCTAACTTTTTTCCAGATGCTCATAATCCTTCTACTAGGGGGTGAGTTTGTTTTGCAACTTGTTCGTGTTGGATCCTCCAAACTTCAACTTCTTTTGCATAGGTTTCCAGGTAATTCTGCTAAGTCGAAACTTCTGATTTTTGTTGTGTTATTTTCACTCTGTTTAGCTGTGTTGATAGGACACTACTCTCTAATTTTTTGTGGTGTTTGGATCGTATTCTGCATGTAGATTGTAAGTCATAATTGTTCTACGATTACATTGATTGTTTTAATTGCCACTATGTTGTCATTATTTAACACTTTCTCAAGATTCTTCTGTTCTTTTCTTGCCAAATGTTGTGTATAGTGCTGGAGAGGGCTAGCTTACTAATTGTCCACTCCGCATGCTTCACTTTTTTGTTCTTTGATGTACCGCTGCAATAGCTGCTCCCAATTTTGATTGTAAGGTCTAAGGAAACATTTATTGTGTATTTCTGACCATACTTTTACATGTGAAGAACAAATATTCAGTAGTTTCTTCCTTCCTGTGACATAGAACACAGGCCGTAGAAATTATTAGGAATTTCTTGAGGTGTGTGAGGGTGCTTAGCCTGCCTTTTATCACTATCCATATTAGTATGGAAGCCCTAGGACTTGCTTGCTTGAACCAGATCAGGTTATACCACGGGACTTTGGTGGAGGAGCTGCTTTACAGCTTCCTGTGTGACATGTTGGCGATGATTTCATCATTGGTCCCTCTCCATTTAATTTGAACCTTTCTGTTTAGATTCAGCTTCACTAGTAAGTATTGAGCATGGCTTGGTACATCTAATGCATTCTTGTGTTCGGTAAGGACATTATAGACAGTAGCATTTGCTGGAATGAAACTTTTCAAGTGTGGCATCACCAAAACTTCATTTAGGGGATCCTAAATACGCGATTAACGTAATAAACTGAATTTTTTCAACTGCAATAGCCGTATCTCAACTGGGATAGCTTTATTCCTTGTTCTGCCACTGCTTTTGTTGGAGCTGTTTATGCTGTCCGTATATTAGGAATCAGAATTTTTCTAAAAGAAAGACCTAATAATGCAAATGTGAGGAATATGTTGCTTAAATATAAGACTGCAAAAGGAATTTCACCTTTTTCCTCGTGAAGTATAGAAATGGCCTTTAAAAAGTTAACTGGCGATGAAAATTATCATTTAGTTTAACAATAACACTTTAGTTTTGCCAATATTATCTTATCACATGGCATTAACTTTATTTGTCAATCTTAAACGCTGAATCTACTCTTTCTCCGGAGTTGAAAAGTGATCATCGTATTCCTACCGCGACTTGACCCTTTTCTTCATCTCTTGGTAGAAGTGTGAGAATCTAATATGTCCAGTAATATTATTCATCGGCCACCTGTAAGTTTGTTAGACTACAGGCTGAAATCCAGACATATGCTGGCAAATTTGAGAAGCCCACGTTTTTAGTCTCAACTAAGTTGCAATTTTCATTTTCTGTTTGACCAAGAAAATTTGGAATTACAATTATAATTCTAATTTAAATTTTTGACTTTCAATAACCTTATATTAACAACTAGTGAAAAATAGGGATTTCTTAATCTGAAAATCAGGTGGGGACTTGTATTTGTAAAGTTATTCAACCCAATATGACAAACAGTAGAATATGTATGGAGAATTCCAATCTTAACTCTAAATTTCAATTTTCAAGAATATGTATTTTATGCTAATCGAAGGAAATCACAGATTGTAAGTACTTTAAGTAAATATTTGTTGTTTAGATGGTAAAAGCATCCCTTTAATTAGAATCAGTGTTATGTACATTTTTTGAGGTTCTAAATAATAGTTCTGACTTCTGAACATAAACTTACAACGAGCCCTCTTTTTTTTTTTCCCCCAGTGTATGAATACTAGCCTTACTTGGAACTCAACTTCTAAAAATAATAATAATAAACTTCGAACTCTTCAAAGAGAGAACCATCAAAGTCCGCCAGATTCGACTTTCCGTTGTAATTGGAGTTTATTCCAATCGTTTAGATAAATATTGGACCAAGGAACACAGACGCTAAGGATGGTGTGCTTCGGTCAGAGTATCAACATCAACACAAGTTCAGTGGTAAAATAGCATGAACTACTTGAAGTAGCATAAACTACTTGATAGGGTTAGAAAATCAATTATAAATGAATTACGGATACAGTAAAGAAATTTATTTCACAATTTTTTATTCAGATCCCATATATTGAATAACTTAAAAATACAAATTATAAATAAAAGTTAATCATAATTATTGTAAAAACAATTTCTTGAACTGATTACCATAAGTTGCTGGCGTATGTAGCATCTAATGATATCCATTAGATAAAGAAAAGAACTCAAAACAATTTTAAGAGGAAAAGACAAAAACGATAATATGATATTTTTCCATTTTATAGAAAAAAGATACTAGAGTTTTTTTAATTAAAATTTAACTCTAATTCTATCTTTAATTATAATTATAAGCTAATTTTAACAAAATCAAATATCTCTTTTTTAAATAAATAAATATATTACTAATCAAATGAAAGCTTTACAAAGTATAATATCCCACAAACTCAACCAATAAAGGAACCACGAACAAGAGTAGGAGAATACATGGACCAAGATAAACAACATAAATAGCTATAAATCATCTCCTCAATTGAGACTTTACAAAAGTTTAAGACTCGTAGCAATAACCTAATGAAATGTACACCTGAAACATGTGAATAACTTTTAGTAGTCTATAAGGAAAGCAAGTATAAGGGCAAAAGAAAAACAGAGTCAGATGATTCTCCCTTTACCCTCCATTTCCTTCTCTCTTCTTGAAGCCTAGGGTTACTATTGTCTTCATACTCTCTTTCTTTTTATCGTCTATTCACCCTTTCCTACTTTGACATTCTGCGCATAAGCTTTTCTGCCTATTCTATTTGCCTTTTTCCTTTTCAGTCTTTGCTCCCTAATGATGCAGAATTTAACTACCCAAGCTGAGAGGATTTCCCACCTTTGCCCTCCCGGACTTCTCCTACTCCATCTCAACACCACTCTTCAAAAGATGCATCTCCACACCACTCTTCACACCTCTCCCCACTAGCCCCTATTTCCACCACTCCCTCCTAGCCATAGTCGCCTCCACCAGCCTCTGTTTATACTACTCCACCCCATTCACCTATTGCTTTTATTCCCCAGAAGAGTTGGAAACAGGTAGTCGGGGATCCATTTTCCTCGCACCTCTCATTTTAGTCTCCAAAGGAGATCGACAGTAAAGACATTGTCTATTTAGAGCTAAATGTTTTGGAAGTAGGAGCATGTAGTTGAGAAGCCACATTGGTGGGGATCTTCTTTGATTATCATCTACCATTCACTGTCATTCAATAGTGGGCACAAAAGTTATGGGAGAATAGAGGACTAGTTGACGTTTTATTAACTGAAGAAACCATATTTTGTTCACATTTACCTCTACTTAAATAGCCCAAAAGATCCTCGAGGAAGGTCTACGGCACATTCGCAATTAACCCATCTTTCTTCAACTTTAGCAGCTTGGTTTGTAGTTGGATAATATTATATTTAAGAATATCTAGGTATGGATTAATTTCCATAATGTGCCCCAAGAATATTGGACCACACAAGGTTTGAGCGCTCTTGCAAGCTTAATAGGGAAACCCTTTTGGTTTGATAAGAATATAACTATGAAGAAAAGGGTCGAGTATGCACAACTTTGTGTTAGTGTGGAGCTTTCCAAGGAGTTACCAATTGAAATAGCAATCATGAGATTCGGAGAAGGACACACTTTTAGGGAGGATAGCATAGTAGTTTCCTATCAATGGAAACCATTGCTTAAGCACCAAGGAAAGTATCGAAGGAAACAGGCAAAAAATTTCAGCCTGAGAGCTATTATGAATTAATGGGATTACTTAATGATCTTATTGTAAATTCTGGACATGTCTTTATTGAAGAATTAGCCAAAATTGTTTCTGTTGATATATCGAATCTTATTACTATTAACCCTGCAATGGCTTGAATGAGTAGATTGGAGAACCAAACTCCTATTACAACTGCTTATGTTGCAGAACCGAGTTCTATTCATATTGATTCCCTCGTAACCATTCCTAAAGATATTACAATAATGAATTGTGTTTCTTCAAGTGAGCAACTCCTTAGCACCCCGACTTCCACCCATTCTCCTTGCCATCTGCCAATCACAAAAATTGTTTTAGAGCTTGAGGAGCTGAACCAAAATTTCCAACCAGTTGAAAGGTGTAGATTCTAATAGAGCAAAAATAAAGGCTCTAGAAACAATAATCTCTAATATGTCAATTATCGTTTGGAATGTTCGAGTTTTTACAAAGCAAGCTACTTTACGGGAATGTAACATACCATACCCTTAGCACTTATGCCTAAACATATCCACGAATAGTTATGAATATCCTCTACGGAAATGGTACGTTAGAACAATCACACTAATACAGTCTGAGGTATCAATATAACTTAAACATTCCAAATACTTATTTCCTTCACAATCATAACAAGTCATATATGTCATTAACATTCCAAAGTCAAGTAGACCATACACAACAATTTTGAACTCAATCCTAGTAAATCATACAGTACAAAAATTACACAATAGAGACAATGTGTGTCATAACATGGAATGCTAATACAAAAGACATATATCTAGACTTTACAGGTATTAGCTTACCAGAATTTTGAGCCATTCTTGTCCCAAAAATAACCGTACTAGAATTCTATTAGATTGCCTTAGAAGCTAGATCTCCCTTGAGCTTGAAAATCAATGTTGCAATTTTGATGAGTTTGCAAAGGCAATGAGTAGACCATCATTGATGTTCTCACTCAAGTCAGAACATAAAGATAAGTATATAACCCAATTCACCAAGTATAACACATTATCCAACATTGAATATCACATCACATTTTATCATACGTCAACAAGTGCAACATGTACTCAATTATTTCATATCACTACTTCAAAACAATCCAATAAATGATCTCAATCATTCATATAATACATGTAAAGTTGTATATGCAAATGCACATGTGACTCCATTCTTATTTTTCTTTGTTGTGACCAAGAGCCTATTAACCTAATTTACTGTCCCGTATATGTTGTAGATACCGGACTCATTGTTATACGAGCTTGTGGCTCTTTATGCACAATCCTGAGCTTAAAGCTCTTTTTCACGCATTGGCTACTATGGTCATAACTCCTTTATCTAATCATACATTTCAATGTAATGAGATCCATCAATTCACTTATCATGCTTTCAGTACTTTTCATTCAATGTGCTATATATCAAATTCTTCGAATCTAGATCCAGCATTCATCATTCTATTGTTCATACATTCCACATTACATATACAATTTAACAGAAGTAAATATAATTGAGTTTACACATTTCGGTTAACTCACAATACGCTCCAAAATAACTATTGCCTTGATGAGCCAGTAATGTCTGGATGTTGGTGATCAAATTGTGCATCTATAGTCAAGCAATACACACATAGTTCACAATCACTAATTTGTTCAATCATATGAATATACAATCGTGCACATTTGTATTCATCTACATGCTCAATTGACCTTTTTGGGAATGTATTCTTAATCACAAATCTTGACTGTTCAATTACTATAGCTTGTATATTACCACTTTGCATTCAGGTTTATACCTTGAGTAAGTTTGATTACTCTAAATTCACCAATCATACATTCATCAACCTATTCTAGCAATATACATTCACACAATTTCCTAATTCTCATTATTCATACCTAGTACACCTTACTTATATCCTTTGGATCATATTTACATTCATGAGAACACCTTTTTTCCTTTAACAACTCAAAATTTCCAAATTTAAATACATTGATATCAAGACAATCCATTCGTTAAGTAATGACATCAATTAACAACCTAAACTTATCGAACCCTTAGCTAATTAATCAAGCAGTAATTTAGGTTCATTTCAAGCCTTAGTCCAAATACATCAATGTAGAGTGACTTATCCTCATTTGGTTCAACAAATTCACAAAACCAAAATTATCATTTAAAAGCTTTCGCCACGATCCTGGGGGACCTTCCCACGATCGTGGGATGAGTTCCCCGATTGTGCACTATCCAATTTCCCTCAATTCTCCGCAAATTTCGTCTACTTAGGATCATTATTAACACTTCAATTCTTCTATAATTCATACTCTCAAAAGCAACTTCCATTTATGTTAATATGGCTTCCATCTTAGTTACATTAGCACTCTCTAAATTCAATTCATTTATGTCACTAACAATCATTCTTACACATACACTATCATCCCCATTTTTTCCAAATTCAAAAGAAAATTCTTTCATATCAAATTTACAACACCTCCATAATAGTCCATTAATTATACCTCAATTTCTCATCAATTTCATCTCAATTTCTAGCTTAAAATCATTCATTTAACATCTCATAAATTATTTTTTCATGTATGCTAAACAGAACAAAAACTACCATTCATGCATCACTTTCCAGCACACATTTAACACTAATGATTCAATCAATCAATCCCCAATTTAGTCATCATCCATTTCTATTATTTTATGTCACCAATATCTTAGGCCATTTGTCACTCAATCACTACTGCCATTTATTACTTAATTTTCTATGTCAAATGTCACTCGTTTTATAGGCTTAGTCATTCTAATTTTCCATATGTCAACTTGTCTTACCACTTGACATTTTTCCTAGACTAAATGCATATTTTAATTCATCAATTTTCCAATTGTAACAATTAACTCCAAATTACTAATTATAATCCATCAAACAAAAATCATATCATAACCATTTTAAACCTTTCATACTTGGAACATGTTAATTGAGTGTATATACTATCTTTGCAATGCTTTCTAAATCAACATTCATGTGTGCATATGCTCATGTTATGCATGTGAATGAAATGCATCGCATAAATTCTAAAATAATATGACTCAAAAGTCTAACATTATAACCCTCAATAAGTTTTGAAAATCGACTATTACATGGATTTTATCAGGAGGGAAAGGCCTCTATTAGTAGGATTAATCAAAACCAAAATAAAGTTAGAGAATATTGTTAACTTTTCATTGAGCTTAGGTTGACAAATGATTACCAACCATATACATCATTTTGTTTATAGAATCTTTATTTGTTATAAGTTTGATGAGGTCTATATGGAGCTCCTCTATTCCACGCAATTGATGCATATAAAACTCTCCTTCTTGAGTAAGAATTCTATCATTATTACCTCTATTCTTTATGCTAGCAATTTTAGATTCCAACGAGCTGCATTGTGGACTGATTTACAAAATGTTAGCAGGGATATTCGATTGCCTTGGCTAATATACGGGGACTTTAACTCTATTTTGTATCGATAAGAAACTAATGCAATTGTAATATTAGAAATTATACTGAATAACTCAAAATATGTGTGGATCAATTGGGGGTGACAGACTTGAGGTCTGTTGGTAACAAGTATACTTGGTCTAGCAAACAAAACTCAAATTGGTTCATCCAAAAGAAACTTGATCGAGTTTTAATGAATGGCAGATGGCTTACACAATTTCCTAATAGTAATGCTGTTGGACCCTGAACTTTTCTTAGAGATTGGATTTATAAAATGAAATTAAATGAGGATATATAGTATGATTTCTTGAAATAAATGAAAGGTATAAATGAATCTATGAGCATTTGA
>JANVCL010000004.1:8096738-8115016 GCA_026546855.1 Erythroxylum incrassatum
GTACATAAAACATGTATGGATATATTATGTTATTGAGAACGATGTTGGTTGATGTTGATGATAAGTAGATGTTGTATATGAGAATAGTAGATTTAGATCCTTACTTCTTACAACCTATTAAGCAGGTATAAGGATTTATCAGATAAACGAATAGTTCATGTCGGATTTTAGTAGAACATAGAAAAGTTAGGCTTACTATGGGTTTTGGTGGTGTTAAGCCTACCCATTCCCTAGTATCAACACGGCCCAAAAGGCGGGTCGTGTCAAATTCAGATGTCAACTTATATATAAAATCATGGATATCTTAATATTTCATAAGTATTAGATATCATTAATACTTCATAAGTATCAGATACTTAACATTTTTAGTACACGATTCATATACTTAAACTGGAATGGGTAAACAACTTTTGTATCTATCTCTATCGATCTAATTTTTAGAATTAAATGTTATCTTTTTATGACTAATAAAATTTGTTCTTCGACTATGAAATCTTCAACAATTGAACATATGAATTGTTGTTCCTTATTAACAATGTCTTTACATACTCCCATTGATAAGGACAACTGTACTCCTACTAATCTTCTTATAGACATGATCAATCCATAATCATTTCCTAAACAAACTTTTTGAATTCATCAAGAAAGTGAATCTTTCAACATCTTGTAATGTTTAGATTATGTATCAAATATATCTACAAAGCCACCTGCTCCATTTGAATGTACTAATATGAAATTTGAATATTTTTAAACATCATCTTGCTCCCACTACTTTTCTCAAGAATCATTCTCTTATAAATATCCAATGTGGTTTGTAAAATTGTATCCAACCCATTTGGAAATCTCATAACTTTCTAGTTTCTAATCTAATTATAAAATTGTTGGATAATATATGTTTCAACTAAGCATCACATCCTGAAATCTTTAACTTTTGACTCTTCTAAAGTCTTATTGTTTTGTATCTAATATGGAATCTTTCTAATTGATTTGATTGGAACTAATGAAGGCAAGTTGTTATACTAGGTATAAATATAGTAAAGATAAATAATGCATCAAATAATTTCTCATATTATATATCCCTCCTTATATAAATCCACACTATTATGAAATTTATTTATAGAGTTATTCACTAGAGAATCACATTCCTTATAGATAACAAAAATTTAATTCTCACCATATTTATCTCATTGAAATGTTTTAACATTTATGATGTTTAATTTATACTTAAATTTAAATACTTTGAACTTTTAAAAAATTTCAATCCATTTAATATGTGACTTTATCATATAGAGTCATTAATAAATATAATGATTCATCCTTTTATGAATTATCATTACATCTCATACATCATATGTATACAATTTAATAATTCAATACCACAATTATCTTTTCAACAAAAATTGACATGGTCATGCTTCAAACTAATAAGCCTCTCAAGTTTCATACAATCTATAATTAATGATGCATTTATCATCATGTAAAACTTTCATATTCTCATTATCTTGGTTTAACCAATGTGACATAAAAAAGGATAGTCTTAATTATCTAACTTTATATTCTTACAACTTATATTTAACATAAGAATTCATTATCTAGTATATACATATTATTTATATAAAATTAAATAAACTAATTTTACTTAAGAATTTATTTATTATCATGCCTTAAATACTGCAGTAAAGTTATATTTAAATTCAGCATCAAATACTTCAAAGTAGAACTTAGAAATATATATAATCTTTTCATACTCTCCGTTGGCAAGAAAGTCATGCAAGCATTCCTTCTAATGACAACTATTCTCATGCTATAGCAAATGTCTTTAATTATAATCTTTTTTATACTTTAGGAGGCTAAATTGAGTTAAACAATTTTGTTAGGTTACTATATCTTTCAACTTTATTCTATTAATTATTTACATTGTGTTATCAAAGTGTTAGCATCTATCTTATATGTTGCTATTAAAGTTTGTGAGACATTGGCCAATTTTAAAATGTAACCACATTTTATCATCTATATGATATTAACTTATCCCTCAAACTTTGTCACCAAAATGCTTAATAGGGATTAACATTAATATTGCATAATTGATATACAACTATCTTTTATCTTGTTTTTGAACTCTTCTCAAACCTAACATATGTACAAGAAATTTGGTTACTGATTCTTAATATCATCTATACTAGATAAAGGTAATTTTTACCCAAAATAAAATAAAGTTATAAGAAAAGTAAGTAATAGTTTATATGTCATAATAAACATATAGGATTAAAACTTTAATCATATATTTAATTATTCCTACTATTTTATTCAAAAGAATAGCCCTCATTGCCATTATGAAGAGATTACTCTAATACCACTAGTGGATTAGTATACCATTCAAATTTAATTGATTTTGAGTTTACTTAACAAACTATAAAAACTTAAATTAGGTCAATAATAACTTTGTCAATCATATCTGATGTGACTTCTAGATTTATTAGGTGACAACTTTTATCGAAATATATTTTATATATTATTCTTAACCTTGCCTCCAAAATTATATGATTATGTAACATACCACTCTCATAGAGGATATACCTGGCATATTAGAGTATATCCGAGCACATACCCGACGAGAATGACACGTTAGAGCAAACGGATTATCTTATTTATGGCATCACACATATCAAAAGATTTTCAAAAGATCAAGCATTCTCATTTCATTCATAAACATAACATTAATTAAGCATTATAATTTATAACTCATGTATAAACATTACATATTATGTGAGAGTTTACAACTCCAATCAAAATGTTCAACATGAAATGGGATGCTAGACTAAAATACTCTAACTAGACTCTTCAAAATCAACTGACTAGACCTTTAAGTCATTTTGTGCCCAAAACGTAGGTACTATACTGTTACTAGATTGCCTTAAAAGCTAGCTCTCCCTTATAACCGAAAATCAACGTTACAATTTTGATGAGTTTGCGAACTCAGTGAGTGAACCATCATCAATGTGCTCACTCAAGTTAAAACATAAACATCACAAGTATATAACCAAATTCATCAAATATATCACATTATTCCAAACTTGTACACCACATCACTTTTCATCACATTTTAGAAAATACATCTTGTACACAAACAATGCATATCACTATATTTAAACAATTAAATAATTCATCGCAATCATTCATACTATCTAATCCCAATAAGTACAATTGTATACAACCAAGCATAACACTGTTTCAAAGCAATTTAATAATTCATTTCAATCATCCTATCATACATATAGTCATTGGGTGTTTTTTTCTTTCCAAATTCAAGAAAACTTTAATAACACTTATCTTTAGCGTAAATTCACCTTTATTATTCTTCAAATCTCAATTTAATTCATCCATATAACAACCCATCCATGCATTAAATTTCTAGCACACTTTCCTATTTAATTTATTAAAATAAATTAAATGGGGCCCTAAGTATAAAGACAAGTTATTACAGGTTATGAGTTTACTCATCCAAATCATTTAAATTTAGTGAAGTAGAACCCATTATTATAAGAATAAACATATTCATGTTAAAATGCCTTAAGTTTACTCAACAAGCCTAACAATAAATAGAATTCGAGTTTATTCTTCTAATAATGAAAAAAATTACATTAATAATATGTATTTAATATTTGACAAGGGATTTAGTTTTTGACTGTCTCATTAAACAACCATTTTGTGTAAAATATCATACATTTAAACATTTAATACCTCATATAAATATAATCAAATTATAAGCTTAAAATATTATTTGATTCTAATTATCAATATATTCTCCATAATTTAAAATAATTTTTCAATTTTTTGGATAATTAAATTAGATTAAACCATTGGTCCCTAAAAAATCTAATTCCTATTTCATATGGAAATTCAATTTGATATGAAAATAATATTCAAAACAAATTGGAAACCATTTATTATTATCTTTACTCCATTTTCAATAATACCTTAGAAAGCATTACTTATACAAATATCATAATGAGGAGATTCAAGGACACATAAGTAATGTTCTATTTGGGATCCTCATAATCAGGATAATTCTATAACCTTGATTTTTAATATGCACTCAGATATTTGTTTAACTGTCTTCATATTTTAGCTTATGATATCGACAACTTATTTTATAAAAAGGAAACAAAAAAAATATGTTGCTTTTGTTTTCCTCTATTTATATCTAGTCTTAATAGAGTAATGAGGTGAAATAATTTAGGGATAATACATAAATACAATACGATTATCATAATTATGATTCTATCATAATTTTATTTGTAAAATATTTTTATTCTATGGTCTTTATCATATACATTAATTAATTAAACAGTTACGTATAAGATAAAGAATGCGTTGAATTAATTATATCATAAAATCTATAACTAACGATTTAACTGCATAGTATAAACCAAAATGTTGTTTGTAAGTGGTGATCCATTAAAAATCATAGACCCTACTCTAGTGGGTTATATTCTCTTACTAGTCTATGAGTACACTTATTTAACCAAATGTTTAAGCCTATTCACAATGATTAAAAAAATTGAACCAATTTAATTGGTTTAACAGTGAAAATCCTTTAACCAACCAACATTTCAGTTCATTTTTCAACTTTCCTATTTAATTTATTTTAATAATTCTTATTATTAAAAATTGTTCAGTTTATTAAGTAATAAACCAGTTTTGTAAATTAATAGGTTTTTATAAACTAAAATAAACCAATTAATTTTAACCTAATTGTATCTTTTTAAATTAAGCTTTAAATTATTTGATGAGTGAGGATAATCTTCTTCAATCATATTTCAAATTCTTCAATTTTATTCAATTTTTAATTAGTTTTATGGCGATCTAATATTAGTTGAACCTTTTAAATATTAAACGTTTTGTCTTACCAATTTATTTTTCGATATATTTAAAATAGTGCCTATGTTAGAAAATCAGAAGTGGAGTAATCCCACTTCGGACAGAGACATAAGGATGAAGTAAGTTATATACAAAGATAGGACCCATAACCCATTGTCTTAAGATTTTGGGAAGAGATATGATGTCTTATTATATACGGGCTCACTTAAATCCAGTCCAATTTCTCCTCAGGCCCCCTCAAAACCCTTCATTGATATCAGAGTTAGGTTAGTAAAGTTCGATGAATAGAGATTCATGGACTTGGGTTAGATGAATAGGTGATTAATGGAATGACTCAAATGGCTTTGTAGGAGCTATTATTGGGGGGAGCTAGTTTGATATGGATGGACCCACTTGTGAGGGGGTGATGATGCAAATTCATAAGTGGAGTAATCCCACATCGAAAAGAAAAATAAGGTTGAAATGAATTATATATAAAGATAGGACTCATAACCCATTACATGAAGGTTTTAAGTTGAGATATAATGTCTTAGTTGTATATGGGCTTATTTAAATCTTGTCCAATCCCTAAGCCCCCTCAAAACCCTTCATTGACCAAATGTAGCCAATTCAATATATATTCAACATTAATATACGTTAGAATAACAAATAAACTGCACGCAGAAGATATTGAAATACCTCTTGCCACAGATTTTTTTATTTAGAAAGTTTTAATTTCGGAATTCTTTTAAGCTCTTAATTCCTAATTCGATGGTGTATATTTTTAAAATAGAAAGGAAGCTTAAAGACCCCAAAAGTCTAAGTGGAAAAACATACATCAATGTTCTCCCATTGGATATGTATACCCATTAACTACATAGTATTGGACCATTTAATATCAAAATATGAAAAATTCTCACACTCTATCACTTGGTCCATACATTTAACTTGGTATTAAATCCTAATCTGGTCTAAATTTAATATACAAATCATAGTGATAGGTCCTCTTACAAGTTGAGTATTATCTTTCATATACTACAGTATACTATATTTTGTATCAACCCAAATGTGATAACATTACTTAATGAATAAACCCTATTTTTATTCCAGGTCCAAAATAATCAATTTTCTCAAAATTCAATAATCTGCACCATAATATTAGAAAATATTATAAGAGTTTTATGAAAACAACATTGTCTATATAATGAAAACTATATAATGGAACCCAATCCCATTCTAACAATATAATCCTAAAACTTGATTGGTGGCATGCCTTTTGATAAAGGATAAGCTATAATCAATTAAATGCTAACGTGTTCAATGACCACTTTCTTTTCTTTAACATGTTCCCTTATAGATAAAACTTAATGTTTATGTGTTTACTCTAGCTAACACTCTTATTGTTTTTAGTTAGAAAATAGTAGCTAAATTGTAACAATATATTCTCAATAGACTAGAAATGGAATCTATGAGTCTAAGCCTATATCTGAAACTCTTTAGATATACACCATATAATGTAGCCTTAAAACAAGAAACAAACTCAACCTCTATGGTGGAAGTAGCAATCAAAGACTACTTAGTACTTCTTCAAGATATAGGTCTATAAGCAAAAATGAAGATATAAACTGATGTTGATTTTTGTGAATTAACATGCTCATCAAAACCTGAATCTAAGTACCCTATTACCTCTAGATTGTTAGTTCATCCATACATAAGCATGTAATCTTTAGTCCCTTGAAGGTATATTAAGACTTTCTTTGCAGTTCTCTAGTGATCTAATCTTGGGTCACTTTGATATTTGCCTAACATGCTAATAACAAATGCAATGCCAGGTTTTGTACAAACCTAAGCATACATTAGGCTTCCGACTACAAAAGCATATGGAATGTTTTTCATTTATTCCCTTTCAAAATCATTTTTAAGCATTGGTTTAAATTGAACCTATCGACTTTCACAATAGGAGCTACACTTAGCAAACAATATTTCATCTAAAATCTCTTTAAAACTTTATTAATAAAGGTTTCTCAAGACAAAGCCAAGATACAAAAAATCTGTCTTAATGGATCTTAATGCCAATGACATAAGACGTATAAACCATATCTTTCATTTGAAAATTTTTATAGAGAAATTATTTGACGTCATGTAACGAACCCCTATCATATAACAAATTTTTATCGTTGGTTGCAAGTAAGATGTCATCCATATATAATACAAGAAAACAAAGTTTAATCCTAGTAACCTTCTAGTATATACATTGGTCTATGATATTTTCTTTAAAATAAAATGATGAGATAACATCATGGAATTTCAAATACCACTAGCGGGATGTTTGTTTCAATCTATACATGGATCTTTTAATCTTATAAACCAAATGCTCATCACTATTAAAGGAGAACCCTTTTGGTTGTTTCATGTAAACCTCTTCCTCTAGGTCAACATTTAAGCAAGTCATTTTCACGTCCATTTTATGCAATTCCATGTCATAATGTACGGCCAATGACAAAATTATATGAAGTGAATCTTTTCTAGACATTGGAGAAAATGTATCCCTGAAATTGATTATTTATTTTTAAGTGAATCCTGTAGTAACGAGTCTTACCTTGTAACTCTCAATGTTGCCTAATGAGTCTTTCTTTGTTTTAAATACCCATTTTTAGCCTATGGGTTTTGCTCCTTTAGGCAACTCAATAAGATCTCAAACATTGTTATTCTTCATGGAATTAATTTCTCACTTTATGGCATTGTACCTTAAATTTGATTATTTGCAACTCATGGCTTACGAAAAGGTTTCAGGATCATTCTCAATTCCTAAATTGTAGTCAAATTTTAGTAGATATATAACCCAAGCACTAGTAATAGCTGATTTCCTTATTTTAGTAGATCTCCTTAATGTTACACCAACATTCTCCTATGGAGTCTATTTTTCAACTAGTTGTTGAATGTTTTCAAGGAATTCCTGAATAATTGGATCTACTGAATTATCAACGATTTATGGAATTTCTTAATTCTCATTTATATTAACCATGGGCTACAGAATTTCAACATTTGGTTGTACAACATCAATCTAAACATAAGGAGCATTGAGAATGATAATCACCTTACTATTTGAGGTGGACGGCTGAGTATCTATAAGATCATTGTCAGAAACTATATCTTCAAATTGATCCCTCCTACTAATCAAGTCAATCTAAAAAAAATTCATAATTAACTCCACAATTCTAGTGTGATGTGATGGACAATAAAATCTATATCCTTTAGACCTTTTGGCATATCCAATAATCCACTTATGGTCCTTATAATAAGCCCCTATTTTGCAACGACTAGGCCGCTTGCCTGACACCCCACAATGGCCCTTTAGTTGATATCTAATCTAACTGGAAAGTTCCTGTGAAGCTAAGTATATTGTCCTTTTTTAAGCTTTAATTCAACATAAAAAGATATAAATAGTGGAGTTTTTTTTATGAATCATTTTATTAAAAATTTCGGCAGCACAGCGGTTGTATTTTAACATCCCTAAAATTTTCAAAATCCTTGTAAAAGTTCAAAACACTTCTATAATCACATCATAATCCCACTACAAATTTTAGGCTTCAAGTCCACTCATAAGCAATCTCAAAAATCACTTCAATAAATTTTAAAAGCTAAAACATATTTATGCATTTCATTAAAAAACCTTTATGTTTCCATTCTTTAAAAAAATGCACATTCCCAAACATATTCAAAAATATGTAATAGTTCCAAAAAATTTACAACACAAAAATGCCTACACAACAATACGTGACAAAGTTAACTACTCGTGAGGTGAAGTCCCTGCTACTGAAGCCCCTAAGTGTGCACTTGGGCGGTTTTATTTTGAATACAAAAAGTAGAGTGTGAGCTAAATGAGCTCAATGAATGCTAACATTTCTATGCAAATCATATTAAAAAATTTAAACCTCCATAAAACAAATTCATTTCATTTCTTATGAAACAATACCAATATAAAACATTTACGCTTTCTGAAATCAAATCTCTCAAATTACTTTTAAAGTAACTAGTGGTGGCATTATTATTGTCATGAACTTTCTTACATGACATAGTCCACTATTAACTTCTTTTTTTATATCGTACTCTTAGGAATAAGGTCACCGAGCTGGTTCTACATCGCTTACACGTAACTGGTTAACCACTAGTTACGGAGTTGGTTCTATATCGTTTACCCAAACTAGGTTAACTGCTATACATAGGTAGCTACAAAGCTGGTTCTACATCACTTACTTGCAACTGGTTAACTAGTAGTTATAAAGCTGGTTCTACATTGCTTAATCGCACTAGGTTAACCACTATACACTGGTAATTCCGGAGCTAGTTCTACATCGCATACCTATAATTAGTTAACCACTAATTATGGATTTGGTTCTACATCACTTACCCATACTAGGTTAACCGTTATACACCGACATAATATTATGTATAAAACCTAATAGTATGGGCTACAAAAATCATCTTTCCTCTTTATCAACCAATAACATAATTTCAATGTAACTTCAAATCTTATCATATTTAACTTTCAACTTCAATTTATGTATTGCTAATGTAACAACCCAGACCACCTGTTTGCAGATATTGTCCGCTTTGGGCCCAGCCTGCATGGTTTTGTTTTTCCACAGGAATTCCCGGGAGGTCACCCATCCTGGTATTGCTCTTACCCTAGCACGTTTAACTTCGGAGTTCTAATGGGATCCAGTGCGTTAAGGCATGGAAAACGTGTCTATGAGGGAGAGGTATCTACACCTTTATAAGATGTGCTTCGTTCTTCTCCTCAATCGATATGAGATCTTACAATCCACCCCCTAAGAGGCCCAACGTCCTCACTGGCACAACGGCCCGAGTACTGGCTTTGATACCATTGTAACAGCTCAGACCACCCATTTGTAGATATCGTCCGCTTTGGGCCCAGCCCGCACGGTTTTGTTTTTCCACAAGACTTCCTAGGAGGTTACCCATCCTGGTAATACTTTACCCTAGCACGTTTAACTTTAGAGTTCTAACGGGATTCGATAAGTTAGGGCATGAAAAATACATCTGTAAGGGAGAGGTATCCACACCCTTATAAGGCGTGTTTCGTTCTCCTCCCTAACCGATGTGGGATCTTACAGCTAAAACATAAGCTTGTACTAGCAATATTAACTCGTAATGTTTCATTAACATAAAACTTATAATTATAAAAAATTTAAAATCACATGTCATCAATTTTTTCCAAAGAGTTTATTCATATAAAACAATTAAAATACACTTATTGATTTACGAACTTATCACCAAGCACACTCACGTGTTCGGTGCCTCTCTTTCACCTACACAAACCGCATTTCGCTTATACATTTATTTCCAAGTTAGAAAAATAGGCATTAAAACTACACATTCAATTTAACCGAATTCGAGACTTGTATTTAATCGTGTAACATGTATGCTAATCATATTTTTGTTTTAACTTCCTTAAGTTAATCCACTATTTTTCGTTTCAAAATCTAACTTCAAAAATTACTTCAAAAGTAACTTTTCACCATTCCAACTTATTAATTTCTTCAAAACACTAGCTCACCCAATTCATATATGGTAAGTAATATCTGATTTATGTCTAGGTGTTTGCAAAGTTTCATAAAAATTTGAAAATTTTCAGATATGATTCAGTAAAAATCAAAAACGAAAACAAACTTAAAATAGTGCAATTTCCTGCCCGACATGTTCCCTTCCTAAAATTCATACCTATACTTATTTTGTAATTTTAATATAGTAAATGTTCAAATTAGGATTTATGGTCTTCTATACATTTGTTCCCCTATGTCTCTAGTTTTCATCGAATCAAAACTCTGGCTATTTATACTTCTAAATCATGAAATATGCACAAAAAATCACAAACTGCTCCAATTTAGGGGCAACATCTGGTTACCATTTTCAATATCAATCTCCATTATCATTAAGCCAAAATTAGGTCAAGGCCTTTTCTAGAGATTTTTAGTGCTATATCTTAAGTTTTATCTTCAATTAGAATCAAATAATTTGGAGGTCTCTAGGCTGAATTATGACTAAAACAATAGGACTAGTTCGAATAAACCTACGAAAGAATTCTACAACATATTCCTCTCTTATCATAATCAACGAATCCCATACAAAGAAACACCAAGACACCATTGATCTTAAACACATCCATCTCACTTATAAAACACATAAAAATTAGAAATTTAAGATAGAAAAACTTATCACTTTTTTCTTTAATCTTTTGGGTATTTGATGAATACTTCAAGATTCCTCCAAATCACCATCAAATTCTATTAAAAAACGACTATACTCTTCTTCTTCTCTCCTTGGCCGACATTCACCCTTGGCTTTTCTTTTACTTTTCTTTTTTAGTCTCTCGCATTACTCTCTCATCACTCTCATAATTAACACATGAAAATGAAGATGAAGCAACATGTCTTTCTTTTTGCTATTTATACTCATTTAATGGATTCCACATGTCACCTTCTTATTAGTTCTCTTCTAATGACTCATCAATGCACTAACTTCTTACTAAAAGACCAAATTGCCCTTTAATTAATATAAAAAGATCAAATTGCCCTCTAATGCATATAATTCACCAACTAACTGAATTAAATCTTGAAAATATTCCACAATTATCTTTTCATCAAATTGACTATGAAATATTTTAATCAGGGTCAATACTTATTGATTAGATGCTTTTAAAATTTTCGAATGAGTTTAAAATCATTAATACCTACTCCCTCCGATTCATAATAAGTGTCGTTTTAGAGGAATGCACACTTATTAAGAAATTTAATGAAATGCCTGATATACCCTTATTAATTACACGTTAAAGTGTCTTGAAAATATAATATGTGTAATCTGTGTAATTAAGATGTGAGAGAAATTAAAGGTTAATTTTGGAAGTAAAATTACAAACATGCATAAAAAGTCAAGAATGACACCTATTTTAAATAATTAAAATGTATCTAAAACGACATTTATTATGAATAAGAAGAAGTAATTGTCTAGAGAAAGCTTTGGAGAGAGAAAGATGTGTAATGTAATAAAGTCTCTAAAAATTAGGATTTATGCACTTTAGATATATGTTTTAATTCCTATAATCATGTTTTGGGTCATAGTCGTGGTCTAGGTTGTGGATACTCCTATTTCCTCTAAGAGAGACATGGGCTCTACGACAACCGTACCTTCTAACTATAAATCTTCTTGTTTCTCTTCTGAGTAGCACACTCTCTGTGGTATGGTCATGGCCCGTATCATGTTGCTCTATAAATTTTCATTAACACCACATGGTTTTTCTCTAAGTCATGTTATAGGTCTATACTTGATCCATATGGGGCACAGGCTGACAGAAAAGTATGGGTCAAACTTTGTTCCTGTAAAAAAAAATATTTTCTCCATATTTTTACCTGAAATAGCTTCCAACTCATGATAAATCTAATCTCAAAGTCAAATATGCACAATTACCTAAAAATATATCAAAAACCACATAAAACAAAGTAATTTGACATGAAAACCAAAAAAAATACTTTACATAAAAATTGAGAAATGAAGATTTAAATTCTTGGTTTATAGATAACGTAAAAATACTTAAATTGAAAATGCAATAATAATGATAAGTTCCCTCTTTTGGTTTTTCATAAATGTTCAATTTATTTAGCAATCCATCTTCATTATGTCTTTTGTCTCGATTATTTTTTATTTTCTTAAATTGAAAATGAAATAATAATGATTAGTCCCCTCTTTTGATTTTTCATAAATGTTAAATTTAGCAATTCATCTTTATTATGTTTAGGGTTAATTATCAAAAAAAGCTCAAACTTTCGTCAACTTTCAATTATAACCTAAACTTTAAAAAATAGTAATAAAATGCTCAAACTTTCAATCTTTTTCAATTCTAACCCGAACTTTAAAAAGTAGCAATAAAATTATCAAACTTTCAATTTTTTCAATTCTAGGTCAATGTCAATGTTTCCGTTAAGTTTGTTGACGTGACTTGCTACATGTTTTAGAAACCTTAACTATTAATGCATATCAGTCAAAATTAACACAATAAATTAAGATTAATGAAACGACGTTGTTGTTTAAAAATAACCTAAATCAGATTGCGCAACTTTGACTACCTTGCGCTTTGATTTTTAATTTTTTTCCTTCGTTTTCAGTTTGTTCTCTCGATGCCCTCACTATTTAATTTTCATATTACATAGCTCCAATGCCTTTGCACTAAGGGCATGAAGAGAATGAACTAAAAACAAAGAGCTTATTAGTGTATTACGCTTTAATACGAGGGTAGTTTGGGGCGTTAGAATAAAAAAAATAGAAAACAAATGACTGAGGGATAAGGGAGAACAACAGATAACATCAGACTAAAATTGAAGAAAATTAAAAGTATGAGCATTTTATTATCACTTTTTGAAGTTTGGGCTAAATTTAAAAAAAATTGAAAGTTTGAGTATTTTATTGCTACTTTTTAAAATTCGGGCTATAATTGAAAATTTGACGAAAGTTTGAGATTTTTTTGGTAATTAACCCTTATGTCTATTGTCTTAATTATTTTTTATTTTCTTTATTTTTGTACTAAAAGTTAATAATCTATAATTCAAAATTTTAAAAATTAAGATTCAAACATCATTAAAGCAAGTGAAAAAATTGGCGAAGCCAAAGAAATATAAAGTGGTCATTAGGCTTTAAGTTTGTCAAATTAGTTCTCTTATCCTTGTTATGAAATGAATTAATGTGATGTCTATAATTATCTATTTTATCTTTTCCTTGCTGTAGTTAGTAATTAGGATCGAATTTTCAAAAGTAATAAAAATATCATTTAGACCTTTGGCTCTCAAGACCGTAAACTAAATGAGGCTTTTCTAATTAATTGTGCCCTATTACTTAATGCCCAAGTCCTTAGTATAGGCTTAAGCCTAAAATAAACTATAAAGCCATATTTTTCTTGTTAAGCCTAAAATAAACTATAAGATTAATAAAAGTAGGAAAATTAAGCCTAAAATCTAACCTAAAATCATCTAGTTCTAACCTACAAACTTAGGCCCTAGCTACAAGCTGGCAAAACCTCAAAGTTTAAGTATTAATTGCCAAGTCACTATTTTCTATGCATTTTCTACTTCTAAATCAAACATAAAATATATTCAATGCCCTAAATATTAAATACAAACTCTAATATTTTATTTTTTAAGACCCTAATATTCATTCTAGGAATATCAATTTCATTTCAAGCCTTAAGTCATACTTTTAGGCATTTTTCTCCACTCCAAGCCCTAAGACGCAACTCTAGTTTCAAACCCTAAAATTTATTCTAGGAATTTTATTTCAATTTCACATCCTAGGACCCACTATATGAATTTTATATTAATTTCGAGCTCTAAAATTTATTCTAGGTATATTAATTTCATTTTGATCTCCAAGAGACAACTGTAGACAATTTTTTCTTAGTTTCAAGTCCTAAAAATACAACTCTAAGCATTTTCTCCATTTCAAAGTCCTAAAATTCATTTTAGACATATCAATTTCATTTTAAATGCCTTTTACGGATTAATGAATGAATTCTTTTATCTTTCAAAAAAATTCATCTTAAATGTTAAAATACAACTTTATAATTTTGTTTATTTCAAAATCTAAGATCTAACTGTGGGCATTTACTCGCAATTTTAAATTTTAAGAATCAAATTTAGGCATTCTATCTTAATTTCAAGCCATAAGACCTGACTTTAGGTATTCAATCTCAATCTTAAAGTCCTAAAACCCATCTTTAGCTATCTTTTTCATTTCAAAAACCTAATGTTCACTCTAGGTAAGGATGGCAATTGGACTTAGTTTGACCCAATTTGAAGTCAATGAGAAAATCCTAGATTGATACAGCTTTGGGTTAGGCTCAAGCTAAAAACTTAAAAAAGTTTATACTCGAGCTTCTGACCCCAGCCACATCAAAGTGAGCCAAATTCTTT
Source organism: Erythroxylum incrassatum (assembly GCA_026546855.1). Taxonomy (NCBI): domain Eukaryota; kingdom Viridiplantae; phylum Streptophyta; class Magnoliopsida; order Malpighiales; family Erythroxylaceae; genus Erythroxylum; species Erythroxylum incrassatum. Next base: position 8,111,579 of record JANVCL010000004.1, read on the forward strand.
GTCTTAAAATATTTTCATTTTGTTAAATTAAAAATGATCTTATTTGTTAATAAAAAAATGTATAAGCTGCTGAAAGTTCTCCTTTCTCCCTATGTCTCTATTTCTATCTCATAATCCCTAAACGATAAATCCTTAATCACATTTGTCTTTAAATATATCAAAAAAACAACTTACTACCCTAATTTGTAACTTACGATTACAACTCGCCCCTTTTTCATTGTGTTTTTATGTCAATAATATGTCATGTCTTGAGTTGAAGTTGGGTATTATTGCCACCATTTTTTGTTGAATTTGAATCTTAAATTGTCGAGCTTTACCTTTGATCTAGAGTGCTAATTTAAGTTAAACCTTATCTTGCTTGTTGTAGTAAATTATGCTAGAAGTATATGGACTAATGTAATCACAACATTAATTCCATATACACAACCATTAATTGAATTGCCTAATGTATGTGTTAATAACCATAATGAGATGGTTAATAATTTATTAATTGTATTTGAGACACATGGTAGTATCCTAATAACTATAGGTTGACCAATTAAACCATAGTTCATCACATCTATGGAATGACACAATTGGCCTCATTTTACCCATTGGGGTAGAACATGTTATAAATATAACATATGGTAAGAATGTGTGTGGTTGCCATGGATGTGTGTGGTTAAAGTTCAAGAAGGGTCTTTTACCATAAGCTTGTTGAATATTGATAGGTTGTGGTCTCTTGAATGGAAGAAATGAATCAAGATTCTATGCCCAACATTGGAGGTATGTTCATTTCTTGTATAATTAATGCTTTAAATAGAATGTGTTTTTTTTTTGTATTGTGGTTATTGATGACTTCATTTATTATTAACAATTGGTATCAGAGCTCCATGGTTATTTGATTTTAGGGCTTGTATTTAGGTATAAACTTGTTTTTTTTCAAATCGATTTTTTAGCATGAATGATTTTGAAATGATGCATTGAAGGTGTAGAAACTGTTGTTGGTTATTATTATTGACTTTTAACTTTGTTTTGGGTAAATGAATCTTATTTTTGGCTAAGATTTTTGAAATTTTTGGGGTTTTTCGTTAATGTTTGAAATGGGTAAGAAACTTTTAGGCTTTGGAGTAGTTTTGGCTGAAATGGGTATTGGAAATCTATAGAGCATGAAACATGGAAGAAAATTCCTCAAATCTTGTCAGAAATGGACAGTCGGAGGCAAAGTTTCAGGCAAGTTAGATCCCCGCACCCGCGGGTCAACCCACGTGCCCAGTTGAAGGTCAGGAATGACCTATACGGTGTCGTCCCAGACCTTGTCAATAATAATAATATTTTTAAAATAAAATAATTATTATAATAATTATAAAAAAAGTTTTGAACAGTGACGCTTGGAAAGGTTATTTTTATACCATTTTTTCTCCATTTTTTTAAATTTTATTTTTCATATGTTTATGCACAAGATTAATGAGTGTTTTTATTTGATAATTCTAATTTTTTTAATCTTATTATGGCATAAATATCATTATTTGTTGACAATAGTGAATGTTTATTTTTACCTATCGTAAAATTGAGCATATGAAACTATTTGTGATGAGGAACTTTTAAATATTAATATATGTTTAAATTTTGTGTTTTTCCTCTAAAATAACATTAAGATCCATATGGGTAATTAATTGTCGTATTGATAATGACTACTTAGTAGGATGCTTAATGTGAAGAATTTTATTGAACTATTATGAATCACACAATTTTTCTATCCTTTCGATAGTACATTGATGATTTGGTTGTAATATTTAATAAATTGTTCTTACCTGTGAATGAGTTATATATTTGTTTAAGGAACTATAACATGAATGATATAATTAATTTTGATAAAATAGCAAAAATTGCATGATTTTATTTTAACATGCATATCATAGTTATTGCTCTTAGTTCATATTCAGCTTTAAGCAATCTGAGAGTCTCTGCCATCTTAACGTTGAATGGAATGAACCACAAGCAATGGGTTGAATATCTCATGATGAATTTGACTATTATTCGAATAGACTTGGCCTTGAGAATTGATGCACCACCTAAACCCGCTGAGATGCTACTGAGAAAGATAAGAAATACTATGAGAGGGAATACTTTAACCGATGCTGCTTGATGATTATGAGGTATCACATGGATGAATTCATTCGTGATAGTATTCCCAAGGCTGATAGTGCAAAGAATTTTTTGCTGCCATTAAGAAGAAGTTCAAGAAGTTCTCAAAGAATGAGAAGAATGATTATTTGAACATGCTTCATCATACCATTTACGATGGTGCAACTGATAGTATTCTGATCACCTGTTTGTTTTGCTTCTTCTAACCTTGGTGGTCAACTTTCCTTTAATACAATCAACACAAGTAGTAAATATGAAAAATCAAGATCCTGAAGTACACCATCTTTTACCAACCTCTCCATTTTGTCTCTAGAAACATGGGCTAAACGTTTGTGTCATAACATAGAAGATCTTAAATCTAAACTCATATGTTTGGAAGCAACAATAGCATTAAAAGAAGAGGAAGAAGCAATAGTAACAACATCATTCAACTCAAGTTTGTATAAATTTTCACAAAAAAATTCATTTCCCACCTAAAGAGAGTCACGATACAAAGTTAGTTTTCTAGTTCCAAAAAGAAGATTATAACGTAGACTATCCAGATACAAAAATCAAGTTCTTCCTAATAGAGGGTAAATAAGTGACATCATATAACTCCAAAAGATGTCATGTATTCAATTGTAGTCTAACTAACCCAAAAATTTAACTTGGACTTTGATATTGTCTCCCATGTACACATGTTGCTCAGAACTAGTCACCTTTCTTTGACTTGTCAATTTCTGCAAGGAATTCGTAATGTGAATTGTTGCTCTAGTATCTAACCACCAAGTATTTGAGGGCACATCAATAATATTAAACTCTAAACAAACCATCACAAGACAATTACATTTCTTCTCTATGTGAGCTTTAAGCTTTTAATAATCAACTTTCTTGTGCCCAAAATTCTGACAAAAGTTGCACCTCCATTTGAAAATTTTGTTCTTCTGATCGACAGAAGATGAGCATGCCTGTTCTCTTCCTTTAGGACTAACGAATTTCTTCTTGAAAGGATTTTGGTCACTTGAGCTATTAGAAGTGAACTTTCTCTTTTGAGAATTATTGTGGTTTGTCATCATCGAGATGCTTCTTGCCCTTCCCTCTTCCTTGGCAAAAATAACAGTCATCTCCTCAACAGTCCATTGCTCCTTTTGAGCATTATAGCTGTTGGGCCCCGATTCCTTTTTAAACATGTTTAAATTATTTTGAGGTTTTAGTATGATATCTGGTTTTGATTTATTGATCGGTCGGGAGGGTAGGCCGAATAATGGCAATACCGAGTGGTTGTGTAGCCCGAGTGATGTGCTGGACGAACGAGAATGCTATGACGTGATG